>OY829491.1:0-7500 GCA_963691745.1 Ditula angustiorana | reverse complement strand
TTTTAAGGGATAAGTTTGTAACTTGTCCCATACTAATCGGCACTTGGACTCAGGTCGACAGTCGACCAAAAAATTTGGTACAACTTTTTTCGGGTTGAACTTTTTGGGGATTTTTCAACACATTCGGAGAGTTCGTTTGTTACTTTAAATTCTTTGCCTCAACGGTGCTCTTCTAGCACCGTTAGTTTCGGAGGCCCGAATTTTTGAAATTCGGCTGGGATTTCACTCGGAAATCCCAGATAACACAACTCGCCCGAAATTTTTGAAAAATTTTCAAATTTGTTGGGCTTTCTTTTTTGAAAGTACCTTTGTTGGGTAATTTGCGCGCGTAGCGGGTCTAGTGATCCCCTTTGAATTTGTGTCTCCCGGACATTCCGTTCGGGAGATAGAAATTTTTAAGTGGATTGCTCATCGGTCTCACTAGGCGCTGCACTTTGCGTTTTTCGGTGGAAAATTTTCGTTCGAAAATTCGCCACCGGAAAAGTTGGGGGGGGAGGGTCCAATCGGACAACGGGGGTGTGCGGTGGGAACTAAAGGGCTACCTTTGGGTACCCCTCGCGCCTCTCTGAGGCTAGCGATTCTCTTTTCGCTATCGGTCAAGTGTCGGATTCTGGGAATCCGGCATCCTTAAAAAAGATCACGCTTGACCGTTCCGGAATTTTTTGTTCGAATTCTTCGCTGGATTTCGGCGAAATGTCGGTGACGGCTACTATTCGTAGGCGGGAAACGGAGGGGGAGGCTACTGTCGTGTCGGCCGGCCCTAGGTGTCCGGACTCGGAGCCTGGGAACCGCGGAGAGGCGATGGAGGATGTCTCCGGGCCTTCCAAACGGGGACTCGTGGAGTCCGCCGATAACCCGAGGCCCGAGTTGGGGCCGAAGGTTAACTCGGCGCGCAGGGGCGGCAAATCGTCTGCCATCCTAGGATTCTCGGACGCGAGGGTAATGCTCCGGGACCTGAAGTACGGGGAGTTCGAGGCGGAGGGCGGATAAGGCTTCGGCCTACCGCAGGGAATTCCCCGTGCTCCGCACGCGGCCCACTGAAGGGGAAAAGGCGGTGAAGAGGAGGACCGAGAAGGCCGAGGCCGAACTCAGCTCGGATGAGGGGGAGCTTGACGAGGGTGACCCCATCGAGGTTGCCCGCAATGCCGCATTCGCCGTGCTTGCGGAAGCCGGCAAATGCGGGCAACATAAAAGGGACGGTGTGGAGCCGCATAAACTCGGCCTGCAAGACGGTCATGGGGGCGATGGACGCCCTCCAGGGCCAGAAGACTGAGGGGGAGGAGATCCGCAGGCTCAAAGCCGATAACGCGCGGATGAGGAGCCAGCTGGCCATCCTGGAGAAGGAGACCAAGGCCCTTCGCGTCGCTTACTCCAGCCGGGTGGTGGAAAAAGCCGGTTCCCTCTCCCGTGGAACGCCTCCCCGAGGGCCTAGCCGAAGCGCTAGGGGACCTCAAGCGGGACTTGTTTGTCTCCCTCGGGGAGATGATTAATGTCCGGCTTGAGGAGATGGAGAGGCGCCTCCCGGCAGAGCCTATCCTCCGCCCCCCGCTAGCGGCGGACAGGAGACGCGAAGCGGCTGCAGGGACGTCCCGCCGCCGCCGCCGCCGCTCCCACTGACGAGCCGTCCCCGGGCCCATCGCGGGCCAGGCCTGCCAAGGCGACCGCGACCCCGCCCGCGACTAAGCCGGCCAAGCCGACCCCGGCCAAGCCGACCAAGGCCAAGCCGGCCCCCGGCCAAGTCGGCCCCGGCCAAGCCGGCCCCGGCCAAGTCCGGCCCCGACCAAGCCGGCCCCTGCACAGCGCGGGCCTGCGACGGACGCGCCGGCTCCCCCTGTGGAGGCAGCGCCAGCCCCAGCCCCAGCGTGGACTGAGGTAGTGAGAAGGGGGGCCAAAAAAGACCCCCAAACAATCGACGGCAGCCCCCGCCCCCCAGGCAGCGGCCAAAAAAGCGGCTGGCCCGAAGTTGACCGCCCCGAAGACCTCAGCGGTGGTGGGTGACGCTGAGGCCGGAGTCCCAAGGACTCGTACAAGGCGGTCATGGACCGGGCCACCGCCAACATCAAGTTGGCCGACTACGAGCTGGACCAATTAAAGGTCCGGCTATCAGCCACCGGGGGGCGGCTGATAGAGGTAGGAGGAGCGGACAGCGCCAAGACAGCTGACGCCCTGGCAGCTAGAATACAAGAGCTGGTGGGGGAATCGGCGGTCGTATCCCGACCGACGAAGTGCGCGGACCTCCGAATCACCGGCCTAAACGAGTCGGCGGAGCCGGAGGCGGTCCGTTTGGCGCTGTCACAGAAGGGAGGCTGTCCCCTCGACAGCATCCGGGTTGGCTCTGTGAGGATGGGGCCCACAGGAACGGGCTCCGTCCTGGCCAGCTGCCCAGTGGGGGCCGCCAAAGTGGTTATCGCGGCCGGCCGGCTCACAGTCGGCTGGTCAGCGGCGCGCGTACAAGCGCTGGAGCCCCTCCCCATGCGCTTGCTACAAGTGCATGGGGGACTGGGCATACGAGGGCGCTGTGCCCGTCTACTGCCGACCGAAGCAACCTCTGCTTCCGGTGCGGCATGGAGGGACATAGGTCGTCGGGCTGCACAGCGAACCCTAAGTGCGCGCTGTGCACCCGACTCGGCCGCCCTGCCGGGCACGTGATGGGGGGTGAAAAATGCACCCCCCCACCAACCAGAGGAAGATCGGCCGCCCAGACCCCGGCCCCCAGACCAGCGACTGTAGGCCACACGGCGACGGAGGGGCTCATGGACACCACCAATGCCAGCACGTCCGCTTGAGCTCCTCCAGGCGAACGCCAACCACTCCGCCCGCGCCCAGGATCTGCTTATGCAGTCCATGGCGGAGTGGGGCGTCGACGCGACGGTGGTCGCCGAGCCGTACTTCGTCTCCCCCCAATCTAATTGGGCTGGGGACGTGGACGGCTCGGTGGCAGTGGTGGTGCCGGCGCTGGGCGAATCCCCCCGCCTCTCCATAAAGGAGAGGGGGCAAGGGTTCGTTGCAGCCAAATGGGGAGAAATACTGCTCCTAGGAGTATATTTCTCCCCAAACAGGCCCCTGAGGGCATTTGAGGCCTTCCTCAGGGAGCTGGGGTTGGTAGTCGGGAGGGCGGCACCGATGCCGGTCTTGGTGATGGGGGACCTGAACGCGAAAAGCGGCGCGTGGGGTTCCCCCATCACCGACGCTAGGGGGACGGAGGTCGAGGGCTGGGCGGCCATGGCCGGCCTTGCACTGGTAAACCGGGGGACGGTGCAAACATGCGTGCGGCGGCAGGGGGGGTCTATCGTGGACCTAACGTTCGCGACCCCTGCCATCGCCGCACGCATCCAGGATTGGCGCGTCCTGGAGGATGCCGAGACCCTCTCCGACCACCGGTACATCCGGTGTAGGGTCTCTGCATCCTCGTCCCCTGGAGTGCAACCTCGGGTCGGTCAGGGTTTCCCGAGGTGGACCCTGACCAAACTGGACCCGGAGCTGGCAGAGGAGGCTGCCATGATCCGGGCCAGGTGGTCGTCCCCGCCCGCCGGCGGAGATGTCGACGAGAGGGCGAGAGAATTCCGGGCGGCACTCACCGAGGTGTGTGACGCCTCGATGCCTCGGGCGCGGCGGCTGTCCGCTAAAAAGCAAGTGTACTGGTGGTCGGCGGAGCTTGCGGACCCTCCGCGCCACCAGTATACGCGCAAGGCGGGCATACCAGAGGTGTCGAAGGAGGAGGGCTCATACCCAAGCCGAGGAGGACCACTACTACCAGGTCCTCCGAGAGGCAAAAGCGGCTCTCCAGGGGGCCATCGCCAGGGCCAAGGACTCCGCGCACGAGGAGTTCTTGGCCACTCTGGATAGGGACCCGTGGGGGCGGCCGTACCGCATCGTCCGCAATAAGATGCGGACCGCCCCCCCCATCGAGTCGCTAGAGCCGGAGCTGCTACAGCGGGTGGTAGTCGGGCTCTTCCCGGGACCGCCAAACGTGTCGGTCCCGAGGATGGCGCCGCCACTGGCGGCAGAAGAGGAAGAGCTGGAGGCCCCCCCACCCGTCACAGATGACGAAATGGTGGGGGGCTGTAGACCGGCTGCGCAGATGCAGGAAGGCACCGGGGCCGGATGGGGTCCCGGGCAAGGTCCTTCCTGCCGCGCTGAAGCACTTGGGGAGCCGCCTCAGGCAGTTGTATGACGACTGCCTGGCGGCTGGGCGGTTCCCTAAAGTGTGGAAAGAGGGGAGGCTGTGCCTGTTGGCGAAGGAGGGTCGACCCGCCGACTCTCCTTCGGCCTACAGGCCCATTGTACTCCTGGACGAGGTGGGCAAGATGCTGGAGAGGATAATCGCCTCCCGCATCCAGAGCCACCTCGTCCACGTAGGGCCGGGCTTATCGGATCAACAATTCGGTTTCCGTGCGGGGCGGTCGACGCTGGATGCGGTGACCGCCCTGCGGGGAGTTCTGCGGGTACGCGGCGGGAAGAGGGGAGGGGGTCATGGCGGTGTCGCTAGACATCGCCAACGCCTTCGGCACCCTCCCCTACGGCGTGATAGAGGAGGCACTCCGATATCATGGAGTGCCCCTCTATCTGAGGAGGTTGATAGGGGCACTACCTACAAGGCAGGGTAGTGTCCTATCAGGCGAGGAGTGGGGACATCGAGGAGCGGCGGATGGCCTGCGGCGTTCCACAGGGGTCCGTGTTGGGACCCCTGCTGTGGAACGTCGGGGTTCGACTGGGTGATCCGCCTCACGCTCCTCCCCCGGATGGCAGTCGTCTGCTATGCAGACGACACCCTCGTGGCTGTCCGGGGGGACAGCTACGAGGTAACGGCCCGGCGTGCGACGGTGGCCACCACTATGGTGGTGGACCGCATTCGCATGCTGGGTCTGAGGGTGGCCCTCCCCGAAGACGGAGGCCATCGTCTTCGGGGGGAGGGGGCCAGCAGTGGAGGATCCCCGCGGGGGCGGGGATCCGAGTGAGGGGGGGAAATCGTCGAGGTGAAGGCCCAGATCAAGTATTTGGGCCTTCACCTCGATAGGCGATGGAGCTTCGAGGGCCACTTCAAGGCCCTCGCTCCCAGAGTGGTTAAGGCGGCGGCGGCCCTTGGCAGGTTGCTCCCGAACGTGGGGGGCCCCAGCGCGCCATGCAGACGCCTCTTCGCGGGCGTCGTCAGAAGCATGGCGCTATACGGGGCTCCGATATGGGTCGACTCATTAAAAGAGTCGACCAAGGCCCTGCTGCGGCGACCACAGAGGGTGGTCGCCAATCGAATTTGCAGGGCCTACGTGACGGTGTCGTTCGGGGCAGCCTGCGTCCTCGCAGGCACACCCCCCTGGGAGCTTGAGGCGGGGGTGTGGGCGGAGGCGCACGCCAGGAGGGTCGAGGGCCGGGCGAGAGGAGAACGCCTGGCCCCGGAGGAGGTGGCCCACGCGCGCCGCGAGGCCGCCGAGGAGGATGAGGGACCGGTGGAAAGCCAGCCTGGCGGACCCCTCTTATGGCATCCGCACCATAGAGGCTGTCCGCCCGCTGCTTTCCGACTGGTCCGAGAGACGGCACGGGACTCTCTCCTTCCGACTCACGCAGGTATTGACCGGGCATGGCTGCTTCGGTCATTACCTGCACAGGGTCGCGAGGAGAGAGCCGACCCCGTCGTGCCATGAGTGTGGCGCGGGGGACGATACGGCGCAGCACACCCTCGCGGTGTGCAGCGCCTGGGAGTCTCAGCGCCGCACTCTGGTGGCGACAATCGGGGGCGACCTCTCTCTGCCCAGCGTGGTAGCCGCCATGCTGGACAGCGACAGGTCGTGGGAGGGAGTGGCCTCTTTCTGTGAGGACGTCATGTCACAGAAAGAGGCCGCGGAGCGGGTGCGCGAAGAGGCCGTCGACGCACACCCGCTCCGGCGCAGACGATGGGGGAGGCGGCGGAGACAGTTCGCTGCCCGCCAACTTCCCCAGTGAGGCCTGCGGGTAGGGGGTGGAGCACCCCTGCCCGCCGTAGGCTAGGCCTCACGGTCTGGGGGGGAGGTTCGGCGTCCCCGACCTCCCCCTCCTTTGGCGCGGGTTAGCCCCGGCACGTAGGCTGGGGCGCCGGTCAGGCGTCGTGGAGCATGTCTCGGTCCCACGACGCCTGCTAGAAAGCCGGTTAGAGGGAGACGCCCAGGGAGGTTTTAGTGGGTATGCCCCCCACTCTGGGGGGAGACTCCCCACATATCCTCCGGCCGCTCCAGGCCGGGGTGAAGCTTTAAAAGCTTTCCTCCCTGGTCAAAAAAAAAAAAAAAAAAAAAAAAAAAAAAAAAAAAAAAAAAAAAAAAAAAAAGGTTAGGTTAGGTTAGGTTAGGTTAGGTTAGGTTAGGTTAGGTTTAGGTTAGGTTAGGTTAGGTTAGGTTAGGTTAGGTTAGGTTAGGTTAGGTTAGGTTAGGTTAGGTTAGGTTAGGTTAGGTTAGGTTTAGGTTAGGTTAGGTTAGGTTAGGTTAGGTTAGGTTAGGTTAGGTTAGGTTAGGTTAGGTTAGGTTAGGTTAGGTTAGGTTAGGTTAGGTTAGGTTAGGTTAGGTTAGGTTAGGTTAGGTTAGGTTAGGTTAGGTTAGGTTTAGGTTAGGTTAGGTTAGGTTAGGTTAGGTTAGGTTAGGTTAGGTTAGGTTAGGTTAGGTTAGGTTAGGTTTAGGTTAGGTTAGGTTAGGTTAGGTTAGGTTAGGTTAGGTTAGGTTAGGTTAGGTTAGGTTAGGTTAGGTTAGGTTAGGTTAGGTTAGGTTAGGTTAGGTTAGGTTAGGTTAGGTTAGGTTAGGTAGGTTAGGTTAGGTTAGGTTAGGTTAGGTTAGGTTTAGGTTAGGTTAGTTAGGTTAGGTTAGGTTAGGTTAGGTGTAGGTTAGGTTAGGTTAGGTTAGGTTAGGTTAGGTTAGGTTAGGTTAGGTTAGGTTAGGTTAGGTTAGGTTAGGTTAGGTTAGGTTTAGGTTAGGTTAGGTTAGGTTAGGTTAGGTTAGTTAGGTTAGGTTAGGTTAGGTTAGGTTAGGTTAGGTTAGGTTAGGTTAGGTTAGGTTAGGTTAGGTTAGGTTAGGTTAGGTTAGGTTAGGTTTAGGTTAGGTTAGTTAGGTTAGGTTAGGTTAGGTTAGGTTAGGTTAGGTTAGGTTAGGTTAGGTTAGGTTAGGTTAGGTTAGGTTTAGGTTAGGTTAGGTTAGGTTAGAGTTAGGGTTAGGTTAGGGTTAGGTTAGGTTAGGTTAGGTTAGGTTAGGTTACGGTTAGGTTAGGTTGGTTAGTTTAGGTTAGGTTAGGTTAGGTTAGGTTAGGTATAGGTTAGGTTAGGTTAGGGTTAGGTTAGGTTAGGTTAGGTTAGGTTAGGTTAGGTCTAGGTTAGGTTTAGGTTAGGTTAGGTTAGGTTAGGTTTAGGTCTAGTTAGGTTAGGTTAGGTTTAGGTTAGGTTGGTTAGGTCTTAGGTTAGGTAGGTTAGGTTAGGTTAGGGTCTAGGTTGTAGGTAGGTTAGGTTAGGTTAGGTGTAGGTTAGGTTAGGTTAATGTTAGGTTAGGTTAG
>OY829490.1:12967193-12970639 GCA_963691745.1 Ditula angustiorana | reverse complement strand
GCCGCCCCCATGGGTCCCTATCCAGCGTGGCCAGGAACTCGGCGTGTGCCTCGTCCTTGGCCTTCGAGATCGCTGCTTGCAGGGCTCCCTTGGCCTCTTTTAGGGTCCCGTGAAGGAGCTCCTCCTCCTCTGGAGAGTGCACCCTGCGCCGACAATGCGTGTACGCCCGCCGGGCACGGTTGCTGGCGGAACGGAGGGCCGCAATTTCCTCCGACCACCAGTACACCTGCTTTTTGGCCGGGAGCTTTCTTGCCCGCGGCATTGCCGCGTCGCACACCGTCGTAAGTGCGACACGAAAGCGGGCTGCTCGCTCCTCAACTCCCACGGTGACCGGCGGGGGGCTGCCCCACACTTCTGCCAGGGCGGCTTCCTCGGCCATCTCCCTATCCAGCTTTGATAGAACCCACTTGGGGAATCCCCCCCCTCTGCGTCCTCCCACACTCGGCAGCGGGGCCGGCACCGTCGGGGAGACCCTCATCCGAATATATAAGTGGTCGGAGAGGGTCTCTACGTCTTCCAGGACACGCCAGTCTGAGACGCGTGCAGCAATGGCAGGGGTCGCAAACGTGACGTCTACGATGGACCCCCCCTGCCGCCGCACGCAGGTGTTGGCGTTGCCCTGGTTCAGCACTTCCAAACCCGACGCCGCTACCCAGTCTCTGAGGGTCGCTCCTTTTGGGTCAGTATGGGGGGAGCCCCAAGCCGCGCTTTTAGCATTGAGGTCCCCAAGGACCAGGACCTGTGCCGGTGCCGCTCTTGCGACGACCCTCCCCAGCCCCTGCAGAAACTGCTCGAAGGCGAATAGCGGCTGGTTCGGGGAGAAGTATACCGCTATGACTACGGTGTCTCCCCATTTAGCCGCTATGTACCCCGGTCCGCCCACAATTTTGGCCAGGGGAGGGAAGTCCCCGGTCGTCGGCACCACCATGGCGACCCTCTCGTCCGTGGACCCGACCCAGTTCGGCTGGGGAGGGACAAAGTAGGGTTCCGCCACTACCGCTAGACATATCCCCCACTCGGCCATGACTTGCATAAGCAGGTCCTGTGCACGGGCCGAGTGGTTGATATTACACTGCAGGATGTCTAAATGCCGGTGTACTGGCATTTAGACATCCATGTTTTGTCCCTCCGCGGCCAGACGGCTGTTTGAGTCTTTAGGGGCTTCCGGTGTCCTGACGGGAGCCTCTCTACCTTTAACATGGGGAGGGGTGCATGCCTGCCCCCCCATCACGTGTCCGGCTGGGAGTTTAGCGTGATGGCACACTGAGCACCATGGGTCCGCGGTACACTCCGCCGATCTGTGCCCCGGCTTGCTGCACCTAAAACAGAGGGTGCCCCTATCCACCGGTGACGGGCACAGGGCCCTGGTGTGCCCGTTGCCCATGCAGCGATAACATCTCATTGGTGTCGGCTCCAGTGCCCTAACTTGGGCAGACGACCAGCCCACCAATAGTCGCCCTGTTGCGATTAGGGTGTTGACAACCGTCACCGGGCATTGGGCCAAGACTGACCCGGTTCCATGAGGCGTGTTTCTTATGTGGCCCACTTTAATTTGCTCCTCGGGGCACCCTCCTTTAGCCGCGATTGCCGCTTTGATGGCGTCCGTGGTGGCCGACTCATCGAGACCGGTGATCCGTACGCCAGCCATCTTAACCGGCCGGTACACGGTTGCCACATCCCCAATGATTTCCCCCATTTTCGCAGCTAGGTCATCAGCCAGCCTCTCATTATTTGTGCCAGGGACCTCGATGATGCGACCCCCGGTGGCGGTGCTGCGCACTCGCACATGCTCCAATCCAACCTCGGCCAGCTTAAACGACGTCATGGCTTTCGTCATGGCCGAGGTATAGGTGGCCTCCGCACCTGGCTTCAGGGTTACGACAACCGCGGCGGTTTTCGGCGTCGCGAGCTTCTTGGGCCCTGGCGCCGCCTTTGCCTTCTGGGTAGGTGCAGGGGGGGCCTGCTTCGCCTTCCCCTTCTTCCTGACCACCTCTACCCATGATGATTGGGCAGGTGTCCCACTGGGGGTCGCACTTAGAACCTCTTCGTTCCTTGGCGGGGCTCTGGCTCCAGTCTGCGCTCTCGGCGCAGGGGCAGGGGCAGGTGCAAGCTTGGCCGCAGGGGCCGTGCGCGGCTTGGCCGTCGGGCGCTGGGGCATAGGAGCCTCAGTCTGGCTATTAGGGCGGCTGGCCGCCGTAGCCTTCTTCTTGGCCGGTTTGGGAGCTTGTTGCACGGCGGCAACAGGCTGACTTATGGCCTCCATTGCCTCCCTCTTCTGGTCCGCTGCAAGCGGAGGTCGGAGGATGGGTACGGCGGGGAGTCTTTTCTCCATTTCCCCCAAGCGGACATTAATCATTTCCCCTAGGGAAACGAATAAGTCGCGCTTGAGGTCGTCTAGCACCTCCGTCAGTCCTGCAGCGGATTGTTGGGGTGGGGCCACTGGAGTTCGGCTATTCCTCTCCGAGAAGGCCGTGCGGAGGGCCTTAGTTTCCGCTTGGAGGATGGCAAGCTGTTCCCTCATCCTCTTATTATCGGCTTTTAGGGCGCGAAGTTCCTCCTGATCAGGCCTGGTTTGAAGGGAGTCCATTGCCTCAATGATTTCCCTACAGGCCGTCTTCATGCGGCCCCATACTTTGCCGCTCAAATTTCCGGACTTTCCGGCTTCCACTAGGACGGTCTGGGCCGCTCTGCGGGCAGTCTCGATGCACGAGTCATCCTCTCGGGCAGTGGGAGTCCCTCCGGTGATGATCGGGCTGCGTTCCCTGGACCTAGGGGTGGCATCCCCGCTCCTACTCCCGTTAGCCTTCCCGCCCTTTCGTGGCCGCAGTGCCGGGAAATGAAGACGGTAGGTGGATTCGGCATCCGCCTCCTCTTCGAGGTCCCGCTCAGAATCCCTCTCAGCTAAGGCGCGCAATTTGGCCTTTGCTGCCTCGATTCCCGAGTGGGATCCCATTGCGCTGACGCGACCTCTACGGGCAGTGTTAAGTTTAGGCCCCCTCTCAGGTTGAGCATCATCAAGGTTGTCCTCGTGGGCCCTTTTAGTGGGTCCAGATACTCCCTCCATCACCTCGTTACCATCCTCATACTCCGAGTCCGAATTCCCCCCCCCGACACTCGGGTTCGCCGACTGGGACATTGCAGCCGAAGTTTTCGACTGCCCCTTCATATTTAATTCGAGACGAGATTGCCTCAGAACGAACTTCAGATCAAACTTCGGTTCCCAGGAATTGGGACCGTGCGCAGAACGACGGGCAATAGCCCAATTTCCTACCTCACAACTTTCCCCAGGTTCCCAGGGCAAGTGGTTCCGGAGATACGGCAATTTAAAGTTCGGACCGGTCAAGCCCGAACTTTTTTAAGCGGGCCGGAACCCCCAAATTCGACCTTTGATGTCGAATTACTCGACACCCGTAACCCTCACAGAGGTGCGCAAAAAGCCAAAAGGT
>OY829490.1:12502193-12957193 GCA_963691745.1 Ditula angustiorana | reverse complement strand
TTCCCCAATGACCTCCTCGCAAAAGGAGGCCATTGCGTCCCACGACCTCTCGCTGCCGATCATGGAGTCAACCACAGCCTGCAACGAGAGGTCAGTGCCCACTATCGCCGTGAGGCGCGTCCGGTGTTCGGCGAAGGCGGGACATGCTTGCAGCGTGTGCTGCGCTGTGTCCTCCGCCGCTCCGCAGTGGTGGCAGATTGTCGCCTCCTCTCTTCTCGCCACATTGCACAGGTACCTTCCGAAGCATCCATGCCCCGTGAGCACCTGTGCAAGGTGGAAGGACAGCTTACCCCAGCCTCTTTCGACCCATGCTTGCAGCACGGGTCGGATTCCCGTGATGGTCCAGTGGCCGGCGCTCGGCCGCTCCAGAGCATCCATCCATTTTCGGTAGAGGGTTTGGCGGGAGAGTTCTCTCCACCGCCTTACCTCCTCCGGACACGGCTGTTCCCCTCTGGCGCGGAACTCGGCTACGCGTCGGTAGACCTCCGCCAGGACCTCGGCCTCCAGCTCCCATGGTGGGGTGCCCGCCAGCACGCAGGCCGCCTCGAAGGAGATGGTGCGATACGCCCTCGCTACCCTGACCGCCATGACCCTTTGCGGTTGCCGCAGTAGGGTCTTGTTTCGGGCGGACAGGGCACCTACCCATATGGGTGCACCATACAGGGCCATCGATCGCACCACTCCCGAGTACAGGCGACGGCAGCCCGCGTTCGGCCCGCCCACATTCGGGAGCAGCCGGCTCAGCGCCGACGCAGTCCTAACCAGCTTAGGAGCCAAGCGCTGGAAGTGCTCCTGGAAGTTCCATCGGCTGTCGAGTGTGAGTCCCAGGTATTTCATCACCTTCCCGACGCCAATGGAAACTCCCCCCACCATGATGTGCGCATCCGACGGTGGTGCCCTCCGTGGCCCGTGAAAGCACACAGCCTCCGACTTGTGCAAGGCAACCTCCAAGCCCAGTTTCCTGATTTTATCCACAACGTGGGCCACTCCAGCTGTTGCCAACACCGAGGCGTCTCTGAGGGTGCTTCCGCAGGCCGTGACCAGGGTGTCGTCTGCGTAGCAGGTGACATGGACCCCCTGCAAGTTAGCTCCGCGCAGGACCCAGTCGTATCCGATGTTCCACAGGAGTGGTCCTAAGACCGACCCCTGTGGAACACCGCATGTCACCGGCTTCGTAACCCACTGGCTGTTCGTGGGGTACTGGACCGCTCGTTCGGAGAGGTATGCTTCGATAACCTTTCTTAGGTACTCTGGGATGTTGTGGAATCTGAGCGCCTCCTTGATGGTTCCCCATGGAAGGGTGTTAAAGGCGTTGGCGATGTCCAAAGACACCGCCAGTACCACCTCCCCTCGGGAAACCGCGTCATCCACCAGGGCCCTCACCCGCGCAATAGCGTCGATGGTGGACCTGCCCCGGCGAAATCCGTACTGGTACGCGCTCAGATCCGGTCCGGAACCCTCCAGGTGCCTCACGAGGCGGACAGCCACAATGCGCTCGAAGAGCTTGCACACTTCGCTGAGCAAGACGATTGGCCGGTACGACGAAGGCGAGTCAGCTGGACGTCCCTCTTTGCTGAGCAGCACCAGCTTCCCACTTTTCCAAGCCCGTGGAATCTGCCCTTGCAGGAGGCAGGCGCTAAAAAGTGCCCGCACGCGGGGCTCCAGTGGGCCTAGTGCCAACACCAGGGCGCGACCGGGTATCCCGTCAAGTCCCGGGGCGGTGTTTTTGGCGCGAAGCCTTAACAATGCCGCTCCCAACTCACCCTCGGTTACCTCCGTTGCCGCTTCCGTTGCCGCTTCCGAGTCCCTCCCTGTGGACGGGGCCATTCGAGGGGGCAGGTGGTCGCCCCTCTGTGGAAACAGTGCATCCACAATCCGGTCTAGGAGTTCCGGCTGGAGACTTTGCGTTAGTGGGGGGGCCCAAGGGCGAAGTTTGCACCTCACCATCTTGTACGGTCTCCCCCACGGGTCGCTGTTCAGAGTCTCCAGCATTTCCTCCTCGGCCAGATCCTTGGCCCTGCCAATGGCTGCACAGAGTGTCCTGCTGGCCTCCCTGTAGGCCGCATACAACCGGTCTTCCTCAACCAGGTCGCGTCGCCTTCGCCTGCGGCTTCTTGTGTACTGGCGTCTCGCAGCCACGCACGCCTTGCGCAGCTGCGTAAGTTCTGCGGACCACCAGTACACGCTACGCTTCGGAGACACTGTCTTGACCCTCGGCATTGCCGCGTCGCAAATTTCGGCCATTGCGTCGCCAAGCCACGCCGCCTCCTCATCCACCGCAATTGGGGCCTCAGGTAGTCTTGGCCAGGCCTGGACAAGGGCCGCCTGGTAGAGGACCTCTCGGTCTAGACGCTTCAGAGCCCACCGGGGGCTGTCACCTCTCCGGGATCGGCTAGGACCGTCCGGGGCAGTTGGGCGCGCGGATATCTCGTATCGGACATACCTGTGGTCCGATAACGTCTCCACACCCTCCAACACCTCCCATCCCTGGACACGGCGCGCCAGGGCGGCGTTTGCGAACGTAATGTCCACGATGGAGCCACCCTGTTGCCGCACGCACGTGTCGACCGATCCCCGGTTGAGCACACTCAGCCCGGTTGCTACCGCCCACTCATCCAGGGAGTGTCCGCGTGCATCGGTCACGGAGGATCCCCACGCCATGGACTTGGCGTTGAGATCCCCAGCGACAAGCACCTGTTCGGGGTCACTTCTGCCGATCAGGGCCCCAACCTCGTCGAGGAACACCTCAAATTCAGCGAGGCTTCTGTTCGGCGAGAAGTAAACCCCAACGACTAGGACGCCGCCAACCTCTGCGGATACGTAGCCCCGGCCCCTGGAGACTCCACGGAGCGGCTCAGATCCAGCCGAAGTTTGTGTGGCGATGGCCACCAACCCGTCCCTGTCGCCTGCCCAGTTGTCCCTTTGAGGGACCGCGTACGGCTCGGCCACTATCGCTACGTGCGTCAACCACTCCGCCATACTCTGGAACAGAAGGTCCTGGGCTCTGGCGCAGTGGTTGATATTCGCCTGAAGGTAGCGGGTGGCCATTCTACCCGATCGACGTCGGCATCACCTCTTCCCGGGACTTGGCACTGCCATCCGGGCGGTCTATCTGCGAGGGGACCCTGGGGCCATCTGCAGTTCTAGCATGCGGCTTGTTCTTGGGTGGGTTGCAAGCCTTGCTCCCCACCCTGTGATTTGAGATCAAGCCTGCGTCAGCACACAAAACGCAGTGCGGAGTCTCCGTGCATCGGCCAGCCAGATGTCCCACTTGACCACACCGGTAGCACTGCTGGCTTCGGTCGACAGTCGCTGTGCACTTCGCGCGCACGTGGCCAACCTCTAGGCACCGGAAGCAGCGGAGTGGGCGGGCATCTAGCAGTTTGACCTGCGCCGATACCCAACCCACCAGTATTCTCCCGGCCGCTTCCACCTTCTTGGCCACCGACAACGGACAGCGAAGCCACACTGTCCCCAACCCTGAGGGACCGGGAACTACTTCCCCAGACTTTATGTCGGCCGTCGAACAGCCACCGACTCGTGCTACGGCATCCACGACCTCCGGGAACAGGACCGACTCGTCCAAGCCCGTTATGCGCATCTCCGCGTATTTCATAGGCCTTGTGACTCGGACTATCTCCGGGTCCATGATCTTCTTGAGTCTTTCGCAGAGGGCGTCTGCCTTCACTCCGCTGGACTCACCCGGCACCTCCAATATACACGCCCCGGTTTGGGCTTTTTTGAAGCGGAGCCCAGGGATACCGATTTCTTCGATTTTCAACCTGGACTTCGCCTCAGCAATAACCGTGCCGTAGTCGGCTCCTTTTTCTCCAGCCCTTGGCTGTAGCAGGGTGAGTACCACGGCCGAGGTACGGGGAAGGCGAATCCTTTTGGGTTTCCCCTTTGCGGCCTCTGGTTTCTGCTCTCCGCCTGACCTGGCTTCCTTAGGCGCTTTCCTCCTTTCCTTTCCCTTTCCCCTCCGCACAACTTTCGTCCATTGCTCCTCCATCGAGGTAGGAGCAGGGGGAAGGGGCCGGGGTTCCGCTGGGGTGGATGCCACTGTCGTCTGCGCAGTGCTGCCTTTTTTCCCTCTCTTTTTGCCCTTCTCTCTTACTGGGCCTGGGAGCGAAGAGCTAGCGGCAGCAGCCGGGCCAGGCTTCTGCCCAGTCCCCGCAGCCAAAGCTGCCGCAGCCGGCTGTTTGTTGTTTTCTGCGGCCAGTGGCGGATGCACACGTTTTTCGGGCAGAAGCCTGTCCTGAATCGCAGCAAAGCGGGCGTCCAGGTACGATCCGACCTGCACCAGGACTGCGCGGCTTATGGCTTCTGCCTGTACCGTGACCGGGCTTGCGCCGCCACCTTCGCGTGTTTTGCCTCGAGGGGAGGGCAGCGCAGGGGGCTGCACCTCCAAGTCTTGTCCGGGTGGAGGGGGTGCCGGACTACCCTGCTTCCGCATCCCCTCCATTTTCTCCTTGATTTCGGCCAGCTCCTTACGGAGGCTGGCCATTTCGGACTGCAGACGGGCATTATCCGCCTGCAGCCGGGCCGTCTCTTCAGTGGTGGTGCGGCTGCTCAGCACCGTAAACGCATCCATTATGGCTGTTGAAGCATCTTTCAGCTTTTTAACAAACGGGCCCTTCAGGTTTTTGGATGCGGTCGCCACCCTCTCAATGACCGCCACACTGTCTTTGACCTGTTGGCCCAGGTCTGCCGTGGCCGTCTTCCCCTCGAGATCCGGCTCTAACATAGAGGGACTCCTCGATCCATACCCCGCTCGAGTTTGGATGGTCATCTCCTGGACATCCCTCTCTGCCACGAGGCGGATCTCCTCCCTCAGGGCTCGGTTGTAAGCCTCCTTGGCTTTGGCCAGGCCCACATATTTCCCTGATGTGGGGGGGCGGCCTCGACCTTTGGACTTAACCGATGCCAAGGACGTGGAAGACTCGTCCTCGCTGGATCCCGAGAGCGTCGGGGAACGTGCTCTTTTCCTGCCCTCCTGCCAGAGCCTTCCGACGATAGGTTGGGTATCGGTGTCAGGCAGGACAGGGCTTTTGTCCGTCTTTGTTCTTTCCGGGCTCCCTTCCGGATCCTCGTCTCTTGCCAGTGGGACTTGTGGCTCGTCCTCTGCGCTAAGAAGCGCGAGCTCTTCCTCAGGGCTCTTTTTCCCTGTCTGGTCTTCCCTTGCCTGTTCCTCCCTTGAAAAGGGGGAAAGGAGTGATTCCACTCTCCTTTTAGACTGCCGCGTCAGGCGGACTTCACAATCACGCGCTATGGCGCCACTAGTTTTTGCCGGTACGTGTACTGTTGCTGCGGCACTGCTGATGTTACGTGAGCTCTGGGAGCCCACGGAGCGATCTTTGCCCCCCCCAGAATACGAGGGGCAGCCCGTGTCCGAAGACACGGGGAGGGACTCTCCGCCGGTTAAGGCGGTACCCTCCTGGGGTAGTTTCTTTTTTTGATCACCCATTTTGCCATTTGATGTAGGGGTAGCGCCCCTGTTCTATTTAAGGAGTGAACAGCTCCCCTCTTTTTTGTGGGCTGAGTTCCCCAATGCTAAAAAATCTATTAAATACCAACTATATACACAATTAACCTTTTTTTTTTTTTTTTTTTTTTTTTTTTTTTTTTTTTTTTTTTTTTTTTTTTTTTTTTTTTTTTTTTTTTTTTTTTTTTTTTTTTCTAAAACTAACTTAACCTAAGGTGTGTCGCTCTTGGTTACCCTTTCACGCCGGACCCTTTCGGCTCCGACGATCACTAAGGGCGTAAGCCCCCCCACCACGACAAGGTGGCGACACCTCGGGGGGGAACCTAACCTAACCTAACCTAACCTAACCTAACCTAACCTAACCTAACCTAACCTAACCTAACCTAACCTAACCTAACCTAACCTAACCTAACCTAACCTAACCTTTTTTTTTTTTTTTTTTTTTTTTTTTTTTTTTTTTTTTTTGACTAGGGAGGAAAGCTTTATAGCTTCACCCCGGCCTGGAGCGGCCGGAGGATATGTGGGACTCTCCCCCCAGAGTGGGGGGCATACCCGAACTAAAACCTCCCTAGGCGTCACCCTCGAACCGGCTTTCTACCAGGCGCCGTGGGACCTCAGTCATGACCCACAACGACGCCTGACCGGCGCCCCAGCCTACGTGCCGGGGCTAACCCGCGCCAAAGGAGAGGGAGGTCAGGGACGCTGAACCTCCCCCCCAGACCGTGAGGCCTAGCCTACGGCGGGCAGGGGTGCTCCACCCCCATACCCGCAGGCCTCACTGGGGAAGTTGGCGGGCAGCGAACTGTCTCCGCCGCCTCCCCCATCGTCTGCGCCGGAGCGGGTGTGCGTCGACGGCCTCTTCGCGCACCCGCTCCGCGGCCTCTTTCTGTGACATGACGTCCTCACAGAAAGAGGCCACTCCCTCCCACGACCTGTCGCTGTCCAGCATGGCGGCTACCACGCTGGGCAGAGAGAGGTCGCCCCCGATTGTCGCCACCAGAGTGCGGCGCTGAGACTCCCAGGCGCTGCACACCGCGAGGGTGTGCTGCGCCGTATCGTCCCCCGCGCCACACTCATGGCACGACGGGGTCGGCTCTCTCCTCGCGACCCTGTGCAGGTAATGACCGAAGCAGCCATGCCCGGTCAATACCTGCGTGAGTCGGAAGGAGAGAGTCCCGTGCCGTCTCTCGGACCAGTCGGAAAGCAGCGGGCGGACAGCCTCTATGGTGCGGATGCCATAAGAGGGGTCCGCCAGGCTGGCTTTCCACCGGTCCCTCATCCTCTCGGCGGCCTCGCGGCGCGCGTGGGCCACCTCCTCCGGGGCCAGGCGTTCTCCTCTCGCCCGGCCCTCGACCCTCCTGGCGTGCGCCTCCGCCCACACCCCCGCCTCGAGCTCCCAGGGGGGTGTCCCTGCGAGGACGCAGGCTGCCCCGAACGAGACCGTCACGTAGGCCCTGCAGATTCTGTTGGCGACCACCCTCTGTGGTCGCCGCAGCAGGGCCTTGGTCGACTCTTTTAACGAGTCGACCCATATCGGAGCCCCGTATAGCGCCATGCTTCTAACGACGCCCGCGAAGAGGCGTCTGCATGGCGCGCTGGGGCCCCCCACGTTCGGGAGCAACCTGCCGAGGGCCGCCGCCGCTGCCACCACTCTAGGAGCGAGGGCCTTGAAATGGCCCTCGAAACTCCACCGCCTATCGAGGTGTAGGCCCAGGTACTTGATCTGGGCCTTCACCTCGACGATTTCCCCTCTTATGCGGATCCCCGCTCCCGCGGGGATCCTCCAACCTGGGCCCCTCCCCCCGAAGACGATGGCCTCCGTCTTCGTGAGGGCCACCCGCAGGCCCAGCATGCGGATCCGGTCTACCACCATGGTGGTGGCCACCGTCGCCCGCCGCGCCGTCTCCTCGTAGTCTCCGCCCCGGACGGCTACGAGGGTGTCGTCTGCGTAGCAGACGACTGCCATCCGGGGGAGGAGCGTGAGGCGGATCACCCAGTCGAAACCGACGTTCCAAAGCAGGGGTCCCAGCACGGACCCCTGTGGAACGCCGCAGGCCATCCGCCGCTCCTCGATCTCGCCCCCTCTCGCCTGGTAGGACACTACCCTGCCTTGTAGGTAGTGCCCTATCAACCTTCTCAGATAGAGGGGCACTCCGTGGTATCGGAGTGCCTCCTCTATCACGCCATAGGGGAGGGTGCCGAAGGCGTTGGCGATGTCTAGCGACACCGCCATGACCCCCTCCCCTCTTCCCTCCGCGTACCCGCAGAACTCCTTCAGGGCGGTGACTGCATCTAACGTCGACCGCCCCGCTCGGAACCCGAACTGGTGGTCCGAGAGGCCCGGCCCTACCCGGACGAGGTGGCTCTGTACGCGGGACGCAATGATGCGCTCCAGCATCTTGCCCACCTCGTCCAGCAGCACTATGGGCCTGTAGGCCGAAGGGGAGTCTGCGGGTCGACCCGCTTTTGTTAACAGGCACAGCCTCCCCTGTTTCCACACGCTGGGGAACCGCCCAGCCGCCAGGCAGTCATCATATAACTGCCTGAGGCGGCACCCCAAGTGCTTTAGTGCAACAGGAAGGACCTTACCCGGGACCCCGTCCGGTCCCGGCGCCTTCCTGCACCTACGCAGCCGGTCAACTGCCCCCACCATCTCGTCATCTGTGACGGGTGGGGGGGCCTCCTGCTCCACCTCTTCCGCTACCGGCGGCGCCATTCTTGGGACCGTCACGTTTGGCGGTCCCGGGAAAAGCCCGACGACCACTCGCTGCAGCAGCTCCGGCTCCAGCGACTCGATGGGGGGGGCGGTCCGCATCTTATTGCGGACGATGCGGTACGGCCGCCCCCACGGGTCCCTATCCAGGGTGGCCAAGAACTCCTCGTGTGCGGAGTCCTTGGCCCTGGCGATGGCCCCCTGAAGTGCCGTCTTTGCTTCTCGGAGGACCTGGTAATAAAGGTCCTCCTCGGCTGGGGTGTGGGCCCTCCTCCTACGGCACCGCTGGTACGCCCGCCTTGCGCGAATACTGGCGGCGCGGAGGTCCGCAAGCTCCGCCGACCACCAGTAAACTTGTTTTTTGGCGGGCATCCGCCGCGTCCGAGGCATAGCGGCGTCACAGACCTCGGTGAGTGCCGCTCGGAATTGCCTTGCCCTCTCGTTTACGTCTCCGCCGACGGGCGGGGACGACCACCTGGCCCGGATCATGGCAGCCTCCTCTGCCATCTCCGGGTCCAGTTTGGTCAGGGTCCACCTCGGGAAACCCTGACCGGCCCGAGGTTGCACCCCGGGGGACGACGACGCAGAGACCCTAAACCGGATGTACCGGTGATCGGAGAGGGTCTCTGCGTCCTCCAGGACGCGCCAATCCTGGATGCGTGCGGCAATGGCAGGGGTCGCGAACGTTAGGTCCACGATAGACCCCCCCTGCCGCCGCACGCATGTTTGAACCGTCCCCCGATTCACCAGTGCGAGGCCGGCCGTGGCCGCCCAGCCCTCGACCTCCGTCCCTCTGGCGTCGGTGATGGGGGAACCCCACGCGCCGCTTTTCGCGTTCAGGTCCCCCATCACCAAGACCGGCATTGGAGCCGCCCTCCCAACGACCAGCCCCAGCTCCCTGAGGAAGGCCTCGAATGCCCTCAGGGGCCTGTTCGGGGAGAAATAAACTCCTAGGAGCAATATTTCTCCCCATTTGACCGCGACGAATCCTTGCCCCCTCTCCTTTATGGAGAGGCGGGGGGATTCGCCGAACGCCGGCACCACCACTGCCACCGAGCCGTCCACGTCTCCAGCCCAGTTAGATTGGGGGGAGACGAAGTACGGCTCGGCGACCACCGTCGCGTCAACGCCCCACTCCGCCATGGACTGCATCAGCAGATCCTGAGCGCGGGCGGAGTGGTTGGCGTTCGCCTGGAGGAGCTCAAGCGGACGTGCTGGCATTGGCAGTGTCCATGAGCCCCTCCGACGCCGTGTGGCCTACAGTCGCTGATCTAGGGGCCGGGGTCTGGGCGGCCACTCTTCCTCTGGTTGGAGGGGGGGTGCATTTTTCACCCCCCATTACGTGCCCGGCAGGGCGCCCGAGTCGGGTGCACAGCGCGCACTTAGGGTTCGCAGTGCAGCCCGACGACCTGTGTCCCTCCATGCCGCACCGGAAGCAGAGGTTGCTTCGGTCGGCAGTGGACGGGCACAGCGCCCTAGTATGCCCTGTCCCCATGCACTTGTAGCAGCGCATGGGGAGGGGCTCCAGCGCCTGGACCCGCGCTGCGGACCAGCCGACCAGGAGCCGACCGGCCTGGACGATGGCCTTGGCGGCGGCCACCGGGCATCTGGCCAGAACAGAGCCCGTCCCCGCGGGCCCCATCCTAATCGTGCCCACCCTGACGCTGTCCGGGGGGCACCCCCCCTTCTCCGCGATCGCCTGGCGGACGGACTCCGGCTCCGCCGACTCGTCCAGGCCGGAGATACGCAGGTCGGCGCATTTGGTCGGTCGGGTTATCTCCGCCGATTCCCCGACCAACTCCTGCAGCTTGACCGCGAGGGCGTCCGCGGTCTTGGCGCTGTTGGCGCCGCCCACCTCGATCAGCCGCCCCCCGGTGGCCGATAGCCGGACCTTTAGATGGTCCAGCTCCAAATCCGCCAACTTTATGTTGGCGGTGGCCCGGTCCATGACCGCCTTGTATGAGTCCTTGGACTCCGACCTCAGCGTGATTACCACAGCTGAGGTCTTTGGGGCGGTCAGTTTCGGGCCGGCCACTTTATTCGCCACTGCCTGGGGGGCGGGAGCTGTCTTCGTTTGTTTGGGGGCCTTTTTGGCCCCCCTTCGCACCACTTCCGTCCATGTCGGCGCTGCCGGCGCTGCCTCTACTGAGGCTGTAGACGCGTCCTCTGTGGGTCTACCCTGAGTCGGGGCCGGTTTGGCCGGGGCCGGCTTGGCCGAGGTCGACTTGGCCGGGGCCGGCTTGGCCGGGGCCGGCTTGGCCGGGGCCGGCTTGGCTGGAGTCGTCTTGGCCTGAGCCGGTTTGGCCGGCTTGGTCGCGGGCTTAGCGGGGGCCACCTTCGCGGGCCTGGCCCGCGATGGGCCCGGGGACGGCTCATCGGCTGGACGTCCTGCGGCCGCGTCCCTTCTTTTGTCCGCCGCCAACGAACCTAACCTAACCTAACCTAACCTAACCTAACCTTTTTTTTTTTTTTTTTTTTTTTTTTTTTTTTGACTAGGGAGGAAAGCTTTATAGCTTCACCCCGGCCTGGAGCGGCCGGAGGATATGTGGGACTCTCCCCCCAGAGTGGGGGGCATACCCGAACTAAAACCTCCCTAGGCGTCACCCTCGAACCGGCTTTCTACCAGGCGCCGTGGGACCTCAGTCATGACCCACAACGACGCCTGACCGGCGCCCCAGCCTACGTGCCGGGGCTAACCCGCGCCAAAGGAGAGGGAGGTCAGGGACGCTGAACCTCCCCCCCAGACTGTGAGGCCTAGCCTGCGGCGGGCAGGGGTGCTCCACCCCCATACCCGCAGGCCTCACTGGGGAAGTTGGCGGGCAGCGAACTGTCTCCGCCGCCTCCCCCATCGTCTGCGCCGGAGCGGGTGTGCGTCGACGGCCTCTTCACGCACCCGCTCCGCGGCCTCTTTCTGGGACATGACGTCCTCACAGAAAGAGGCCACTCCCTCCCACGACCTGTCGCTGTCCAGCATGGCGGCTACCACGCTGGGCAGCGAGAGGTCGCCCCCGATTGTCGCCACCAGAGTGCGGCGCTGAGAATCCCAGGCGCTGCACACCGCGAGGGTGTGCTGCGCCGTGTCGTCCCCCGCGCCACACTCATGGCACGACGGGGTCGGCTCTCTCCTCGCGACCCTGTGCAGGTAATGACCGAAGCAGCCATGCCCGGTCAATACCTGCGTGAGTCGGAAGGAGAGAGTCCCGTGCCGTCTCAAGGACCAGTCAGAAAGGAGCGGGCGGACAGCCTCTATGGTGCGGATGCCATAAGAGGGGTCCGCCAGGCTCGCTTTCCACCGGTCCCTCGTCCTTTCGGCGGCCTCGCGGCGCGCGTGGGCCACCTCCTCCGGGGCCAGGCGCTCGTCTCTCGCCCGGCCCTCAACCCTCCTTCTGTGCGCTTCCGCCTGCACGTCCGCCTCGTACTCCCAGGGTGGGGTCCCCGCCAACACGCATGCCGCAGCGAACGCTACCGTGCAGTATGCACGGCAGATGCGGATGGCGATGACCCTCTGGGGCCTTCTTAAAAGGGCTCGGCACTTGGCGTTCAACGCCCCGCTCCAGATGGGAGCCCCATACAGTGCCATGCTCCGCACCACGCCTGCGAACAGGCGTCGGCACGGAGCGTTTGGCCCTCCCAGGTTGGGGAGGAGCCTTCCCAGCGCCGAGGCGGCGCCCACGACGCGAGGAGCAAGTCGTTTGAAGTGCTCCTCAAACGTCCACTTCCGGTCCAGGTGAAGGCCCAGGTACTTGATCTGGGCCTTGACCTGGATGCCCTCTCCCCGAACGACAATGCCGGCGTCCGCCGGAATCCTCCATCGTGGCCCCCCGAAGACGATGGCCTCCGTCTTCGTGAGGGCCACCCGCAGCCCGAGCATGCTAATGCGGTCCACGACCATTGTCGTGGCCACGGTCGCCCGCCGCGCTGTCTCCTCATATGTGCCGCCCCGGACGGCCACCAGCGTGTCGTCTGCATAGCAGACGACCGCCATCCGGGGGAGCAGCGTGAGGCGGATGACCCAGTCAAACCCGACGTTCCAGAGCAGGGGCCCCAGCACAGACCCCTGTGGAACGCCGCAAGCCATCCGCCTGTCCCCCCTTCCTCCTCCTCTCTCTTGATAGGACACTACCCTGCCCTCCAGGTAGTGTCCTATCATCCGCTTTAGATAGAGGGGCACCCCGTGATACCGGAGTGCCTCCTCTATCACTCCGTAGGGGAGGGTGCCAAAAGCGTTGGCGATGTCTAGTGACACCGCCATGACACCCTCACCCCTTCCCTCCGCATAACAGCAGAACTCCTTGAGGGCGGTGATCGCATCTATCGTCGACCGCCCCGTCCGGAATCCGTACTGCTGGTCCGAAAGACCCGGCCCTGTGCCGACGAGGTGAGCCTGTAGGCGGGAGGCAATGATGCGTTCCAGCATCTTGCTCACCTCGTCGAGCAGTACGATAGGCCTGTAGGCCGAAGGGGAGTCTGCTGGACGACCCTCCTTCGCCAGCAGGCAGAGCCGCCCCTGCTTCCACGCACTCGGGAACCGCCCAGCCGCCAGGCAGTCGTCGAATAACTGCCTGAGGCGACTCCCCAAGTGCTTGAGTGCGGTGGGAAGGACCTTACCCGGGACCCCATCCGGCCCCGGTGCCTTTTTGCATCGACGCAGCCGATCCACCGCACCCACCATCTCATCGTCCGTGACGAGGGGGGCCTCGCACTGTCCCTCTCCAGGCGCACTCGGCGGCGCCATTCGCGGGACCGACACGGACGGCGCCACCGGGAAGAGCCCGGCGACCACCCGCTGCAGCAGCTCCGGCTCCATGGTCTCCAAGGGGGGCGCAGTCCGCATTTTATTGCGGACGATGCGGTATGGGCGCCCCCATGGATCCCTGTCCAGGGTGGCCAAGAACTCCTCGTGCGCGGAGTCCTTGGCCCTGGCGATGGCCCCCTGGAGTGCCGTCCTGGCTTCCTGGAGGACCTGATGGTAGTGGTCCTCCTCGGCCGGCGTGTGGTTCCTCCTTCTGCGGCACCGCTGGTAGGCTCTCCTCGCTCGTATACTGGTGGTGCGGAGGTCCGCAAGCTCCGCCGTCCACCAGTATACTCCCCTCTTGGCGGCCATCCGCCGCGTCCGGGGCATCGAGGCGTCACACACCTCGGTGAGTGACGCCCGGAACTCCATGGCCCTCTCATCAATGTCCCCGCCGGAGGGAGTGGTGGACCACCTAGCCCGGATCATGGCGGCCTCCTCCGCCAACTCCGGGTCTAGCTTCGACAAGGTCCACCTGGGGAACAATTGGCCGGCTCGGGGCTGCACCGCCGGGGGGGCGGTCGTAGACGCGGAGACCCTACACCGGATGTACCGGTGATCGGAGAGGGTCTCCGCATCCTCCAGGACGCGCCAATCCTGGATGCGAGCGGCGATGGCAGGGGTCGCGAACGTTACGTCCACGATAGACCCCCCCTGCCGCCGCACGCATGTCTGGACCGTCCCCCGGTTCACCAGCACTAGGCCGGCCATGGCCGCCCAGCCCTCGACCTCCGTCCCCCTAGCGTCGGTGATGGGGGAACCCCACGCGCCGCTTTTCGCGTTCAGGTCCCCCATCACCAAGACCGGCGTTGGTGCCGCCCTCCCCACAACCAGCCCCAGCTCCCTGAGGAAGGCCTCGAATTCCCTCAGGGGCCTGTTTGGGGAGAAATATACTCCTAAGAGCAATATCTCTCCCCACTTGGCCGCGACGAATCCTTGCCCCCTCTCCTTTATGGAGAGGCGGGGGGACTCGCCGAACGCCGGCACCACAATTGCCACCGAGCCGTCCACGTCTCCAACCCAGTTAGATTGGGGGGAGACAAAGTACGGCTCGGCGACCACCGTCGCGTCTACGCCCCACTCCGCCATGGACTGCATCAGCAGATCCTGGGCGCGGGCGGAGTGGTTGGCGTTCGCCTGGAGGAGCTCAAGCGGGCGTGCCGGCATTGGCGGTGTCCATGAGCCCCTCCGGTGCCGTCTGGCCTACAGTCGCTGGTTTGGGGGCCGGGGTCTGGGCGGCCATTCTTCCTCTTGTTGGTGGGGGGGTGCATTTTTCACCCCCCATCACGTGCCCGGCGGGGCGGCCCAAGCGAGCGCACAGTGAGCACTTCGGGTCCGCTGTGCACCCCGACGCTCTGTGGCCTTCCACGCCGCACCGGAAGCAGAGGTTGCTTCGGTCGGCAGTGGACGGGCACAGCGCCCTCGTATGCCCCGTCCCCATGCACTTGAAGCATCGCATGGGGAGGGGCTCCAGCGCCTGGACGCGCGCCGCAGACCAGCCGACTATGAGCCGACCGGCCGCGACGACGATTTTAGCAGCCCCCACTGGGCAGCTGGCTATGACTGAGCCCGTTCCGGTGGGCCCCATCCTCACGGAGCCGACCCGGATGCTGTCGGGGGGACAGCCTCCCTTCTCGGCCAGTGCCCTGCGGACCGCCTCCGGCTCCGCCGACTCGTTTAAGCCGGTGATACGGAGGTCGGCACACTTCGTCGGTCGGGACACGACCGCCGACTCCCCCAGCAGCTCCTGGATCCTGGCTGCTATGGCGTCCGCTGTTTTGGAGCTGTCCGCTCCCCCCACTTCAATCAGCCGCCCCCCGGTGGCTGATAGCCGGACCTTTAGTTGGTCCAGCTCATAGTCCGCCAACTTGATGTTGGCGGTGGCCCGGTCCATGACCGCCTTGTAGGAGTCTTTTGACTCCGGCCTCAGCGTCACCACGACCGCTGAGGTCTTCGGGGCGGTCAATTTCGGGCCTGCCGCTTTTTTGGCCGCTGCCTGGGGGGCGGGGGCTGTCGTCGATTTTTTGGGGGCCTTTTTGGCCCCCCTCTTCACCACCTCAGTCCACGCCGGGGCTGAAGCTGGCACTGCCTCCTCGGAGGGTGCCGGCGCGTCCGTCGGAGGTCCGCGCTGTGCGGGGGCCGGCTTGGCCGGGGCCGGTTTGGCCGGGGCCGGTTTGGCCGGGGCCGGTTTGGCCGGGGCCGGCTTGGCCGGGGCCGGTTTGGCCGGCTTCGTCGCGGGCGGGTTCGCGGTCGCCTTGGCAGGCCTGGCCCGCGATGGGCCTGGGGACGGCTCGTCAGCAGGAGCGGCGGCGGTGGGACGTCCTGCGGCCGCTTCACGTCTCCTGTCCGCCGCTAACGGGGGGCGGAGGATGGGCTCCGCTGGGAGGCGCCTCTCCATCTCCCCCAGCCGTACATTTATCATTTCGCCGAGGGAGACGAAAAGGTCCCGCTTGAGGTCCTCCAAGGCGTCAGCCAGCCCTTCCGGGAGGCGGTCAGCGGTAGGGGGAGCGGACTTCTCCACCGCCCTCGACGAATAAGCGGTGCGGAGGGCCTTAGTCTCCTTCTCAAGGATGGCTAGCTGGCTTCTCATCCGCTCATTGTCGGCCTTGAGCCGGCGGATTTCCTCCCCCTCGGTCTTGCTTTGCAGGGCGTCCATGGCCCCCATCACCGTTTTGCAGGCCGAGTTAATCCGGCCCCACACGGTTCCCTTGATGTTTCCGCATTTTCCGGCCTCCGCTAGCACGGAAAATGCGGCATTACGGGCGACCTCGATGGGGTCCCCCTCGTCGAACCCTCCCTCATCTGAGCTGGGTTCGTCCTCGGCCTTCTCGGCCCTCCTCTTCGTTGCCTTTTTGCCCTCAGTGGGCCTCGTGCGGAGCACGGGGAAGTCCTTGCGGTAGGTCTTATCCGCCTCCGCCTCGAACTCCTCGTACTTCAGGTCCCGAAGCAGGACCCTCGCGTCCGAGAGCCCTAAATGGGACCCGATGGCAGCCGATTTACCGCCCCTGCGTGCTGAGTTAACCTTTGGCCCCAACTCGGGCCTCGGGTTATAAGCGGACTCCACTAGTCCCCTCTTTGAGGGCCCGGAGACATTCTCCATCGCCTCTCCGCGATTCTCAAGCTCGGAGTCAAGACACCCCGAGCCGTCCGACACAACAATGGCCTCCCCCTCTGTTTCGCTGCGACTAGTCGCCGCCGCCGACATTTCGCCGTCAAGGGATCGACAAAAACCAACAAAAAATTTTCGATCGGTCAAGCGTGAACTTTTTTTTTTTTTTTTTAGGAAGCGGGATTCCCAAAATCCGACACTTGACTCCCGACAACTCGGAAACCGCTAGCCTCAGAGAGGCGCGCGGGGTGCCCAAAGGTAGCCCCTTAGTCCCCCCACACAACCCCGTTGTCCGATCGGACCCTCCCCCCCAACTTTTCCGGTGGTGAATTTTCAAACGAAAATTTTCCACCGGAAAATGCAAAGTGCAGCGCCTAGTGAGACCGATGAGCAATCTACTTCGGAATTTTTATCTCCCGAACGGGATGTCCGGGAGACGCAAATCCAAAGGGGATCGCTAGCCCAACTACGTGCGCAAATTACCAAGGCAAGAAACTTTCAAAAATGAAAGTCCAACGAATTTTTGAAGATTTTTCAAAAATTTCGGGCGAGTTGTGTTAACTGGAATTCCAGAGTGGAATTCCAGCCGAATTTCAAAAATTCGGGCCTCCGAAACTAACGGTGCTAGAAGAGCACCGTTGAGGCAAAGAATTTAAAGTAACAAACGAACTCCCCGAATGCGTTGGAATATCTTCAAAAAGTTCAACCAGAAAAAAGGAATAGCAATTTTTAGGTCGACTGCCGACCAGGATCAAAGCGCCGATTTGTATGGACAAGTTGACCAACTTATCCTATAAAAATCGACGCTTTTTCACCTCCCGCTGAGAGGTCCCTATGGGACTTATAGAGGGGGCCGACGCGTCGTAAAACGCGTCTTCCGAGCCTCTATAAGGCCGAATAGAAAGAATGCAAAGTCCTTAAGGAACTTTGCAGACAAAAGACGAAAAACAAGAATTACCAACTTATGGTTGGTAATTTTATGCGCCTTTGAAAAAGCGACGAGCAACGCACGGGTTTTCGACAACTCCCGGACAGAAGGTCCGATCGCAGCCAAACAAAAACCCGAGTGTAGTACTCGTCAGGCGTGGCTAGAAGAGCCCAAAAAATGGAAGCTACGTTAAAAGGGGACAAAGTTATTAAGGGGGGAAAAGCAAAAGATTACAATAAAAAGCAAAAGTTAACAAAATCTAAAAATAATTTCCGAAAGTCGACCGCACAGAGTCGATGCAGACTTTCGAAAATTACTAACTAAGAAACTACTGAATTTACAGGGACAGAACCAAAGGCAACTATTTAAAGCGCAGAAAAACGAACCCGAAACACAAAACCACCAAACTCTCAGACGCACCCACTCTTAAAATTTCGCGAAAAACCGAATGTAAACACCCAATTTTCCTCGAAATTTTACCTCAACCTAACCTAACCTAACCTAACCTAACCTAACCTAACCTAACCTAACCTAACCTAACCTAACCTAACCTAACCTAACCGAGGCAAACCTAACTGAAGAAAACCTAACTGACAGATAACCTAACAGAAGAAAACCTAACTGAGTCAAACCTTACTAAGGCAAACCTAACTGAGGCAAACCTTTTTTTTTTTTTTTTTTTTTTTTTTTTTTTTTTTTTTTTTTTTTTTTTTGTCCAGGGAGGAAAGCTTTTATAGCTTCACCCCGGCCTGGAGCGGCCGGGGGATATGTGGGACTCTCCCCCCAGAGTGGGGGGCATACCATAACTAAAACCTCCCTGGGCGTCACCCTCTAACCGGCTTTCTAGCAGGCGTCGTGGGACCGAGACATGCTCCACGACGCCTGACCGGCGCCCCAGCCTACGTGCCGGGGCTAACCCGCGCCAAAGGAGGGGGAGGTCGGGGACGCCGAACCTCCCCCCCAGACCGTGAGACCTAGCCTACGGCGGGCAGGGGTGCTCCACCCCCATACCCGCAGGTCTCACTGGGGAAGTTGGCGGGCAGCGAACTGTCTCCGCCGCCTCCCCCATCGTCTGCGCCGGAGCGGGTGTGCGTCGACGGCTTCTTCGCGCACCCGCTCCGCGGCCTCTTTCTGTGACATTACGTCCTCACAGAAAGAGGCCACTCCCTCCCACGACCTGTCGCTGTCCAGCATGGCGGCTACCACGCTGGGCAGGCAGAGGTCGCCCCCTATCGTCGCCACCAGAGTGCGGCGCTGGGAATCCCAGGCGCTGCACACCTCGAGGGTGTGCTGCGCCGTATCATCCCCCGCGCCGCACTCATGGCATTGCGACTCTGTGCAGATAATGACCGAAGCAGCCATGCCCGGTCAATATCTGCGTGAGTCGGAAGGAGAGGGACCCGTGCCGTCTCAGGGACCACTCGGAAAGGAGAAAACAAAATCAAGGAAGCATGGAAAATCATTAATGAACAAGCAAATAATAGTAAAAGACAAAAACAAAATATTAAAATAGGAAAAGTTCGAAATGACGAAGGTAAGCTGGTGTCAGATAGTAGGAAGGTTGCTAACATTTTTAACGCATTCTTCTCCTCAGTTGCACTAAGAATAGCTGGCCATCTAAAAAGCGATTTAGCAAAGTGTAAAGAATTTATGAGTAAAATTGCCAAACCCCAAAGTTCTATCAAGTTTTCTCCGCTCACATTAAAAGAACTACGCTATCATGTAAGAAACCTAAAGCCAAAGCATTCCAAAGATATGTACAGACTAGATGCAAATTTTATCAAAAATATACTACTGTATAATGACTACATATTATTATTAGAAATGCTTCTTCATATAATCAATAGCTGTTTAAAAAAAAAGGAATATTTCCCTGTTGCCTGAAAATAGGAAGAGTCATTCCGTTATTTAAAAAAAAAAAAAAAAAAAAAAAAAAAAAAAAAAAAAAAAAAAAAGAATCGAAAGAAGATCCTAATAATTATAGACCTGTGTGTATACTACCGGCAATCTCAAAAGTTTTAGAATCAGTAATTAAACATAAAATAGTACAATATTTTGAATCTAACTGTCTGTTTAATATGAATCAATTTGGATTTCGTAAAGGTAAATCAACTGTTATGGTGCTCCGCAAAGTGGTTGATTTTGTCTTGGAAGCCCTAAATCAGTCCCAGAAATGCTCAAGCATTTTCTGTGACCTTTCCAAGGCTTTTGACAGCTTAAGGCATGAAGTACTGATAGAAAAGCTAAAATTTTATGGATTTGAAGGAGTAGAACTCCAAATCCTTAAAAACTACCTGGAGAATAGATCACAGAAAGTCACCGTAAATGGAGAATACTCTGAGGAGAGTCGTATAGACATCGGTGTACCTCAAGGATCAATACTGGGGCCGGTATTGTTCTTAATTTATGTAAATGACTTACCGAACAGTTTACCAGATTACGCTATGGTGACTTTATTTGCTGACGACACCCATGTAGGATTGAAAGATAAAGACCAATTGAATATGAAACTGAAAATACACAATATAATTAATACTCTTAAGGAATGGTTCGATGCGAACGGAATTATGTTAAATACTAAAAAAACTACACTGATGACGTATACTAGTAATAGGAATAAGGAAGTGGATTATTGTAATGACATGGATATAAATAATGAAACTCAAACGACATTCTTGGGTTATGAAATGGACAATAAAATTACTCATTCTCTACATATTGACAAAATTTGTAAAAAAATCGCGAGCGGTAACTACGCTCTTCTTAAATTAAAACCGCTAATAAATAAAAAAACATTGATCATGGTATATAACGCATATGTACAAGCAAACTTGAACTATGCCGTTACAGTGTGGGGTAATGCCGCAGAAATACAAAGAGTACTTAAACTACAAAAAAAAAAAAAAAAAAAAAAAAAAAGTCAATTAGAATCATAAATAAACTACACGGATACGAATCGGCTAGAATATTTTTTAAAAAGGACCGAATAATGACGGTTATCTCATTATTTATATTTAATAGTTTGCTAGAAATCCACAAAAACAAAGAGGGTATGAAAAAAAGAAGGGATGTACACAATTACAATACAAGAAACAAAGATAGACTATGCGTTCCAAAAATCAGATTGGTAAGATATTGCAAACAAGGGCTGCCTCTTAAAATACGAATGTATAATATGCTACCGCTAAATGTAACAATATTGCCGTTTGGTGACTTTCAAAGAAAAATGAAGGTGTTCTTCCAACAAAACCCCTTTTATTCTATTAATGAGTTTACAGACCATAAATTTTCATTCTTATAAAACATTTACTTATTTTTTGTTAATTATCGTAGTAACACCTAACTTGACCTTACATTCAATAATATTGAATTTTTAAACAGCTATTGATTATATGAAGAAGCATTTCTAATAATAATATGTAGTCATTATACAGTAGTATATTTTTGATAAAATTTGCATCTAGTCTGTACATATCTTTGGAATGCTTTGGCTTTAGGTTTCTTACATGATAGCGTAGTTCTTTTAATGTGAGCGGAGAAAACTTGATAGAACTTTGGGGTTTGGCAATTTTACTCATAAATTCTTTACACTTTGCTAAATCGCTTTTTAGATGGCCAGCTATTCTTAGTGCAACTGAGGAGAAGAATGCGTTAAAAATGTTAGCAACCTTCCTACTATCTGACACCAGCTTACCTTCGTCATTTCGAACTTTTCCTATTTTAATATTTTGTTTTTGTCTTTTACTATTATTTGCTTGTTCATTAATGATTTTCCATGCTTCCTTAATTTTGTTTTCTCCTTTCCGAGTGGTCCCTGAGACGGCACGGGTCCCTCTCCTTCCGACTCACGCAGATATTGACCGGGCATGGCTGCTTCGGTCATTATCTGCACAGAGTCGCAAGGAGAGAGCCGACCCCGTCGTGCCATGAGTGCGGCGCGGGGGATGATACGGCGCAGCACACCCTCGAGGTGTGCAGCGCCTGGGATTCCCAGCGCCGCACTCTGGTGGCGACGATAGGGGGCGACCTCTGCCTGCCCAGCGTGGTAGCCGCCATGCTGGACAGCGACAGGTCGTGGGAGGGAGTGGCCTCTTTCTGTGAGGACGTAATGTCCCAGAAAGAGGCCGCGGAGCGGGTGCGCGAAGAAGCCGTCGACGCACACCCGCTCCGGCGCAGACGATGGGGGAGGCGGCGGAGACAGTTCGCTGCCCGCCAACTTCCCCAGTGAGACCTGCGGGTATGGGGGTGGAGCACCCCTGCCCGCCGTAGGCTAGGTCTCACGGTCTGGGGGGGAGGTTCGGCGTCCCCGACCTCCCCCTCCTTTGGCGCGGGTTAGCCCCGGCACGTAGGCTGGGGCGCCGGTCAGGCGTCGTGGAGCATGTCTCGGTCCCACGACGCCTGCTAGAAAGCCGGTTAGAGGGTGACGCCCAGGGAGGTTTTAGTTATGGTATGCCTCCCACTCTGGGGGGAGAGTCCCACATATCCCCCGGCCGCTCCAGGCCGGGGTGAAGCTATAAAAGCTTTCCTCCCTGGACAAAAAAAGGAAAAAAAAAAAAAGGTTTGCCTCAGTTAGGTTTGCCTTAGTTAGGTTTGCCTTAGTTAGGTTTGACTCAGTTAGGTTTTCTTCTGTTAGGTTATCTGTCAGTTAGGTTTTCTTCAGTTAGGTTTGCCTCGGTTAGGTTAGCCTCAGTTAGGGTTTGCTCTGTCAGGTTATCTGTCATTTAGGTTTTCTTCAGTTAGGTTTGCCTCTTTTAGGTTTGTTTCAGTTAGGTTTGCCTCATTTAGGGTTTGCCTCAGTTAGGTTTGCCTCAGTTAGGTTTGTCTCAGTTAGGTTTGCGTTAGTTAGGTTTGCCTCAGTTAGGTTTTCCTTTGTTAGGTTATCTGTCAGTTAGATTTGCTTCAATTAGGTTTGCCTTGGTTAGGCTTGCCTCATTTAGGTTTTTCTCATTTAGGTTGGTCTCAGTTAGGTTTGCCTCAGTTAGGTTTGCCTTAGTTAGGTTTGCCTTAGTTAGGTTTGACTCAGTTAGGTTTTCTTCTGTTAGGTTATCTGTCAGTTAGGTTTTTATCATTTAGGTTTGCCTCGGTTAGGTTAGCCTCAGTTAGGGTTTGCTCTGTCAGGTTATCTGTCATTTAGGTTTTCTTCAGTTAGGTTTGCCTCATTTAGGTTTGTTTCAGTTAGGTTTGCCTCATTTAGGTTTGCCTCAGTTAGGTTTGCCTCAGTTAGGTTTGTCTCAGTTAGTTTTGCGTTAGTTAGGTTTGCCTCAGTTAGGTTTGCCTCAGTTAGGTTTTTTTTTGTTAGGTTATCTGTCAGTTAGATTTTCTTCAATTAGGTTTGCCTTGGTTAGGCTTGCCTCATTTAGGTTTGTCTCAGTTAGGTTTGCCTTGGTTAGGCTTGCCTCATTTAGGTTTGTCTCAGTTAGGTTTGCATCAGTTAGGTTTGCCATAGTTAGGTTTGCCTTAGTTAGGTTTGCCTCAGTTAGGTTTTCTTCTGTTAGGTTATCTGTCAGTTAGGTTTTCTTCAGTTAGGTTTGCCTCGGTTATGTTGGCCTCAGTTAGGTTTTGCTCTGTTAGGTTATCTGTCAGTCAGGTTTTCTTCAGTTAGGTTTGCCTTATTTAGGAATGCGTCAGTAAGGATTTCCTGAAAAAAAAAAAAAAAAAAAAAAAAAAAAAAAAAAAAAAAAAAAAAAAAAAAAAAAAAAAAAAGTATGTAAAGGTTATGTTTTGTTTTGTTCTTTTAGCTTTGCAATACTTAATTTTGTGCCAAAAGTCATTTTTGTTAACTGTATTCCTGTTACTTTTGTTGTTTTGTTAGTTTTTAATTTTTCCATAGTGACGGTAAAAATATCAGTTTTTATTGAATAACTCGGTTAATATCCATAGGATTTCACTCATTCTTATTGCATTCATCTAGTATTTATTGCCCGCTGCCGCTCGCGTCAAAAAATCGAGCCCTCCACTCCCACCCGTCAGTTGCAACCTTTGGTATATCACCTCGGACTGTAGGTATTTAAGCACTAGCTTTTGAAATATGCTTCAATTTCAGTATTTTTTTCTTCTGCTGACAAGATATTGCATGCTGTAGTTGAGTTGCGCAGACCAGACGGCTTTCTAACGCCCCTCATATTAGATATAAAAATTTAAAGCCTATTTTCTTCGAAAATCGGCCTAAAAACCGAGAAAATTCACTTTTTGCCAATTTTTGATAAGCGCAGAAGAAGTAATGGTTGCGTTTTATCTAGGCACATTTTTGGCGCATCTTTTGCCGTATTAAAAGTTCTTCTAGCGCCATCAGTTGAAGTCAGGTAGCTACTTTAACCTTTTTAATTTTCTGCTACTTTTGTTCTGAAATTTGTCTCTAATTGTCATAATTTCTGAGATCCACCCTTAACCCGAATAGGTCATTGGCGTTTTTTTTCCTCTTCTTATTGGACCTTTTATACGTTAATACTTCCAGTTTAAGCCCACTCCTTCACATCTCTTCCAAAAATCAAGCCAATAGCCTAGTAAGTCAGTGACTGGTAATTAAGCTGTAAATATATTTATAAGTAATAGTGGTATTTCCATTAAAGCCAATAAAATTAAGCGCACGGGTTTACGTGCAGCTCGTCCTAAGTGCTCGCTAGTTACCCAAGATTGAATCTGTTAAAGGGACGCTTCGGCACACGCGCCGACGCGGAGCTTGCCCTTCGGGCTTGCTGGGCGGCGGGGCAGAGTTAGGGTGGATGCTTGCTAACTGAACGACGTCGCGGGCAACAACTATCTATCTTTTATACATAGCTATAGGTGACTGAACAATCACAAAGTGTTAAGTGCATACATATGCTACAATTCAGAAACCGTTATTTATTTATTGATTTTTACGTTAGCGGCTCCCATGAGGCACAGAGTGACCGCTTTACGGAAATGGACATCCTTACTGTAGCTTTACAATACATACACACAAAGAATTATAAATGTTTTAATCTTTGTATAGACGCCAAAAGATCAGTGATTGCGCATAAAAACTGTTAAATTTGATGTCTAGCATAATTTTTCTTTCATGACAACACAGCGGTCAGAGGGTTTTAATGTTGTTTCAATTTAATGTAACAACTTGTGATACCTTATCTGTTCATTTCATTTATTCCATTTCATCCAATTTGATATATTTCATGGTTCTGTACAACTTTGACACCCATATTATTGTAAAATTATTAAAATTCAGGACCGGTCTAACGTATAGTTTTTAAGGTTATTGTATACTGATAAGTATTTGGATCCTTAGTTGTCTAAAATAATTATCTATTTCGTTATATAATTTAATGGCAGTTTGATGTCTTCTTTCAGCTGATTACTATAGACATTTGAAAGTATAATAAAATGAATCCTTGTAATTTGAATATAACTTGCATGTCTAATTACTGCGTTTGTCAGTTATAAATTTAGTATTTTTTTTACCTACCACGTCAGTGTTTTGTTTTTGTACGGTACTTATGTGTGTATTATTCGATGAATTTGCCAATCAAAATAAATAGTAGAACTAGGTCACAATATTGACAAAATGTTTGAGTGACAGAAGCTGCACAATTCGCACCGTCCATGACGCTGAAGGCAAATATTTTTTAAATGGTATCCAATCTTATCTCATACAAATTGAACATCGGGTGTGTGTGCTGTGCTACCATTTCGTTCGGGTCGAGGAGTCCGATGGACCGACTTGGCCCCGTGCGAGTGAAATCTACGAAATCATTTATATCCATGACATGACTAGTGAAGCGAACTATGAAGTCGGCGTTGTTAAACAAAACGCAGTACTTAGTAATGGTTTTTGCAATATTCAGATAACGTGCGATCTTCGATGTGCAAAAAAAATTATAAGTGAATCAATAAAACACAGTTTCGATTTCCATTTACATTTATTAGAAAGAATATTTTATTAACTAACCTATAGGTACTTTACGTTTTTTGCATAATTTTAGGAAAAATATGAGCATATAATTTCCCTTCTCGCAAATTAAGTCTACATTGGTCTACAATAATACTTGAGCAAACTGCGCCGGTCGGGCGCGGCGCGCCCTCCGTGCACCTCGGTCGGAGGGGTCGCGTGATCCTGAACGCTCCGAGCTTCGGCCTGGAAATACTTTCCATCTCGAACTCTCCGGTTGAATGTCATCAAATAACAGAATTTATAAAACCTAGCGAGTCTCTGGCTGTGGCTCCGACACATAGGGCAGGGTTATTAATATGCCCACTCAGTTTCGCCACTCACTCACACTTTTACTTGTTATGCAATTAGTCAAAAAAGAAGAACAAGAACATTCCACAACAAAAACAAGTGATCCCGATACAAACATTTCATGTATAAGAGAGAGATTAAGAGTTAAGGCGAGTCGTAAGGTAAGATTTAGTTTTTTTTACCTACTCATACATAGATATAATGTGTTAAGTGGGTTGGGATTAGAACCATCGTTTTCTTTTCCAAGGTTAAAGTATGGTGACGTTGTCTGAGGATGATGTTAGCGCATCCTACGTATGTATCGCAACACCCTATGTGATATTAATAAATATAAATTATTTGGTAACAACTTTATTTAAATTTCAAATGCTGTATAATGACAACACAAAGAAAAATTTGGGTAATGGCAGGACTCGAACCTGCAACATCAGCATTCCGTGCCTTACGTTTGCCAGTTTCGCCACATTATCGCTCCGCTTAGTAGCGTAACGTAAACGTAAGGCACGGAATGCTGATGTTGCAGGTTCGAGTCCTGCCATTACCCTAATTTTTCTTTGTTTTGTCATTATATAGAATTTAAAATTTAATTTGAATGTATAAAAAAAAATCAAAAAAAATCTATTATCAAGTTAAAATTTCTATTACAAAAACTTTATTCAATTTGTAATTCACTAATTCGACTTTAGTATATAACTACTGACGCCGTCTTAAAATAATTGACTATCATGCGATTGGCGTCGCGGCAACAGTAGCTAGCGTCTATCGTCTCGTAATAAGGAAGTCACAAAAGAGAAGACTTTCAGGCGAGCGGTCCGGCGCGCCGGGCGCGGCGGCGCCTGCGCAGCTCGTTGTCGGCGGCGGGCGGCGGGGCGCGGGTGGTAGTGGTGGAGGTGGTGGTGGGGGCGGGGTCGAGCCCCTTGATCTGGAACTGGCCGCGGAACAGCGGCCGGAACAGCCGCAGGAACGTCTGGTAGCGCACCGCCGAGTTCTGAAACACGCGAGCCGACTGTTAGGCGCGGAGCGGATTGTTTAACGAGCCCTGTCTTCCGGTATGAAGCTAAATATTACAACTCGTAGCCAGTTCATTTTAGTATTTCTGTGACCTATTCAGTACCTATTTTTAAAATGTCATGCCTGTAGGTATTATTTTTCGAGATTTACTTGTGCACTGATCAATATTGTACGCCGAATATCGGTAGATCGTGATTAGTAGGTACTTGTTGTAAGATTTTAAGAGCCATTGCGCAAGTCACAGCATTACAATAAATATTTGATGCGGACTATGAGTGCTGTCAGCGCACGCGCAGCGCCTCGCGGCGCCGGGGAGGCCGCGCGCCGCTAATTGCCCGCGTCGGGGTTAACATTAAGAAACAAAAGAAAATAGCCCGCGATGAAGCGGCTGGCCTTCAGCTAATTATCATAGTTTTGTGTGATCGTGTGTCCTTTACGTTTAAGCGATTGTTGATTTGTTTTATTGCCCTCCGTCGCAGACTATCTTATACCGCATCGGCCCGATCGGTGGCTACTGAGGTCTTTAACTTCTTCGATTTAGCTTCTTTAGGTCCGCCCCTTGTTTTGCTCGGAATAGATTGCGTACTACATAAAAAATAGACCAAGACACATTCCAGAATTTAAACTTTGCGCACCGATACAATTTATTTTAATATTGTTAACAATACACAAACATAAACATAACTGGGGATATCACTGACGGAACAAGACATCGTCAAGATGACCCCCACCTCGGCAAGTGTTCCGTCGGCAAAAACTCGAATTTTATAACTGTATATATAACTCAGGATCAAAAATAGTTACAAGCATTAGCCGCGCGGGGCGCGGAGACGGACGGACTGACCTGTATGACGTCGCCGACGATCTTAGTAGTCTTGATGAGAAGCGACACGGATGGCCCAAACAGGCTGCCCGGAAAGTCCAGGCTGACCTTGTTGCGGTCGAACACGGGGATGTCGTCCTGCGCCGGCGCCGGCGCGCCGCCCGCGGCCTGCCTCGCCGCGCGCCGCGCGGGCCGCGGGGGCGGCCGGGGCAGCCGGGGCAGCGGGGGGCGGCTCCACGAAGTGCCACTCTGCGCACACGGGTACATGCTTGGTCTGCCGTCTCGCTCGCACTCGAGCCGCCGTCTCGCGTCCTGAAACTCCTACGCAACCGCTTCCTACTGCCGCGTGTTTGTTTTTGAATGTTTGTGTTAAAATTCCCAGGTCATGTGTTGCTTCCGCGATGAGTCATTAGTATTCAGTTGACAAACAGTTGATAATTGTCACCCTCCTGGCGCCTTTCCCGTACCTTAGGGCTTTTTGTCCTGGGTCCCAGGTTTGACAGGTCAGGATTTTACAAAGCGGCAGTTGCCGTCGGACCTCCGCAACGCTTGTCTCGGGTCATGAGATCGACAGGATCAACAAAAGAAATGTAATACTCCATACATGTAGGAGGATCATTTTTGAGGTTAGTATATGTCATTTATAAAAAATCACAACAAGTGCATTTAGATGAACAAAAAAAAAAGACATAAAATATTCAGTAAATATTATAATTTATTGGAAAAAATTATAATATTTTATACAGTTCAACTAATTCAAGGGCCATCGTTCAGATGAATAGAGTCGTATCGGCCAGCGATGCCGTCGGGCGGCTCGGCGAGTCCAGCAGCCCGGCGGCCGGCGGGCGGCCCGGGCGGCCCGGGCGGCCACGACCGGCCTCGGCGGTGGGTGTGGCGGGGCGGCGGGAGGATGTGGGGTGGTGTGTGTGTGTGTGCGGGCTCACGCGGCTACGGTACGAGTGCGAACGCTAACGAACAACAATCTACTGCGACTAACTACGAAAGCAATCGAGCACTTCTACCGTTTCAAGTTTCCAAACACATTCCGTTTCCTTTCGTTTACACTTTAGGAATACATTAAAAGGTACATGCATTCAAATGATGAAGTAACGGAGTGGCGTCGAAACACATCGAAGAGTGCTAAAAGTGAACGGCCTGGCTCACCTTGCGCGAAGGCCGTGCGGGCAGTCAGCAGCTCGGACTAGAGAGGACTAGAGGGACTAGCGAGACTAGCGGGGGACTAGGCCGCCGGGCGCGGCTCGTGGCTGGCGGCGCGACGCACTGCACTGCAAGTACACCGCTTACTGAACTGAAGATGCGGCATCGGCAATCGCGGGTGTCGACGACGCGTCGCGCATCGCTCAGCCACGAGTCGTGGCCGGACGTAATCGAGATACAGGCTGTGCCTGAAGTAGCTACACTATCAGCGTACACTCAGCAGCAGAAACAAATACAAATTTGACTATCAAAAAGACCTGCACACGACTCTATTGTTAAGCGAGTAAAGGCGCTCACAGACTTCAGCATTCACCTGTACAGAACATCGCGCATCTGCCGTTTTTAGACGCCTGCACACTGCGCGCTGTTGTTATTCTATGTATTTGGCGAGCTTAATGAATATCGTTAGAGTGCTCATTGCGAGTAATTGCTCACGTCTATCAGCACTCTCAGAGCTCGTGTACATTTTTGGAATTATTCGAGTTTTCAGTTACTTTCTGTCGCTGAGCTACACAAAATACACTTAAGTTAAAGAAAAGGATGGCTTAAGAAACGTAAATACTTTATACACAGAGTGAGTCAACAACAAAATTACAATAAATACGCATAAAATACAAGTGGAAAATCTCGTGTTTATTGCTTTGTTAAAAGTTGTCATTTAATAATTAGCAAATCATCTAATTTCATGAATTCGTTTAATTCTTTCGATACGTGTTTTTGACAAACATGCTCGAGAGTGGCATTCGCGGGTTGGTATCCGCCTTCAGAGCCTAGTGGCTCTGAAGGTCGTCGCCCGGGACGAGACGAACGCTCTGGCCGGGGGACAAAGATACCTGTATCGTCTTTTTGTAACTTGTCGGATCTTATATTAATTGGCAAGGCAATGGTACTGTTACCGTTAGTTGGCCCCTGCCGGGGCGGGGCGCTACGCGCGGGCGCCGCTCGCGGCAGCGCGCTGCCGGCGCCGGCGCGGACCGCGCGAGCGCACCTCGTTTGTACACTGTGTTATTATGGTTCGGCGCGCTCGCTGGGCCCCTGTGACGTTGTTACGGTAACTATCTTAAAACTAATTAGTAAATCAATATAATTTATTTTTAATAACCTAATAAATTATTGCATTTTAGTCACTACAAGTGCATTTTAGTGCCACTCTAAAGTATACTTAAATCCGGCCACGGCAACGTTTATATCGCCTCAACTGGTGTAGACAAAATTGTATAATCGTGATGTATTTTGATTTCGAATCGGCAAACAAAACGTTCCCGGAGCGGTCGGTGCAGCCGGAGAGGGAGGTGACGTGCAGACAAACACACAGTTGGAAGGAATATTTTTAATATCACCACCATTCACCTAAAACTATTTACAATATAAATACAGTGCCGCGGCGAGAGGGCGCCGGCGGCGTGCGGGGAGGGGGGCGGGACGGAGGCCGCGGACTGTACATGCGGCCGGGAGCGGGAGGGGGGGGGGGGGAGCGATGCGGGTACTGCGGTTACGACGAGTCCTCGTCCTCCTCGGAGGAGTCGATGGTCTCGACGGTGGCGCCCGCGCCGGCGCCGCCCGAGGACGAGCCGGACAGCGAGGACACCAGCGACAGGATGGAGCCGAGCCCGCTACCTCCGCCGCCGGAGCCGCCCGCGCTGCCGGAGCCGCCGGAGCCGCCCGAGAGCCCGCCCAGCAGCCCCGACACGGCCTGGATCTTAGGCCCGATGAGCTGCAGCTTGGGCCCCACGATCTGGCCGATGAGTCCGCCTAGCGACGCCAGCCCGTCGTTGCGCGGCGCCTCGATGCCGAGCGCGCGATTCTTCTCGATGTTCGTCCGGTCCAGTGTCTCCACCAGCCGCGTCTTCGCGTCGATTATGGAGTTGATTTTCTGCAACACACGACTCGCGTGAGTCCCGGTCTGGCAGGAGGGGTGGGGGATGACGAGAGACCGATGTCCGAGAGTGCACTCACCCCGAACACGAGGCCGAGCACGGCGTTCTTCACGCCGAACGACGCCTGCGCGACGCCTTCGAACTTCCTCTTCTCCCTCCCCGCGGCGTCGCCGTCCGACCCCGCCGAGTCCTGTATGCACAGACACATGCCACATCACTAAGGTACACACACACACCCGCTTGCATTCACACACACCCGCATACACTGACACCACAAAGCACTTCACCAACACCAGTATTATGCCGTAGTCACCGAGAGAAAATTAGTTCCCACCGAGTTGCAAGCGTTTGTTCGTCGAAATATTCACAGCATTCAGATCGACGGTAAGTATTTATTACAGTGTGTGTCGTGTTGAAACTATAACACTCCAATTAAGAATCAGTAATGAACTCACGGTTATTGGTGTAAGCAGCAAATAATGAACTGGCTACAATGTTCTCGTATGATTGAAGTCATGAGACCCGGTCATGCTTAATGAATGATGTGTAGAGAAGTACTTAAGTTGAATTAGCCCGTAGGTATCGCTGGTTGTGAGCAACCGTTCCGAGACCAGCTAGTATAGTGGTGTAGGTCGCGGTCCGAGCGACGCTGCAACGGGCTGCGTCTGCCAGAGTCAGTGTCATAAATAGCCTCGCTTGCTCCCGTATATACGAGTATGTATACAAAGGGACAGTGGTTATAAAATTGGCAGTTGTGTTTCGATTCGGTTCCTTTGACACTCGGACCAAAGTCGCGCCGCGGCCCTGAGCGAGCGGCGAATGTGCGCGGGAGTCGCCGCGCTGCACCGACCGCGCCGCGTGCAATATGCTCACTTATGTATTTAATGTACGCGCAGCGCTGAATTATATTGACTGGACACATGATTTTAATAATCTCTGTTAACGTTTGTCACATACATTATAAATTCAGAAGAAGTGTAGTGTAAGGAACACGTCATACTGATCCGTACGTGTGTTAGTATTTGTATTTGATCTATCTGATGATATGTATTTGACTTGCCACGTCAGTTCAAATTTTAAAAAGTATGCTTTAGTTTAGTAGATCTGATTTCTGATTATTCTCTTTTACTTTCACAAAATAGAAACACACGAGCAAGTGGGTTGCCTGATGGTAAATGATCACCACCGCCCTTAGACACAATTGCAATCACAGATGCGTTGCCAATCCAGAGGGCTAAGATGGAATACCACTTATGCCAGTAAATACACCGGCTGTCTTGCTCTCCACGCCGGAACACAACAGTGCAAGCACTGCAGCTTAGCAGCTGGATTTGCGAGCAAGATGTTGACAACCTTGCACAAGGTCCTACCAGCCGCAAATTCTCTATTAAAAAACCTAGAACAGTTTCCGTTAAGTAACCAAGAAAGGTTTTCAACAAGCCTTGTTTATATTGCTAGCCGAGTTGTTTGCGTCGCTGTGTGTGCTGTGTGGTGTAGAGGGAGAGGCAGGCAGGCAGCGCGGGGGGCGCGGGGGGCGCGGGGGCGCGGCGGTTGCGCAAGCGCCGGCCGCGCGCGCGGCGCGGATGTGCGGACCGCGCTAAATAGCCGCATTACTTGACGTAGCTTTGGTAGATTACAATCGGCAATCGCTCTTTCCTATTCGAGCAATATTTGTTTACATACATAATTGATTAAGTATTACATTTTATTAATGTTTTTTTATTGAAGAATATTTATAATATTTTTGGACGATAAATGCAATGCAAACTAAAAAAAAAAAGTTAATATATTAGTTTTTTCTTCATGTGCTTATTTATTAACGCGTTCTCCAATACGGTCCTAATGGTTTAAGTGAACTTTAAAATAAATCTAGTTAGAAAATCAGACTGCAATTCTAGGGTCCTTCGCGATTCATCTCGTATTCGAGTTACGACAAAAATTACAGGTTTTAACGAGATTTGACAGATCTCTTGGACTCGTCACGAATATGACGTTCATGTTACTGACGCGAGGACTGCGCGCAGAGCTCGATCGCCGAGGTGCCGACCTGCGGCGCGGACTGCAGGCGCCGCGCGCGCCGGGCTCGGGCGCCGCGCGGCGGCCGGGCCCGGCGCCGGGTCGAGGCCGCCCGGCGGTTGCCGAACCGCGCCGTTGCCCAACGACTCGTCCGATCTCGCGAGATGAGGCGCGCGACTATCAAGATCACATGTCGCAAACTATCATATGTGGAGATTATTATGTGTTAAATGTTTTCCACATCGCATTAATGTAACCGGGTTAACAATCGTTACTCAAACTGCTCGTCACGCGGCGTCTGCATGCGCTCTGAAAGGATCGGCGCCGGCGCCGCTACGTCCATCGCGATAGCGCACGAGATTCGCGCTACAATTGCGCTTTGTTGCGTCACGCCTGGGAACCGGCGCGCGCCGCAAAAAGCTCCGCGCCACCAGCTGCGGGTTGCGCAACACTGCACCGCGCTGCGCAGGGTTCCCCCAGCCTCATTCTATGAGGTGTGCCCGGATCGTGTATCCCGATACACGAGAGCCACAAGCGAGGCAGCCGGCCGCTGCAGGCGCAGCGGCGTGGCGCGGGCATGATTGAAAGTAGTTTGACGGAAGACAACTTTTACGGCGCGGGTGCACTTGGAGCAAGGTCGCGCGGCGACTCCTTATGTAAGGGACAACTTATTTTTTGCAATACGCCCTCAAATCCGTGTCGCTAGAGTCCGCGAGCGCCGAGTGAAGGGCGACGCGCAGCGCCGGCGCACCGAGCATTAGCATGAATTAATGCACGTCCCCTTCCCACAGTTATGTATTTTTAAGCCGTTTACTGATTGATCATTTATTATTTCGATTAGGTATTTGATGACAGTTAAGTTTTAAAATGAAACGAATTAATTCTTGAATACTTAATGTAAAAATGAATTCTACGTTTGTAGTTAAATAATCGTAAGGTCATAAAGACGCAGTATCCGACCACGAGGTTGTTTGGGAAAGGACTCCACTACAAAACGCATCGCGAAGACTCTCGAGCGGCGGGCTGGACGTCGGCTCGGCGCCGCGTGCTTCTGCTGGTTGCAATCATGTCAATAATATGGAAATTGTGGTCATTATCAGTGTCCGGCTTTAAAGTTGAATGTTTATACAATTGTCGTGTGACAGTTGGGCTGAGGAGAGGCCGGAGCCGCGGCGCGCGCGCCGGTGGCATACTAACAAGCGCACGCGACGATCCCGGCCTCGGGAGCTCGCGCTGCTCATTAAAATACATATTATACATATACAAGTATGTTATGTAGCAATAGGTAAATTGATCAATAGCTTGTTTGCCTTCCTATTTTATAAAAAAAAGACAGTTGATCTTTAAAATAACGTGTGATGGTATGCGTGAGGCGGCGGCGGTTGCGAGAGGAGAGCGACGGAAGCGAGACCCTCGAGTTCGAGCGCACGGGGTCGCCCGATAATACACATAACAATCATACTGGCACATAAACAAAAGGTGATCTTATCGGTAGTAGGTATTTGTTATCAGTTGAAAGAAGATGAAACATGAACATGAAATAATAGAGCTGGACCAGAGCTGCCCGGGCGCCCCGCGGGCTGCGGGGGTGCTCTGGGCTTAGGTCGGGTGCACCTCCGCAATTACTCTTATCTAATCTAGCACCCTGAATCTAGATTGCAACAGGACGGGCGAGCTGCAGCCGGTCAGAGTGAACCCCCCCCCCCCCCCGTCCCCGCAGCCGGGCGCGACCGGGGCACATCACGACTAGCTTTTGGCTCTCGCCGCACCTGGTCATCCGGCCAGTTTGCGCAGACGCGGCTCCGCGCGGCTCTCATAATGAATACATAACGCGTTGCGAAACGCTGCCCGCGGCGCGGGCGCACGTTAAGCAGCGCACTCATTGTGCTATCGGAATTATCCCTCATTTACAAATGGCTATATTATGACTAATTCTGTGACAGTGGTATAAATACATTTTTAACTAATACCCATAACTAGCAGCCATATTTGTTAGGAAATTAGTTACTTAATGGTGAAAGGTCACTTTGAGTGAGTATCTATGCACAGTGTAAATGCATCTTTTACGTAATAGTGCATAGTTCATCAAATAGGAAACGTACTCGAGATTGTGCTTCGAATACAGCACAACTCGGAAACTGTGAGCCTTCTGTTGCGGTCGGCGGAGGGCCGCGCGGGCCGTTGCGGGGGCGCGGGGGTGGGGCGGGCGGGCGCGCGCTGTGACACACATACGATGACCCACTTGACATGATTTGCCCCGGCTCGTAATGCCAAATCCAACTCCGTAAGCGTCGCATTAGTGAATTGATCAATGCCTATTCAGAGACTGTAAAGCGAGCGAGCGCGGCCGCCGACCGCCCACCGCGGGGCGGCGCGGCCGGCGATCGCAGCCGCCCTTCCTCACAGATTGTTGTCGAAGAGCTGTCTGATGGAAGACCCGGAAGCGGTCGAGTGCAGTGCGTGGTTACTGAACATTGTACCCGTGCATCTTTCACACAAAAAAATAAAGTTTTTCTTAACCGAGCACCACACTCGACTTAGAGTATGATAAATGAAACGCATGAAGAAGTACATTATTGTGATATGGGTTCCCGAGATTAGCTAAGCCTCAGAAGAGCGGTCGGTAGTGTTAGTGCAGTGTGGGGCTCACATCGAGGGGCTGCAGGCTGTCGTCGTCGGCGAGCTGGCGGCGCAGGCGCGGCGCGCGCGCGGGCGAGGCGGCGGCGGCGGCGGCGGCGAGCGCGAGGGCGAGCGCGAGAGCGAGCGCGGGGCGAAGCTGTGCGGGCGACATGGCGGGCGCCGGGAGACTGGCGCTGCGGGCCGCGCGCGCGCCGCCGCCGCCGCGGGTGGGGCTCCCCACGCGCGCGCGGCCTTCACCTCGCGGCGGAGAGAGCGCACAGGGATGAGGACCTCGCGTGTGCAGCGAGGACCTCTGACTTCCATTGCGGGAGCCGGCCGTTGGGTCGCCGAGTTCCGTAAGTTCAAGTGAAGACAGGCCTTTGTTTCACAAATGACTATGCGGATGCCGAACAGTCGGAAGGCGTGGGGCAAGTCCGATTGTCCCGCGATAACTCCGCCGAGACTGAACAATACTTGTTTGGAGCGAACCTCCAAAAGTCTTCGCAGGTAAATCTCAGAACATTTACAGCTTCTTACAAGAGAGAGGGCAAGCGACCTGAAGGGCGCTCCGCGAGGGTGAACAGGTTCCGGCAGCCATACGCCTGCTAGGTTAAAAGAGAGTCAACCCCGAGCTCGACGTGCCACTCCCACTCGTCTAACAGCGTCGTAAGAAAAGGACACACATAGAGAGATCTATGACAAAAGGAGACAGATTAAACTTGGGCCACTGCAGTTCGTCTCGTTATTCGCGGTGAAGACATATATTGTATAAACTACTAAATAAAGTAGGTTTTCCCAGCAACAAGTTAAAGCACGTTATTCGATTTTCATTGAACATGGTCTTACTAAACTAAAGCACCAACTTAGTATACTGTACGCCGTTATCTTTTTAGTGGAGGTCTTTATGCGTGTAGGTATATGAAAGTACTCCTGCGTCGATATGTGCGTTAAGTTCTCTCCAATCACCTTTGATTATTGGTAAATCACATATTTTATTGTTTAAATAAATTGTTATTGTTTAGCGATCGTAGCCGCCCTCCCGTACCCCTTGCGCGGACTACGATCAGCAAAAAATAAAAATTAAAAAAGTATACTGTACAACTACCGTAAACACGAACAATACAAACACTTATTCTTCTTACCAAAGCCTGCTACAAGATTCCTAGACATGTGAAACTTCATACTAAAGCGGGCTTATTGGGGCGGACCTGCCACTCAAAACAAGTTATAATACATTGCAAACATTTTGTTTGCTTTGTTTTTCTTACTTGTACAACTTGTTCTTATAGTACATTATCAGTTAACAGACAAGATGCTTATATTTGACGAAAAAAAGCGTTTCATTTTAATGTATGCCACGACCAACCGTCTTTAGGAGGATTGTGTACAAAACGTCAAAAGCTCTCGCCATCTAAACCACCCCCTGCTTCTTAACCAATGGCCATGAATTGTTAGGGCCAACCTATGCTATTACAACTTGTTTCATATTTTTAATATTCTTTATAAAACCAATTTTGAGTTTCATACAAAACAAAAACCGTCAATATTTTTAAACTAAATCACAAAAACATCATATAAATAAACTATGGCTGCAGCTTAAAGTTAAGAGGGTGGAAAACATTATCGTCGTTGGTTTGGAGAGCGCCGCAATGGGCACACATAGTGATGTAAAATGGAAAAAAAACACGGAAAAAACTTAGAAACATTGTTTTTTTTTCAGAGAAACAATCTTATGGATCATAATTGTTTTACTTTTTACTTTCTCACAGTTTACTGGAATTACAAATCAAATCAGACAATTTTTATCTTATTTTACTTATTCTTCATCTCTGTCAGTCCGTACCAGTTTCAGTATCAGTTCTAGTGCCCACACAGGCGCAACCACTATGCCAACTGCGTTCAAATAAATAAACACAAACCAAACGGGGATTACCCCATGCACGAATGTGGATATGGGGATTTTCTTGGTTGATGTAAATGTCAATGAATGTTGCCAATACCTTAATGAAATCTTGGTACTATTTAACCAGAACAAACTACCTTGCTATTCCGCGAAACCATTTTTATTTCATGTTTTTTTTTCAACGTTTTTTTCCCATCGGAAAAAAAACTGTTTTTTTACAACACTAGGCACACAGTAGTGATCATACATCGTGCACCGCTATACGAGTTACTTTGTCTGTAGGCATTGAGTTTAAATATTCATATTTTGGGTTTGTGTGAACTAAGTACTTGTTTAGGCGTCGTGTACTCACTCGTTTTATTTATATGAGACAACAGCTTATTTGCAAATATCAAAGAGGCTTGTCTAACGACAGAATAGACTTCTCTTGCTTTGTAATCAGGACAACTGACAGTCAAGGGAGTCAACCCAACGAAACAGCTTTGACAGGAAACTTTACACTATAAATGGACTATCGACCATTTTCTTTGGGGAGATTTCCCTAAAGAGTTACATTCCCAATTAAATTATTCTGGTAATTTCCCTCTTTCAAACCATCCCCGGGCATCTCTATCTCTTACCCGGGAATCCCAGGATCCATCAGACCGATTGTCTCATGATTAATTATTCAGTAACATGATTTTGCATGCAGGTTTCCTCATGATGTTTTCCCTCACCGCAAAAACGTTGGTTACTGCAGCACTTAGGGGATGCTCATAAATTAGCAAGACTTAGTGGTCAAGGCTTGTGGTGACCGCGAAGGCTCCAGACTCGAGCGATTCTTCGCGATTATGAGTCCGTCCCGACTCCCGAGCTGCGATTATAGAATCCAGGATAGTAACTTTAATTATTTATTTATTTAAACTTTATTGCACAATAAAAACCATCAGGCTAAACAGAAAGTATAACGGTGCAGGATTGTGAATAAATAAAAACAAGAATAACACAAGTCAGCCGGAATATACATACAATACATATACATACAATACATATACATACAATACATATCATTATGTTCCGTATAATTTTAAAGACAACCTGTCGGTTGCGCCCGTGACACTAGATTATAAGAAGAGAGACACCTACTGCTAATTGAACAGAGACGTCCATCTCATTTAAGAATGTCTTTGTATGTCAACAAATTTTATTCATAAAAAAAAACAATAATAACCACTATAATTATACCTATATACAGACAAGCTTTAGTAAACAACTTTATTTGTTTCGACAGAATTATGACATTGGGTTGATGCGGACACACTTGCAGCCAACCGATTAATATTAAGCCTATTTATGAAGTGTTTCAGTTACACAATGACTTAATTATAAATGAACAAAATAATGATACTTATTTCCAATGGAGTTCTTGCTGTAACGGCTAAAATCATACTTAACGAAATGATTGCTCTTCAGTTGACGGCTTTCATTCCTCTCGCTGCATCAGGGTTCCACAGGGATCCCAGTTATGTCTTATTCTTTTAAATATTACTTTTGATGTTACTTGTACGTGTTTCAACCGCTCAGAAGTATTTACGTATGGATCGGCCTGTGGGTAACGCAACGTTGAGTTCAGGTGAACGATCACACACACGACTACACAGCGTCGTACAAACGTAACAAAAATTTGAATATTCGAACGAAACCGGTACACACATGATATGCAGCAGTGTGCGTGACCTCAACTGTCGTTGCGTTACCTACACATACACTGACGGAGTCGATCTGTTTGTCTGCGTTATATACTGACTCTGTCAGTGACTTTAACTTACCTCGTGATCGTGAGGTATCCAGTTCGATTCCCAGCGGTCGCCATATTCCTATGAGATTTTGTAACTTACGTACATTACCTAAGCACTGTAGTATCCGACGATCTGGTGAGGGAAAACATCGTGAGGAAAGTTGCACATTTGTGGATGAATGTGTAACCATGATCCTGTCTGTCCGGTTTCCCTGTAACGGGGATTACGGAGGTCAGACGGCAGTCGCTCTAGCGCAACAACCGGCCCTGCCAGATCTGGGATCATGGCCAAAGCGTACCCCGATACAACGGGAAAAAGCACTGGGAGAATAATGGGGATGATGATCATTGAGCACTTATGAGTACGTATGAAAATTGTACATTTCCTTTTTTTATTATTTAAAATTACTTGGAATTTTCATTTAAACAGACAAATTCCAAACTGGACATAGAAAACTTAAACTAATACTAACATCTCGTTATGAGACGAGATATTTTTTATGAGGGAATGTTTAAAAATAGGATGTTTAATGTTTATAAAAAATTAAATAAAATATATTTATTAGTTATTTAAAATTACAAACAAAAAACACATTACTTACAACATGTAAAAACTAGAATAAGTTTAACCGTATATATTGCTTCTTCAATACGCTGCGCTAGCTACCTATTAATGGTGGTAGGAACCTGTAAACTTTAATACTGTGGTGCGGGATGGCGATTTTAAAATTGTAATGTTATTTATTATGTAACAAAATTATAATTTATGCTCACTTTAGGAAACAATTCTGAATAGTCGGTTAGAGGTTATAATTTGCATATTTATTGCTTAATGCACACGTAGGTACACGAAACTATCTTTTCTTAAACTATCTTGAAGTAAAATGAGCTAACTTAAGCATTTAAGGGGGACTCCCCTCCATGGCCAATTGGTTTTTTCCACCCTGTATACGGTTAAATAAAGTGGTACCTAATATAAAGCTGCGCGGTTTTAAGCCCCCCCCCCCCCCTTCCTCACATACAACAGCTACTCGTAACTCGGTGTAACCTGACAGCCCAATAATAAGCATGCGGACACAATATAACCATTAAAAATGACATATATGACACTAGAAGACCAAATAAAACGGAAATATAAAACTGAGGGATAGGTATTTGGCCAGAAGTCGAAAATCTACTCCGCATTCGTGGATTTGGGAAAAGCCTAAGGCAAAGTGATGAGGGATGAAACTATGGTCGGTACTGTCGGTGTGTCAGTGTATGGAGTAGACGGTTACCTTATTCAAGCGCTGATTCTAATGCTTGTGTGAGGATAAACGGGTCATGCTCTGAATGGTTTACCATCGAAATGAGTGTAAGTCGGGGATGTGTCGTGCCTCTGTGGCGGTTTAAACTATTGATGGACTTTCGTTTGCATAATTTCAAAGATAATGACCATGAATGGGTAAAATTACTCGTCAAATGCTTTCTACATATGCCGATGACTAAGTTTTACTCGTGTAGTCAGTTGAGGAGTCACACGAGATAGTCAATTTTATACACGGATATTTTAAGAAGAAAGGAATGAAAATGAATGTAAATACAACGAAAGTGGTGGTATTTAAGACAGATGATCATATGATAGGTTATGAAATTATGATAAATGGAGTGAGTTTTGCGGGTGGTAGGTCCTTGTGCAAGGTCCGTCCGGATCGCTACCACCATCTTGCTCGCTAATCCTGCCGCTAAGCAGCAGTGCTTGCACTGTTGTGTTCCGGCGTGGAGAGCAAGACAGCCGGTGTAATTACTGGCACAAGAGGTACTCCATCTTAGCCCTCTGGGTTGGCAACGCATCTGCACTCTCTTTGTTGTTGCAGGTGTCTATAGGCGGTGGTGATCACTTACCATCAGGTGACCCACCTGCTTGTTTGCCTTCCTATGTTGTATAAAAAAAAAAAAAAAAAGTGATGGTAGAACAAATAATAGAATTTGAGTTTTTGTGGTCTATGTACACATGTATGTATACTAGGGACCGTAAGAACGAAAAAGCTATTGAAAGGAGAGTGAATGCTGTGAATCAAGTGAATAGGGAGCAACCAGCCTTTATGAGCAGCTGGGAAGTGTCACAAGCAGCACGGGCAGTATATGGAGGAGTGTTACTTAGTGCCGACACCTAGATGTATGGTAGTGATAGTTGGGTACGGAAAAATCACCAAAGTCGAGTAAATGCAGTAGAAATGAGAGCGTAGAGAGAAAGATGTGTGATTCACATTGAGAAAAACGAGGAGGAATGATATGATAACATAGAAATGCGGAATGAATGAAGATGTAGTTACAAAAAAATTGGGCATGTGGAAAGGAAGCATGTGAAAGAAAACTAACAAAAAGGATGTACGTGTAAGGGTGTATGTGGGTGTAAGGTTAACGAATTGAAGGGAGAGTGGATGGAAAAAAGGGAAGGAGAAGAGCTCGGCAAACGTACTCCGATCAAATCGGAGATATTTAAGAGAAAGGCCAAGCCATAATAAGTACGCTAAACCGACGGGCATGCTTGGATGCTTGGATTAGAGTAAGTTAAGCAAAGATTGTATGTCAGGGTAAGTGGAAATCCGTGGTCTCTGCCTACCTCTCCGGGTAAAAGGTGTGACTTTATGCATAAAATGAGCACTTATATTCCAATTATTTAAGGCGATGTTAGACTTGAGTATCTACTTGTAATGAAAAATTCTAACGAAGTTACGAAACTCACAAAATAAATGGAAAAACAACAGCGTGCAGCGTGCAGGCGTTTAAGAACGGCGAATGCTCGATGCTTTGTTACAAGTCAATGCTCAGGTCTGTCAGCACTCTTAGGCCCTACTGTGTGTTCTGTTGGTGCAGTCGATGTTGACATAGAACTGGTTTTTGCACTTCGCCATAACATAACATGAAGATTATATAATTATGTATATCGGACATGTAACGAGATTAAACAACAAAATTGTGGCAATGGTCAATCTAAAAAAGAAACAAATGGACACATTTTTAAAATGACAGACGGCTGGTTGATTTAAATCATTGTATGCGTTCTCCCTCTCTCTGTGTGTGCGCGTGTATGTGTGTGTTCACGGCACAGGCAAGGATAGTATTCGCTAGATGTATCTCTCCTTGAACTAAAGTTTAAATGTAAAGGTTTTCTACGTTTTGGCGTCGGATCCGCGCACGCCTCCTGTAGCTCCAGACACTATCAGAGTCTCGTGCGAGGGTAAGGACACAATCATAACCTTTGCACAGTAATTTAATAGCTCAGCCGGGTATTCGACACAACTATATAAGTACAACTAATTACTTAACTGTCTTTTGGTGTAACGTTCGACTATCTTTAATCATGTGCACCCACGATTTTTTGCATAATAAAGTATTTACATTACTTAAGCTCTATGGACGCAGTCGCCACACCATACAACGGATAACGGGTCGGGGAGCCAAGCGGCACAGTTCAAGACAGGTCGTTGACCTCTCCGGTGGAGTCCCCGAAGTCCCGCATGTCGGGGATCTCGACGCCGCTGGAATAGGCGCCCACCCAAGCCGTGAGCACCCGGAGCAGCGTGCTGGCGTCCGCCAGGTTGGCCAGCGCGCGCGCGACTTCTGCGCCCACCACGGACGTGACGCCCAGCAGCTGGCGCGTCGGGCCCAGCAGCGCGCGCAGCACGCTCCCCGAGCCCGAGCCGCCGTCGTCTTCGTCTCGCGCCACGCGGCTCCGCGCCGCCCGCGCCCGAGCGCCCACTGGACCATTCACCTTCTGCAATAAAATGTACAAAAAATATGTATTGCAAGTAGACCGCAAATAAGCCTCTATGCGGTCTACTTGCTTACTTGGTCTTTATACTAGTCGTCTGATTCTACCAACAAATTTTGAACTTCATAATAATACACTAACAGTCGGGTTTCGCATGGCGACGACACGAACACGAATGAGCCTCTCAGAGTGGCCGAGACGGACGTGTTGTTGCTGGCCGTGGCTGTGGTCCTAGGGCTTCACGACGAGATTCTGACTGGATGGAGTTCGAATAGGTCACGGTAATATGTTTAAAGCTTGTTTAAAGTATTCATTTGAAGCGGTCGTTACAATGTTTACGAACATAAATAAATTTATTATTGTAACGAGCGAAGTCAAAATTTGGAACCTATACTCGGCTTGTATCTTGAAGTTACGATTGAACTAATCACGAATTGATGTGCAAGAATACTTTTTTTATGATACATTGGAAGGCCAACGAGCAAGTAGGTAACCTGCTGGTAAATGATCACCACGATGATGATGAACAAAGAGATTGCAGATGCGTTGCTAACCCGGAGGGCTAAGATATAATATCTCTTGTGCCAGTAATTGCACCGGCTGTCTTGCTCTCCACGCTGGAACACAACAGCGCAAGCACTGCTGCTCAGCGGCAGGATTAGCAAGCAAGATATTGGCAGCGATCCGGAAGAACCTTGCACAAGGTCCTACCACCCGCAAAAAGTGGGAGATGACTAATATAATGGTGGTTTCGAGAAATTAGTGACAGGCAGTGCAGTGCAGGTCATGTATAGTTCTTACGGTGACTGGTTTCGGGTGGACGTCGCTCGGCAGCTGCCGGGGCACGCGACGCGGCGGGCGCTGCGCAGGCGTGGCGGCGGCGAGCGCCAGGGCTAGAGCAAGGGCGAGTGCGAGCGCGGGCCGGACCGGCGTGGGTGACATGGCGGGTGCCTGGAGACTGTTGAAAGATTCATTTCAGTCGTCGCATGTCAGCGCCGTGTAGTGGGGACACCGTGATGAAACGCAGGTCAAAGGTGCCTCCACCTGCACCTCGTGCCACGCGTGCCACTCCGCATCTGACTGATTGCGAAGAGGTCGAGTTGGGTCGAAACCAACACTTAACTTTTAGAGTTCCTTAAACTCAATTAGAAGATGGGTTTCATCTAAATAACAAGCACAATTTAAGCCCTCGATGTCAATGTCATGTCAATTTATTCAATTTATTTATTTATAAAACTTGTATTAAAGCTTCAGGTGTTATTAACAAACGCCGGAGGGGTATCTTGGAAATTTGATGGTCACAGATCATTACAAATGTCGGGCTGTCGGCGACTGGCTAATCAGAACCCAGAGTGAATCCTTACCAGATAATGGATTTGGATAGGCCATTCTCTTCGGTGTCCTGCCGACCGCCTGCCCAAACGGGCTATTTACTGGTCCCAAACTGAGAGACGCAAAAGAAGCTGCTCGAAAATAACGTTAACCCGTTTAGCAAAGCTGGAAGCTGCAACAGAAGGATTAAGCTGGAGCGACCTGGAATCTGCCAGACAAAATCACTCCAGTTGGAAAAGTGTGTCTTGATGTCCTCTTGAGAGACGATAGGAAATGACGACGATGATTCACACTACCAAATCAGTAGCATACAACATGTTGTTTAGTTAAATATATTTACTGGGAGCTCCTAATAACCAAGTCATTTGGTACGGTATTGTTGTTTGAGATATAAACTAAAATGAACACTTTTGCCGGTGGTAAGCTAGCTCGACGTAGTTGCATCGCGCTGCAGTCCGCAAGCTTGCGTGTCTGCATAAGCAAAGGCGATGCTTTCTGAACTAAACTGTCTGTTCATAAACACCTGCAGCTACGCTGTGGAATGTAAGAGGAAGCCAGACGTGATTTGAGTTTATCTCTATGTTTGTTTCTTTCTTACGACACTAGTTTGACTGAGACGCAGAGAGGGATGAATTAAACCTGAACCAGTCGTGTTAGCACAGCGCTGTTTCTCCGTTAAAGAAGAAAATGACCTGCAAACAACTTGCTACGATTTTGACTTACTGAGAAAACGACAAAAGTAGAAAATAACATACTTCGCCAAAAAGCGCAAAATCTGTTACAGGAGATAAATCTGAGCATTCCATTCCGCGGATGCCCAGATGGTTGCTGTAGTCATAATGTGAATGCTTTAAGTACTCGAGTTATTAATTTTAGGCAGTAAAAGGCATGAACCGCTGAGCAATAAATACCTAACGAATGTATGTAAATGGAATGCCGGGGTTTTAGATGCGGGCCCTGCGATATGATCAAGAATTTTCTTTCTGTGCGTCTTTCATTTAAGTTCAGGGACCATAATATACACTAATATCAGATTAATTTAACCGGGGATACATCTCCTGGCCAATCTTACGAGTACCAGTGCGTTCAATATGCTTAAAGCTTTCTGGGCTATTTATTGCCATGTAATTTTATTTTTTATTTTTTCATTCTTTATGGTAAATACTTACTACAGACATTATGTATATTGCTCTGTAATCTTGTTCTGAAAAGAGAAGAAAACGAGGGATAAGTTGCTGAGTTTCTTGCGACGCTTTTCTTCAGCAGAATCTTCCGTTTCCTGAAACGCAGGTGACTCAGTCATGTAAAAGAGCATGGCGTACTTGCAAATGTTTTTTTTTCGTCTTTCTTTAAATGTCGTCATACCTTCCTCGTTGATACTCTCCGTCGGGCTCTTGTTAATGCCGACGTGCCTGCTGTTTTAGAGCCGTGTGGCCTTGCACGCAGTGATGACAAGGGAGCCGGCGGCATGATCCTGGTGCCGTGGCAATTAAGACGGCCCTTACTTTGGGACGCCACATATTATGCGTCGATACTCTGGCGCCGTCATGCCCTGGCTTACCGGCAATAAAGGCAGGTGGAGCTGCTGCTACGACGGAGACGGCGAAACGTCGCCAATACGAGTAAGCGTCTCAGTGAGAGCTTTTTGCTGCCTTCGCCGTGAAGACCCTGGACCCATGGGGACCGGACGCCCACATTTACTTACGACATAAAAAAAAAGTTGACACGTTTGCTGACTCAAGGGCTGGTGCGTTCCTCGCTCAACATATTGGCATTGCCATTCCCAGAGGTGACGCCGCTAGCCTTGTGGCGCCCTACCCTGCAACAGCGGCTTGTCCTCGTACCAAACGTTCTTTTCTATACTGGCGCAATAAAGTTGCTGCTACATATTTTTTGAATCGTTGAATGAATACATATTTTGCTCTTGACTAACCAGCACTAGAACTTTAATTTAGTTTTTCTGTACTTATTAAATTAAATCAAAACTATTTTGATGTGTCAGACAGCTACCGGATTTATTCAGCTAGGTTTTTCATTGCTTCAGTGAGATATTTCTGGTAACGTCTAATGAATACCTACTATAAAAAACATAACCCTTTCTTTTGGCTTTGCCGTAGTCGGGTAAAAATAGATAATGTGTTTGTAAAAAAACAAAATCTTTGCTATTTGACATCTATTTTATTTGTAAAACTAATCACTACAGGTATACATAGATTACACGGTTATAACTTTAACTTAATTTTCTAGGTGGATACATGTACGTTTTATAATTGGTACCCGGGTTACATTTTGCTTATATATAATCTCTGTCTGTCCCATCGCTAGGCGCAGGACAGCCCCGTGATAAGCGCCTGCGCGGCGGGGGTGCGCGCCTATTGAAGAATAGTATGACAGCCTCCGCTAACTCGCGCGGGTGCTCACACTATTGTTCGATAGGCGTGCAGCACCCGCACCAGTCAGCGGAGACCCTAATTAGCTTGGTCGGCCGCGCCACGACACGAGACCTTCTCGAGTAGCGACGCACGGAGGTGCTAACCGATAAGTTGTCGGAATTGTAGGGACACGGAATTGCTTAGCTCGCGATATATATGACTAGCACGCATCTGCTGTGCAATCCGGAGCGTCAGTAATCCTTCGCCGCTCATAGCGACACCGTGTGTACAATAATTGTGCGTATGAAATACAGGGGAGTTATACCGGAAATATATATCTATTTAATGAATGAATCACTAGCCGATTTCACCCTAAATAATATTTCCCTTCACCGTAATCCAAAATAACCTGACAAAGTCAGAGATGCAAGCCCGGTCTGAACCCACGTCCAGTTTGCTCGCTGTTCCAGTAGTTACGCAGCAGTGGTTGCGCTCCGCTTGTGTTCTGGCGTGAAGAGCGAGATATTAGCATAGATAAGCTGGACTTAGGGCTTTAATTTAGTATTTTTTATTCAGTAAATTTACCAAAATAATCAAATTATGCAGCGAATAAGGATTATACTTACAAAGACAAAAGTAAACAATACGACTCCATGTAATTCAATAGACTCTTTTGGTCAACAGACAGACAACGATTTACGTAAATACAAATAAATGATACTCGTGTGTGCAGCACGTGTATATTGTCACAGCACGAGGGCGCGAGGTGGAGGGCCGCAGGCTGTGGGGAGCGCCGGGGCGCGCTCAGCCGAGGTCGCTGACCTCCTCGGAGGAGTCGACGGTGTCGCGCGTGGCGGGGATGTCAGCGCCGCCGGACGACGCGCCCACCGAGGACGTGAACAGCGAGAGCACGGTCTCGGCGCCCGCCAGCCCGGCCAGCCGCTCCACGATGTGCGTGCTGGAGAAGTAGCTCGGCCCGAGCAGCTGCAGCGCCGCGCTGCTCAGCAGGCTGGACACGTGCCCGGAGCCCGCGTTCCAGTCGTAGTCGTAGAGCCCCACGTCTGATGCCTTCGCCCTCTGCAGCACGCGATAGCATTTACTTACTTTAGACTATCTAATAAAGTTACGATTGAGCTGTTGATACTGATATCAGTTAAGTACTGAATCACGCAGTAAAGCATTCGGGCAAAGGAGGAGGGTTGAGAGTTGGCCCACGCTGACGGGGTCATTGCTGGACTAGCTGCAGCGCGCTTGTTACAGGACTACATGACGAGGTCCTGACTGCGGTTGAGCGGGTCTTATTCTTAAGGAACTCTTTTGGAAGTAGTAATTGCAATCATAACTAGGTAAGTAATTAATAAATGTAATGTCATTTATTGTTGTCTTTTTTTCAAAAGCTAACTTTCATTTTACACTTCTGAAAATATATCACAATTGGAGCGCATTATGAAGTTGAGATTATTACATCGGAGACTCCAACTATGCCCGGGGCATCGCGGTGGACGGGGCTGACTTTTGCGTTTCATTTCTTAAGCGCTTTCTATCAACACATAGCTTTACTGGTTGTTCCGGAACTAATTCTGCTGCTAATTGGGCTGGTCGATCAAGGTCAAGACTCTAAAAAAAGCCCTTTCTATTTTTTTTGTCTTTTATATTGTTATTCTTTCGATCTTCCAATCGTTATTCCTCTTAAAATTCATCACAATTACCGATGGCATAATTGTACTGTAAGAATGGTTCGTTCAGTATAGGTAACTTACACTCGTACTTTCATTGTGTAAAAACATAATTGTGTTGTGCTCATGTAACCCAATTACAGAGAGATCATCACGATGTATTTCTAAAATAAAACTAAACGGCATTTAAACGGCTTAGGTAAATATTTGGACATATTCTTCAGAACGGGGTTTCGTTTGTCCTCGTATCGAGAGATGACGAGGCCGAAAGTTGGCCATGAAAAGGTTGTGGTTATTAGTTTCATGGAATACAGACGCGGGAAGAGCATCCTAGACTTTTTAGTGCGAATCACTCCTATAGGAGTGGACAGTTATTACGAGTATTCAAGTATAACACCGAGTAAGTAACAACTTTCGACTACAAGATTAGAGCTCATCATCATCATATCAGCTAGGATCACCAAGAATCTCCGCAGCGGCTGGTCTTGTGCTGCTGGCATCTATTGGTGTCCAGCGATCCTCAACATGTCGTCAGTCTACTTCGTGGGAGGCCTACCGACGCTTTGTCTTCCGTCTGTACGCTGTCTCCACTGTTTGAATTGCCATCAGTTTTACGAGCCATGTGCCCTGCCCACTGCCACTTAAGGTTAGCGATTGGTAGAGCTATGTCAGTGACTTTGATTGATCTGCAGATGCCTTGACATTTAAAATTCGTCGAATACGCAAGACTAAAACATAAAATTGGTTTAATTAGTCCTTGTAAAAGCCACTGTACCTACAGTGGTGTTTACTGTCCACCTAGCAGGAACCTTTTCGATATGCCGTAACTCGCTATGTAATTCAATGCTTCTCTTTCCAACTAGCGAGTTACGGCGCGTCGAGAAAATTCGTGCTAGGTAGGTACAGTGAACGCATATAACAATCAATAAATCGACGAAAGATGGTATCAAAAGTTACAATAATAAAGGTATTGTGTTTGTTACAACGGGAAACTGAACAAAACAAAAGAAGAACAAAAGTGCCTGAAGCTTTGGTTTCGTGCATAAATATTTTGTTCCACTTACTGTACCTCTAATTCTCTGTTCACGTAAACTGAGCTTAATAAGAGACCCAGCAGCTGTGAAGGGCTGTGGACGCATTACGCTCAACTTCAAGAACAATTTGCGGGAAATTGTAATGAATGTTATAAATGCGTTTTGAGATAGGTCAACAAAGGTTATGTGCGGTTCTCACAGTATACTTTGGATCGTCATGGGGGGGCGGGCGCCGCGCGGGTGCGGCGGCGGCGAGCGCAAGCGCGAGAGCGAGGGCGAGCGCGAGCGCGGGCCGGGCCGGCGCGGGTGACATGGCGGGTGCTTGGAGACTGGTGCTGAAAGAAAAGAATCACTGCAATCGTCACTTGTCAACGCCGCGTAGTGGGGACACCGCGGTGAAACGCGGGCCAAAGGTGCCTCCACCTGCACCTCGCACTGCGTGCTGTCTGTTCAGCTGTCGGGTGCAGAGGTCGATTAGACTCAATAACTTTTCGAGTTCCTTTAGCTCCTTCCATACAAGGTTTTCGTCTAAATAAAAAACAACAGACTTGATTTTGTTGCATGGTTTAATGTTAAACAACATGCGAGTTCACATGAACAGAAAGCATCTCTACTATAATGATCTCTGCCGGTATACCTCAAGGTTCAATTCTCGGCCGATAGCTTTTCATAATGTGCATTAAAAAACAGGTACTATTTAGTATTGCTCAACTGAATATGCTAAGACAGTGGTTTTAAAAGGCGAGTGCACATATCGCTGATTCTTTCAGGGCCGGCAACGTACCAGTAGTACTAATGGTGCAATAGGTGGCCATGCTTGGCGGTAATCATTTAACATTAGGTAAACTGCTAGCCCATTTGTAGGCTTTAAATTAAAAAAAATAGCATTGCCTCACCAAAAAAATGTTATGCGCGCACCAAAGCATGCACACCAAAAAATAATAAAACCTAAGTAGGCGCTTACGTATTACATTTTCGGAAACTTTATTATTATTATAAGCTGTTTCCCTTTCAGAAACTTTTCCTGAAATAACGCCTCGAGGGGCTGCTGTCCCTGCACACCTCCGGCTTTCAAATGAATAACATTCGAGTGGTAGTCGAGCAGACGAGACCACGCGGAATCGAGGTTAGCTGATTCAATTTGTTACAATACATAAGTAAGCCTGAAGTTAACACTTCAAATAGTAAAATACAACTTTAGCGAAATAAATTGCAGACAATAACTTAACCTTTATGGCGTAAATAACCGAATGAGAAAACAACATAATTCAAGTTGTTTACTGTAATGGCTGTCTTATGTACCGAGTTATCTACGTGGCGTAACCGTTTTTACGAGATGTTCCCTAATATTTCTTCAAAAGGTGACCAGGACATACCGACAGACAAACAGACAGACATACGGATGTAATGTAACAAAACAATTTCGAGTTTGACTACGTATACTATAATAATCATTGAGATCGTTTACAATCAGGCATTATGCTAAATACAGGGTGTAATCGTTAAGTCTAGCCAAGCGATTATTTTGAAAATATAACAGATCAGAGAAGTTCAAACTGATATAGAAAGTACGTCACCCAATGAGTAAAATAACATTAATAACTTTTTTTAATAAAATTAGAAATATCCCAAATATTAACTTCAAACCCTCCCATACATTTAGTACGCCGTTCATTGAAAGATTAGTTTATAAGACCTAAGTCATTTCACCGTTATCAAATGATTCATGAATTATTTTGTTTCAGTTTATTCGTGTAAACAATTAATCTTAAGCAGTGTTATTTCTTAGGACGTTCTTTGAGGCTGTAAGCCACACTTACAGCCACAAAGAACGTCGTACTAAATGTATGGGAGTGTTTAAACTTAATATTTTAATCTTAATATTTTAATCTTCTTAATATATTATAAAAAAAGTTATTAATGTGACTTTACTCATTGGGTAACGAACTTTCGATATTCGTTTAAAGTTTTCTGATATCTGTTATATTTACAGAATAATCGCTTGGCTACACGTAATGGTTACACCCTGTATACAACAGCCTATAGAGGCTGTTGTATAGCATAATGCCTGATTGTAAACGCTCTCAATTGTGATACGACTAAATTGCTGCTCTTCCGAGCAGCTGGTGCCTGCAGTCACTCAGTATAATAATAGATAATTCTGCTGACTATAACAATGCACTCGGCTCGGCTCAGACTAGATACTAGGGACGAAATATAAAATCTTAACAGAAACAGTAGCTCGAGCACGAATATTTTCCTTCTATCGAGTAGTTACGTTATCGTATCGCCATCGAGAAACTTTGTATGAAGATTGGAGCAGCGCCCCCGTGGGCGTAATTAGAACTAAAATTTGGTAGCACGAACTTTGAAGTTCACTTTCGTATCGTCATCGAATAGTAAACGTGAAGTTTGCGTGAAGTATTCGTCACAGAATGTATGGAAGTGGTAGCACGAATATTTTTTCCTTCTATCGAGTAGTTACGTTAACGTATCGCCATCGAGAAGATTTGTATGAGGTTTGGAGCAGCGCCCCCATGGGCGTTTTTGGAACTAAAATTTGATAGCACTAACTTTGACATTCACTTTCGTATCGTCATCGAGTAGTAAACGTGAAGTTTGCGTAAAGTATTTGTCAAAAAGTGGTAGCACGAATATTTTTTTGACGTAAGGTAAAGTAAACTTACGAAGGCTGGCTATCGAGAAACACGCAAACTTTCTCACTGTACTTTTGATGGTGACACAATTTGCGAGAACAAGTTGCGGTTAGTTTTTGGTGTTATTCTTTCAAAATATCACCGGAAAAAATCATAACATTGCGTAAAAATTCGCATACTAGTGCCTTGCGCTATTATTTTCCCTGGGTTTAATCAAATAATCCAGAAATGAAGAACGAGAAACGAGGTAACTAATCTAAGAACATTACTTCTACTTTTTATTTTTTTGAAAGTAAAATAATTAAAATACATTTATAAATAGGTATCTTTCTTTAAAGGGGAATGAGTCAACGAGTTACGATGAGAAAAACAACACATCCTCTGGATATATCAGATGCCAGTGAAATTGCATTTTGTCAGATGCAAATAAAGAGGCATTTGCGTTCCTGTGCGAAGAACTCCGCAACGAAACAAGTTTAAAGTCGAGTAATAGAATTCTCAAGGTATTTTATTTAATAGGTCGGTACCTAGTTTTCAATTTGAATAAGGTATGAATATTGAAACAAATTATTTTATGTTATTTGTCTTTATATTGGGTTTTATGTTCCTTGTCGTTCTTGGCTACTAGCTCATACCAGAACAATGTGGGCAGGCATATAATAGAATAGAATAGAATATTTCAAGCTGCATAGGCCCATAGATAAATACCTTAAAGACTAACAATCACATTAGCGTTACTAGTGTCAGCAAATGTTAGAGAAGTGATGGATGTTCTCTGCAGCTCACTCATTGCTGAAACTTTCATAAAGTTCCCTAGTACAAGGGCAGAAAGGGATTTGATTAAGCAAGGAAAAGTGTTCCAAGTTGTCTTAGGAGGAGTGTGAACCCAAGCCAAAAAAGCGCTCCCCATACAAACAGTGAAAATGGTTCCCACCGTCTAAACCCTAACCTATGGCAATGGTTTTTGGTATGTTGTCATAATGCCTTAGAACTAGGTTTATTTGCATTGGTGCTGAAAATATTGCAATATTTGGTTTGGTGTTTTATACAAAACACAAATGCGTTAATATTTTTGAAACTATTAAGAATATTTAAAAAATCAAAACATACGAACCTAGTTCTAGGGCATAATAATAACATACAAAAAAATCATGGCTATAGGTTAAGGTTTAGAGGGTGGAAAACGTTATCGCAGTTTGTATGGACAGCGCTGGGTTCACACTCCTCTTAAGATTAATTATTTGTAAACTGTGTTCAGTACAAATATTATCTTTTGTGGTAAAAGCATCAACAGTTGCCCATCTCGAGCGCACTTTTTTTCCTAAAAAATATATTTCTCATCTAAATTACTAAGTACCATTGAGTACACTGCTGAAGATTTCATTTAACTTTAACTTATATATTATAGATTAAATTTTCTTAGCTTATTCTACCATTATTATTGGTACTACTTATTGCTTGTCTTAATATCAATATTATCTTATCATATTTTACGCAAAATATGGAATATCGGGTGTTTGTGTCTGTATAGATGAATCACACTTCCAAATAAAGGTGTTAAACATTAACTCCTGCTTACTATTGTAGAAAACACTTTCACTCATTGAATATGTAAAAATTGTAAGGACTCCATGTAGTTAATTTATTTTACTTACTAATAGGCACTATCTTAATTGTAAAATAATTGCTTAATTATTAATTTATTAAAAGATTGTGATTTCAGTTTTATTTTTTGTTTTATGCAATATTATTTATTTATTAGGTAGGCAATGCGGGACACAAGAGAACCACTAATGTGTTGTAAGCCCTTAGGCCTCCGGATCGATCACCCACTGTACGAAACGCAGTAGCAAGCTACTACATCACGCTGATGTACTGCGAGTGTGGTACTACCCTGGTCGAACCCGTTCATTCGTACTGCAAATATATACTGGCTTCACAGTGCGCCTCTACCACTACAAAAACTAACCCCCTGATTCATAAACGTGTGTTGTCTACACAATTGCCCTCGAATGAAAGAGACGAAACATAAGTTACGTTATGTAGTTAAGAGAGGTTGGCAAACTTGTATGGATAAGGTTAATCTTATTTATTACTTAAAAACCTTCCTTAAAAAAGCTCTAAATGAGAGTGATAACCATATCAAAATCAGATATGTGGTTTAGAAGTAAGGGGTAGGTAAGTTAAAAGGAGCACCTATGTTGGTAAATAAATAAAGGCTTTGTTATTTTATATTTATTCGTTGTTTTTTTTTATTTAAAATAACTACATATATAATTTTGTATAGTGTTTGCATGGGGCGATATTTCACCCAATAGTGATAGTAGACAATAACTAAAAATACAATTTTTCTTCTTTACTAGTCATCATGCTATTTCTAATCTACTCGCGATCTAACCTGAGCGCTCATCTCACATACAGACTTACATTTTGCGTTCATTCATAATCTCAATTATTCACATCTAAGAAACTCGTAATAACATACATCGCCTCTTTCATTAATTCAAGCCATCGATCGAACTCAAAGCTGGAGCTCCATGTCTCTCTGCCGAATCCTCGCTCTTTCCAGCACGACGAACATTTAATCCCTCTCTGAGACTCCTCGCATTCTTCTCAGGTCTTAAAAATTGTTCTTCTGCAGTCAGTCTCCTTCTCACAGTGCCGGATTAGCCACATAGCAAGAGTAGCTAATGCTACGGGCGCCGCTTCTACGCCTGTCTGACCGCAATAAAAAATTATTTAATACCCTAAACTTGAGAACCTAAAGCAAACTAAGGGCCTCTTGACAGAATTTGCTACAGGCCCCGCGCTGGCTTAATCCGGCACTGCCTCATAGCCGGGCTGCTCGGTCCGACAGCGGGCTGCTCGGCGCGGCGGCCCGCGGCGGCGCTCGGCGCGGGGCCGGGGGTGCGCAGCCCAGCAGCTGGCTGCTCGGTCTAGCGGCGAGCTGCTCGGCGCGGCGGCCCGCGGCGCCGCTCGGCGCGGGGCCGGGGGTGCGCAGCCCAGCAGCTGGCTGCTCGGTCTAGCGGCGAGCTGCTCGGCGCGGCGGCCCGCGGCGCCGCTCGGCGCGGGGCCGGGGGTGCGCAGCCCGGCAGCTGGCTGCTCGGTCTAGCGGCGAGCTGCTCGGCGCGGCGGCCCGCGGCGCCGCTCGGCGCGGGGCCGGGGGTGCGCAGCCCAGCAGCTGGCTGCTCGGTCTAGCGGCGAGCTGCTCGGCGCGGCGGCCCGCGGCGCCGCTCGGCGCGGGGCCGGGGGTGCGCAGCCCAGCAGCTGGCTGCTCGGTCTAGCGGCGAGCTGCTCGGCGCGGCGGCCCGCGGCGCCGCTCGGCGCGGGGCCGGGGGTGCGCAGCCCGGCAGCTGGCTGCTCGGTCTAGCGGCGAGCTGCTCGGCGCGGCGGCCCGCGGCGCCGCTCGGCGCGGGGCCGGGGGTGCGCAGCCCGGCAGCGGGCTGCTCGGCCCGGCGGCGGTCTGCTCGGTCCGGCGGCTGCAGTCAGAAGTGTTCCATGTATCTGCATCTAAAATTTATAGAAATAATTTATTATCTTTACATAGTATAAAATGTCTGTTCTCATATTTGCGGCCGCTTACTCCTTCTAGACCACGCGACGGATTTTGATACGGTTTTCACTGTTTCCTTTTTAAAAAAATTTTTACAAAAAGTTTTTATGTGCATTGAATCCAAATTGTACCCGTGCAAAGCCGAGCCGAGCCGCTAGTTATTTCATAAAACCTTTCAAATTTTAAAAATGATAATGATCACCCTATTACCGTCAGCCTCAGAAGTAGCACTTAAGAACCTTGTCGGGGTAACGTATGAAATGAGAGTTGCTCGAATTTGTCACATCACTGACAGCGACAAGGTACTAAAATGTTCAGCTACTTCTGAGACTGACCGTAAATGCTAGGGTAACATAAAATAATAATATTTCATAGTATGCCCTGCATAAAATTTAATTTGTAAATCAGTATTCAGCTTTGAGTAGAAATTTTAAACAAAATATACAAAATTCCGTTCACAAGCTAGTGACCCGTGCGTGAGTCACAGACAGACAGCAGGGTGACAGAAATGTGGTTTTGTGCTTAGGATATAGAAACGTAAAGACTACAAATTTTAATTTCATACCTAAGCCACTCGATCCAACTTTAAAAATGCTTACCAAGTGATGTCTTGCTTCTCCATTTCTTGTGGCTGTGTGTCGTTGTCTTCAGACATAGCTGGTGGCATTCTTCAATCTGTATATAACAATGGCAAGTAATTAAAATATGATTAAAAATTAATTATAACCATGTTTTTTCCATTATAGGTACAGTCAACTAAATTGATTTCTGACTACGGAGATTCTTTTCACAATAAATTTCATTTTGACTCTTCAGATAGGTAGACAGATAAAACGTTTATTTGTTACTACAAGCACACACAATCAAATTTACAAACAATTGAGAAGAAAAAAAACGAAAGGTAACAAATTAGATGAGTACTTATTGTCTGTGTGCGCTGCAGCAGTACAAAATGCCATCTCACAACAATAACTCAATGTGACAGGGTTCTAAGTGACCAAGAATCCAAATCCGTTAGCCATAATGCATGATGGAGATAACTTGTCCTTCTTTTAGGATAAATATAAGCTACATTTTACCCCAAAAATCTAACACCCTGCAGCAAAATTGAGATTTAGCGAAAGACTTGTAAAATGCACAATAATTATTCTCAATCTACACTAATATAATAAAGAGGTAAACTTTGTGTGTTTTTTGTTTGTTAGTTTGTTTGTATGTAGGGGGTAATCTCTGGTAATAAATAAATATCTTGGGACGATGTACACAAATTGAACTAATCTGTGCTTCTGTGAGTGTACTAACCAATATGTCAAAGTTAACACAAACAACACAAAAATATGGTGTGGATACATACTTAAATACATATAACATCCATGTCACTGGTACAAACATTTATATTGAACATTCAAAAAAGTACATTTAATGGTACTAGGCATCCTGATAAAGCCGGGCATAATTAGGCTTTATGGAGGTGTCTTCAGGCAAGTTAGATGGTGTTCCGCCTGTCCAGCTTTTTACATTTGACCAGTCAAATCACTAAATAATACAGTGAAAAGTATAAAAAGGCTGGTTTTACAATTCGTTTTGTCATATTAAACTAAGGCATAAGATCCTTAAAAAGGTGGTAACCTGGTATATCTGGACAGATATTTACTCAAAAAACAGTGTAAATCAAACAGGACCTTGTCAAGTAATGCAGACATTCAAACTTTAATCGAACTGTACAGTAAGTAGGCACTAAGTAGGTATATTTTTATGACATTAATATGTGGTACGTTATAAAAAGGTTGGGCGCATTTACTATACATATAGTGCTTAGCTTTTGCTTGTTTTCATCAGTTCGGATATCGCCTGTCTCGTCACAGCCTAGCCTGTCGGCTAGCTACAGTTGGTGATGTGCACCAGTGGCGTCTCTGCAGCCCCGGGAGGATTTAGATAAATTTTCGTGTCTTAAACAAATATTCACAATATGGATATCCGTAAGTAGAAAGTCTAGGAAAATAAAGCCAAATCACAATGAATGTTTACTGAGGGACTAAGGAACTACATTAATTTCTATATTGTAAAGTATGAAAATGGATGTTAAATTAATAAGGACCTAGTCCTTGAGTGTAGTTCTATCAAAGTTGTAAGAATGAATTTAACCGCTTACCTCTCCATAAAATCTGCCAACTGCGAGAAACTGTTTCTTGATTTCATTTTCCAACACAAATTATTCACTTTTCATCCTTACTTTAATTTTAATTATGAAAACTGATACATTTCGATCGAACAGTTCGATCTTTATAATTTAAGTACAAGTGTCAAAATACAACGTTCGAAAATTTAAACTCTTTCGGCCCAATGATTAAATATTAACATATTTATTATTTTCTTGCCATATTTCAACATTTCCTTTTATTGTATAAATAAATATACAAATTACATAGGTTTCCGTAATATTCATGCTGTTTCCTGTATTTCTAACATATTTAAAATGATCCATAGTAACTTACTATGATTAGTGTTAGGTTTCTGAACATACCTAGCAAGTAGATTCATGACTTTATTTGACTATCGTCGCGTTGTATATTAAAAAGGTACTCTGTGGTCGCGTTTACGTATCGAGCTAACGTGAGTGAGGTTTTAAGATTCGTGCTACCGATAGCTTTCGTAAAAGTAAAGTAAACGTTAGGTTATCGAGTAGTCGATACTAAAAAGTTACTTAGGTATGACTCCAATATTCTTGCTCGGGCTTCTGTTTGTGTATCGAGATTGTAAATGTTTTGTGATTAAAAATTATTAATCCTTCGTATTACAAGTACTGTATGCTGCCCCAGTGTGAAAGCACAAGCATTTAAACACCAAACAAATTATTTATATTTGTCCCAAGTAAACAAGAAATACGGAAAAACACTTGCAAGAAAAATGATGCACATTGTTTATCAACATATTCAAGAAGGTATTTATGTAAAGGTCATTTCTATGTAAGTATTTAACAAAATGTAATTTAGGAAATACATCATTATAACAAAACTGATGAATTTTATTTGACTATTGTAAATATTGTTTGAGGTTAGGTTTTTGTTTCTTTTTAGTTACCAAATGATATGCTCAATTATACCGCTCAAGTATCAATATGATACTATATTATGGGAAAAGTATCAGAAGTGCGCTTGAAACCAGGATGTAGGTACTCGAAGTAAATTTGAATGTCCAGAAGACAGAAGAAAACGGACATGCAGCAGCTCAGAACGACCATACATGATAAAAAAAACAAAGACTGGAGATAATAGCAGTCATCATCATCATCGTCATGTCAGCCACAAGAAGTCCACTGTTGAACATAGGCCTCCTCCATGGATTTCCAAAGTGACCGGTTGGAAGCAGCATGCAACCAGCGCCTTCCTTCCACCTGTATGAGGTCATCCGATAATAGCAATGCCTTAATAAAATAAAACTAGTATGTAATTTCAAATAGGTTTTTTATTTAAATAAACACTCATTTACACATAAGCACACTCACTCTACACTTTGATATAATAATAATATATAATGATATAATAAAGGGTATATATTTGTTTTCCAAAAGTTTAATAACTTATGGTTAACTAAATCTTCAACATATGCAAGGTTGAATGATACATTTATTATATTCACTTTTTTATTTTTGGGATAGTCTGGGTCAGCTACACAATAATAAGTTTTTCTTTTGTGATAAAAACATTTGAAGCTGCACTTGGGGATTGTATTTTCCTGTAGGCTTTCCATTCTTTACATAGGTAATTATTGTAGGTCTTTTCATTCACTCAACAAAAGTGCAGGAAGGTTCCTCACTTCTGTGATGCAACGGCATGTTTACATCCCCCTGTAAAGCTACACAGTCTTCGCACCTCACAGAGAAAATCTTTTCTTCCTCTTCGTCTAAAATGAGTGCGCATCTTTTTAACTGAGCATGAACTTTATGCTCCGGGCATATTTTACACTTCACAGTACACAATTTTGAACTTGTATGTAGGTGACAGCATTATCTCCGTAGGAATCACGTGAGGACCTGAAATAAAGTTTGTTCATTTATATATATATTTTTTTATACAACATAGAAAGGCGAACACGCAAGTGGGCCACCTGATGGTAAGTGATCACCACGGCCTATAGACACCTGCAACAACAAAGAGAGTGCAGATGCGTTGCCAACCCAGAGGGCTAAGTTGGAATACCTCTTATGCCAGTAATTACACCGGCTGTCTTGCTCTCCACGCCGGAACACAACAGTGCAAGCACTGCTGCTTAGCGGCAGGATTAGCGAGCAAAATGGTGGTAGCGATCCGGACAGACCTTGCACAAGGTCCTACCACCCGCAAATTAATCACGTTTTTAACATTTACAGAGTAAAGGTAACGAAAACCCACATTAGTCATATTATTAGGTGTCAATGGCATTTAAGATTGGCTAGTATTACTGCCTATGACATGATTTCTGAGAAATTTGTCCATGCCTGGGGTTGGCTTTTACGATCTGTGCAATAAGTGAAGCAGCTGGTACATTCTATTATTTTATTATATTTATTGTTTGTTACTAGACGAGAATGGAAGTTAATTAAAGTATCGTTCATAAAACTCAAATTACAATGAATGTTTACTGAGAGACTGATGAACTACTTACTTACATCAATTTCTATATTGTAAAGTATGAACGTATCAACAAATATTTAATTAATTAGAAGATTAGGAGCTAGTCCTTGATTGTAGTTCTATCATAGTTGTAAGAATTAATTTAACAGCTTACCTCTCCATGAAATCTGCCATTATGGCCAACTGCGAGAAAATGTTTCTTGGTTTTATTTTCCAATACAAATTATTCACTTTTACTTTTTATTTACTATCTAAATAACGACAACTAATAAATTCCGTTCGAACTTTATTTATATTTTGAGTACAAGAGTACAAGTGTCAAAATACAACGTTCGAAAATTTCAACTCTTTCGTCCCAATGATTATTATATTAACATATTTAATTATTTTCTTACTGTATATATATTTTTCGTATAATTTGATAAATAAATATACAAATTACACAGATTTCTGTAATATTCAAGCCGTTTCCTGTATTTCTAACTTATTTAAAATGATTCTTAGTAATTGACTTCGCTCAGTGAGGTATCCGAACGTACCTATCCAGTAGATTCGTAGCTTTATTTAACTATCGTAGCGTGTACTCGATACGTTAACGTGAGTCAGATTTAGAGATTCGTGCTACCGACAGCTTGCGTTAAAGTAAAGTAAACGTAATCGAATAGTAAAGGCGATACGAAAACGTAACGCATGACTCCAATATTCGTGCTCGGGCTACAGGTGCGAGTGCAAGGTGGGGCACCACACTTGGCTGATTTGGGGCGCTTTTGGAAGAAACCTTCAACACCATGCAGGTATTTGTGCCATGTGATTTGTATATTACATACAAACGCTAGTGACGTGATTAACGCATAGTGTATGGAACCAACCTAAATCTCGTTTATTTCGATACTGTCAGCTTTTAATTAGTTATTCTCATACTAAAATTTTCTATATTTTTTATCTAGATTCTAATGAGTACATTCCTAGAGGGGAGGAGGCCACTCATTCTGACTTGAGAAACGTTTACATGCGTGTCTAGCATTCTAGCTCAGTCTGCCGAGGTTGAGGTCTGCCGCTGGGTGTGGACTAACTCACAGCGCAGTGTCGGGTTGTCTACGACTGCGGTTTTTTTATACAAATACCAAGTATAGTGGCTTATTTTTTACTCCGTACATTATGCATGCGTGGGATTTTGTGCGTGTGTGTGTGTTGTGTGTGTGTCAATTTTGTAATATTGTAGTTCTGGAAAGGGTAGACCGATTGGAACGTAAGCTTCATTGCGGTGGGTCTTAGTCAAGTGGTAAACAAGACGCGACATGTTGAGATGTTGAGATGTTGAACAGTTGAAGAAAGTTGGGGGTTGTTGGTGGGTACGTAGAAAGGTTGTCGTCGAAGTAAACCATGTCACCCCCACCCTCACCCCCGCGGACGCCGCAGTTGCGCGTTGCGTCATCGCGCGTCATCTTAATACGTCGCTATTGGATTGGCACACAGGCAATTTGATTATGGTCTACATAAAAATTGCACCCTCGTGGAATATAAAGACGAAATAAATTACAACTTTTCTGCTTTTTTCTACGTTGATAATGTATTTTTTGTGAACCTTATGCATTATTGACATACCTGAGGGGGGATTTTTGAGTTGGAGCGCTCGACACTCGCCGGCTAAAATATACGCTCGCTTATTTGATTGGTCCGCGCCAGGTAGCGATGTATGGTTATTATATCGTGGATGTTTTACTCTCGAGAGCTAAGAGCACGATACAAGAACATTTTTCACCAACGTTGTCGTTCAGATATCTATGTATAAGAAGAACGCCTTCGATATGTCAATAAAGTTGTACAATAATCTTCCTAAATAAATATATAACACTAAATAATTTATTTATGATTTGTTCACTTACTATTATGTATAATGTAAATTATCTGAAATGGCTCTACAAGCCTGAAGTAATTGCCTTGGCACTCCGCGAAACCAGTGCTGTGCACGTGCAAAAACCACAACAGTAATAGATTCGTTACTTTACGGAGGTCCATATTCTAAACACACACTCAGAACTGGTTTTTTGTTCCAATTTGTTGATATGGACTTTTAATTATTGAAATTATGTTTAATGGGTTATGTTTAACGTTTATTTGCCGTGTTTTATGAAATGTAGCGTAACTCCAATCCTTACCTAGCTATTTAGTTGACATGATGATTGATGATTTTAAGTTGAAGTTTTTATATTTGTATTTAGATTAGGTATTTTATTTGACATAATAGATGTTTAGTAATAATTTGAGTTTTATTTGTCTGTGTTTTTTTCTCGCTATACATATACATACATTTATTTACAACAGGAACACGTCGTCCAAGTTTGTGCTGCGAGGCATGGACCCCAGAACGCTGGCGCTATTACCCCGCTGTATGGCGAGACTGAGCCTCTGAGCGAAGTAGGCGCCAGCTCTGAGGTCCCCAGAAGCGTGGACCAGTGTTGTGCCATGCCTTTGCGCGAGACTCGCACGTGCCATCGTTCTGGTCCCAGCTTTCATGAAAAAATTAAGCGTCGGCAAATGTAAGTGATACAAGAAGGGTCAAACAGTCAGCTGCTGGGAACAATGGTTGGGCAACGTCGCTGTCACCGCGCCGCCGCGGCGACGACGTGACAGGCGGCAGGGCCGGGGAAGGGAGCCTAGTCGGAACAGCTCCGAAGGAAGATTTCACATTTGGTGTAGAAGATTTCACAACTGTATGCTGTAAGAAGAGACACAGAATAGGGTGGTATAGTCACAAGATGACAAAAAAAATGTTGAAGGTTGATAATAGGCTAGTTTACTCATTTTCAAAGTAGCCCTAATATAATTGTTCATTGTTCTATTAGATCAAAAAAAATACTACCATATTTTTTTGGGACCTACAAAACCGCAAAACTTTATTTTAAAAGTTAACTTTTCATAAACAGGAGAAAACGGCGTCCGCCATATTAGTCTGTATATTATCTGTGCTGTGACTTCATACGTCTTGTAAACAATCATTTGACATTTTATCCAAAATTCACAGTTTTAGAAATCGCAATTTTTAATTAAACACCATGGCTTCCACTAGTTTACGCGAAAAGTATAGTAATTATCATTGTTGTATGTACACTGTACTTACAGTGAAGTCTTGACATTCCTCAGCGGCGGAACAAAAGTCGGAGTTCAAAGCAAAAAAATTACCGACCATTAGTGCGTCGATTCTTGGCAAATTTGTACTTTCCGCTTTCATGAATCCATGATTGTTTTATAGATTAAATGGCAAAATAGGAATAGCAAAACGTAGACGAGATTTTTACTTCTAAAATAACAAGATCACGATCACAACCACCAGAAATATTTACGACGAGCATAGGTTATAAAACGTCCGTCTGACACATCATGGACCAGTGTTGCCAGCGACAATTTCTTTACTGCCGTGTTCGATAAGGAAAATTGCCGTGTTTTAAAGGAAAATCTATTTTCGGCTGCTGTAGCAAATAAATTAAATTAAATATGTTTATTTTAGAATTGTATTGAATCATTTTTAATTATTTACTTTTACTTATTTACGAATAGCAGCGGAGAAAAAAGGAACTATAGAATTTCAGTACCTACAAATAACATGATACAAGCGCGATAGTAGCGCGCTACTGTAAAGGTAAATTTGTGGCTAGTTATGAAACAACAAACGGGGATTTCCGTGTCAAAGATAAGCATTGTTTTTTTTTGCGTTTTCTGGCTTGGAACCTAACCAAAATACGACTTTTCAAAATTGCCGTAGACTTTGCTACGGTAATAGATTTGCTGCCGTAGGCCGTAGATTTCCTTTTAATTATGTCAAATTACCGTAGAACACGGCAATTGCCGTAGCAATGGCAACACTGTCATTGACATTAGTTTGTTTACAAGATTAATAAAATCACAACATGGCCGAAAGGGTTTAATGCGTTTAAAAAATTAAATAAAAAATTAAATTTTTCAATTTAAATTATTTTACCATCGTGGACTTAAATTATCTGAAATCGATATATTTCAGTTTCGTAAGTCAAACACTGCCGGAAATATTTAATTATTGCGCAAAATTTGATATGAGTCAACTAGCCTATTCTACACGTTTTGTCTCCTTGTTGTACCGTTGTTGTAGGTATGTGTTTAGTTTACTTTTATTGTTACAAGTACACATGTGTTTTGTATTGAAGCTACTCCGTAAAACCAACTGAATTTAAATTAATTTCTTCCAGTTTATTGGAATGGACCTCTAAAACGTAACGCCTGAATCTATTACGGAATTAAGTATGTATTTTTGTTTAAATGTGATTTATTTTATTTATGCTCCTACATTATTTTATACTTTTCTGTACATACTCGTATTTAGTTTCATATTGTTTATATTCGTTCTCTTTGATAAAATAATAGATAAAAAGATCCCTTTGCTTTCGTGCTTGTCTATGTATTTGTATTTGATTATATTATGTACAGGTAAAAAGGTACGATAAAGATTTACATACATACACTTCAATAGCTGCTATTGAGTTGTTTCATTGTTGCGAGATTCAAAGGTCGAGTCAAAAGTCAATGTCTACATCCAACGTCAACCTGTGATTAACTTGTCGCTTCACTGTCCGGTAACTTAAAGTATTGACTGCACGATCCAAGAACACTACGTCCCCATGTACCTATTAGCCAAATTATTAAATGCTAAGCGTAGTGCGCAGGTTGTATGGTAATGTAGGGTGAGTGTGCTGCAAGCCGGGGTCAGGGGGCGAGGTCGGGGGTAGGGGGGAGCAGGGGGGGGGGGGGGGGGGCGGTGTGATAGCACCTTCAGTCATAAGTCGCGCGGATTTGCATGTCTGAATATTAATACAGCTTTGTAGTTTCGACAATAGCACATAATTAACCCGGCTATTAATTGCTGATGCTAAAACTAGAAATAGGCGTTTGGCAATCGGTTATGGTGTGATATCGATCGTTGAGCAACTGCATAACCGTGACATAATGTAACATACCACCCCACTGACACAGTGTTTTGAAACCTATTTGTGTTCTGCTGGGGTGGCCCGCTGCGCGTGAGTGGCGGCGTCGGCATCCTGTTCAATATTCGGGGCAAGTAATAAATGTCTTAGGACAATTAACACCATCTGTCCTAGTCACTCAGCAAAACTTGTACTTTCTTAAAAATAAAATAGGAAGGCGAACGAGCAGTGGGTCACCTGATGGTACCTATGTGATCACCACCGCTTATAGACACCTGCAACGCCTAGGAGATTGCAGTTGCGTTGCCAATCCAGAAAGCGAAGATGTAATACCTCATGTACTCGTAATTTAACCGGCTGTCTTGCTCTCCACGCCGGAACACAATAGTGCAAGCACTGCTGCTTAGCGGCAGGATTAGCAAGATGGTGGTAGGGATTTGGACGCCCATTGCACAAGGTCCTACCATCCGCACAGTTTTATTGTTATATTCATCATACAAACATTAGCGCCTTGCGGGAATTGAACCCAATACCTCAACACTTCGTAGTCAGGGTCGCTAACCACTACGCTATCCGGTCGTCATGAAAAGTATTAAATGAACCTGTTTGTTATTATATCATATACTGTCCAAGATAGTCATTTTATAGTACGCCCGAGAAATAAATGTCTTCTTAACAATAAAATAAAAATTGCATTATTTGGTTTAGTAATGGTTTTTGGAATGTTGTAAAATGTTGCGCAATTTCCCATGAACGACTTATTGGTTGTAGCGAGTCTGTGAGTTGGAACTTTAAGCTTTCTTGTATTTCTAATAGCCTTTATCTTATCGACGTTAGTAGGACAATTGCATGTTTTCCTAACGTACATGATTATTTCAATTATATGTTTATAGCGAAGGTAGGGTTAGGATATTTATTTCCCCTGAAATTCCCTTAATGATTCACGAGTTCCTATGTTACAAATTGCTCTAATTGCCCTTTTTTGCAAAATGAAAATTAATTAAATATCTGCAGTGGATCTCCATAAAATAAGGCCGTACGAAATAATGCAAGGAAAGTAGGCGAAATAGACCAACCGTGCTGTCGCTACATTGTATTGGTTAACTGCCGTATTTTTCTTTCGGCAAAGCAGCTGAACTCAATATATTAGCTATTGCTGCAACATAAAAAACCCTCTGCACATCAGTGTTATTCCTAAAAGTATAGTTGATTAGAAATACAGTTGGTGGTAAGTAATATCATTTACATATACAAAGTACAGAAATGGTGCAAGAATTGATCCTTGAGGCACTCCTACCTCAACCATAGACCCCGATGATATAGTACCATTAACTGCTGCCTTCTGATTCCTCTGCAATTAAGTACATTTGAGACGATGTGTTTTGGTCAAGACAATCGAACTCTTAAGAAATGCCGCAGAAGACCGCGTGACTCTTCCCAAGCTCGCAAAGTAAATGGAACGTAGCCGCTATCCACCCCTAGTTAGATCTTCCCTTAGTGAACCCAAACTATTGAGAGTGCTGTGTGAATGCAAGAATCTATTAGCATTGAAATGAGAAATATTTTGCTACACGCTTATAAAACGGACATCTGGCGATAATGAATATGCTCTTTTACATGTCTGATAATCCGTTAGGATTATTTTTATTGCCTGATTTAACCATAGTGATCACGTTACTGCATTTCATTAGATGGGGAATTTGCTTTCGTCGTTGAATGATACTTAACTATAGTCCGTCCTAAATCTGCCATTTTATTACTATTCATACATTTACTCGCCGCACTACTATAAATTCATGACACCTCGTTTACCAAAATTGGTCTGTCTATTTACCCCTTTATTCATAAAAAATTAACAATCTTTTTAAGCTAACAAATGTTTTGTCCCTTTCATGTGAGGGTAAAAGTCACAATGACAGATAAAGACATAAAACATGTTAACTAACAAACGTTTACGAAGCGTTTATGAATAAGGGGGTTAGTGTTTACTAAGAAACAAATACCAAGACATAAACATAACATACTTTATACATACATAACATAATACATAAAACGCTCAACCACGTAACCTTCTTTTCGCTTCATTATAGATGGGTAGAAAAATATTCGTAGTCCACTTATCACTGCATTTTATTCAAAATTCCAAATCATTATTAAATAAAATCACTTTTTAATTACTTTTCATGTATTTTAACCTATTACACAAGTGTTTATTTCGTAATAACATTTGCCACCAGTTAACCATTAAATTAAATTACAAAAATTAAATAAAACCAATAATCAAACTACAAACTAATTTTAAATATTACAATTACAGTAAAAATAAAATGGCTTCAGAACGACTTAAGCAGGTCCCTGCTGCTCGGCTCGGCTCAAGCTGCCCGTGGCGCCGGCAGCACTCCGCGGGGCGGCGCGGACGCCAGTGGGGTGGTTTCTGACTTCTGTTCGCGTATTTGATTGGCCCGCGGCCGGGCTGGCGAATGCCGAGCGCCCGAAAATAAAAAATCAACCCAATGTTCTGCCGAAGCAACTGCTTACATACACGGATGAACTTATCTTTGCTTACATATCACTTATTGCAATAGGCAAAATGATTATTGGGCAAAATCCGAATACGACATGGAGTGTTTTTAACAAAGTATTGGACGAAATGCGTCATAAAATTTTACAAAACGCATAGTGGACAAGACACACTTTATTTGTTTATCAATGTATTTAACAGGTATCAAGACAGCCATTTTTACATTTGTGTTTTTTGTTGTACAAAAAAGTTTAAATAAATTATTATATCTATTATTACACACACGTAGTACGAAGCTTTGCTAATTTAGTCATTCTCTTCGTGCGTACGTACGTACGATGGTACGTATGTACGAGTATTTTTAGGGTTATTTTTTTCATTGCTACTAATCAATAGTTGTAAATAAATAGCCTTAATTAGTATAATTAGTAACGAAACTGTTGTCACCACTCAACTGGCCAATTAACAAATATGAATCAGCAGATGTTTTTCTGTCGATGAGCAGTAGCGCAACGGTGGCATGCGTGTCACCACAGCGCCGCCGCGGCCTGCGCGCGCGGCGGCGGGGCGCCGCCGGACGCGGCGCCGAGCGACGCGGAGAACAGCTGCAGCACGGCGTTGGGGCCCGCGCGCCCGGCGCCCGCCAGCGCGCCCACCAGGTTGGTGGCGGCCAGCAGCTGCGACACCACAAACTGCACCAGCGGCGACAGCAGCTGGCTGAAGAAGCGCGCCGCGTCCGCGCCCTGGCCCGGCCGCTTGCCCGTGCGCGGCCCCGGCCGATAATTCGTCTCTCCGGTGATCGTCGAGTTTGTCTTCTGTAACAAGTCGTATTATGTAAATCATTTTCTTCTTCATCTGTTAATTTGTTTAACTTAAATCGTTATACCCTGCGGCCCTGTAATAATTCAGGTGCCTACCTATTATTTGCGGCCCACGTTTTCAGTTTTAATTCTTACCTACAAAATAAACCTTTAATTCAAGCTAGTGGCTGACGCTTACCGCGACCCGATGTCGAAAACTCTGTAATGACTCCACTTTCTGGGGATCAATTTTTGCATCTCACCGAGTGACTAATTGTTAGCGGAATGACTAATTCTCCCCGATTTCCAAAAGTTCGTATTTGTAAAACTCACCGGTACTATAATTCTCGCGCCTATGATTACAACTCGAGTGGAGTGCCCCCTCCCACTCGAACGAAATTCAAACCACCGAGTGATATAATTTTGACACTGCGGTGCTTAATGTTTGCCTCAAGAACCATGTTTCAGTTTATCTAACGGAGCCGGTTTATCTTCAAATGATTTTACTTGATTGCTGGTTTTAGTATGAAAAACTATGTGTAATAATAATTGTGTACCTTTTGATTACACCCAACCTATCAATATATAACCAGGGACATCGTAATTGCAACTTGTGTGAGTAGTTATAACAAGTGCTACCACACAGAGGCGCCACGTGAATGGAGACTGCAGTTCAAAGTCAAAGTCAAAGTCAAAATGTTTTATTCAGATTAGGCTTACAGGTAGCACTTATGAATGTCAAAAAATTTACCACCGGTTCGGAAGTTCGGTTTATAATACGCCCGAGAAATTAATGTCTTCTTGCCAATAGATTTAAATTTTGTATCATTTAGTTCAGTTATGTTTTTTGGAATTTTGTTGTAAAATCTTACACAATTTCCCATGAACGACTTATTGGTTTTAGCCAGTCTGTAAGTTGGAACTTTAAGCTTTTCTGTACTTCTAGTAGCCTTTGGCTTATCGACGTTGGTAGGGAAATTGCATATATTTTTCCTAACGTACATGATTATTTCAAAAATATACAGCGACGGTAGGGTTAAGATGTCTATTTCCTTGAAAAGTTCCCTTAATGACTCACGAGTATCCATATTATAAATTGCTCTACCTGCCCTTTTTTGCAAAATGAAAACTGACTCAATATCTGCAGCAGATCCCCATAAAATAAGACCGTACGAAATAATGCTATTAAAATAAGCAAAATAGACCAACCGTGCTGTCGCTACAGCTGTTAGCTGCCGAATTTTTCTTACTGCAAAAGCAGCAGAACTCAACCTACTTGCTATTGCTGTGACGTGGGAACCCCACTGCAGTTTAGAATTGAGTGTTATTCCTAAAAACACAGTTGATTTTATGAATTCAATCGTTTGACCATCTAATTTGATATTTGAGATTGAAAGTATATTTGTTGAATTTAACAATGAAAATTTAATACATTTAGTTTTGTTAGGATTTAATAATAAGTTATTGGCAGCAAACCATTCAGATACCTTGGACAGAGTGTCGTTGGGTTCAATGAATTCAGTATCTTTACTATTAACCTTGAAGAATAAAGAAGTGTCGTCAGCAAACATGACGATGCCTGATCTTTGGCTCACCATATATTACATAAACAAGGTACAGGAATGGAGCAAGAATTGATCCTTGGGGCACTCCCATCTCGACCACAGATCTCGATGATATTGCTCCATTTATCGCTTCCTTTCTTCTGATTTATCTGCACTAGGTAAGACTTGACTAGATCTAAAGAGATGCCACGAATGCCATAGAAATTTAATTTACAAATTAAGTTGTCATGGTCTACACAATCAAATGCTTTGGAAAGGTCGCAAAAGACACCTATGGCGTCATGCGACTCTTCCTAAGCTTGCAAAATAAATTTAATCAAACTGTGACCTGCATCTGTAGTAGATCTACCCTTAGTGAATCCAAATTGCTGCGAATGTAAGATTTTATTTGTATTGAAATGAGAAATCATTTGCGTTAGCATTATTTTTTCGAATATTTTGCTAAACGCTGGTAGAATGGACACTGGGCGATAATCAGAAGGATTATCCTTATTACCTGATTTAAAGATAGGAACTACTTTACTACATTTCATTAGATTGGGAAATACGCCTACGTCTATACAGTTATTAAAAATGGTAGCCAGAGTTGGCGCAATGACGTCCAAGATGGCATGTAAAACCTTGACTGATACGCCCCACAAGTCTTCCGTCTTTTTTATTTTTAATGATTTAAAGGATTTAAGAATATCGAAAGGAGAGACTTTTGTAAATTTGAATTGACTAATGTTTTGGATACTAACATTTTGTTCTAATAGGGCTTCAGCGAATTTTGTCGTTATGGCGGGAATTTCTGAGAAGTATGTATTAAATTCGTCAGCTACTTTAACGGCGTCCGCTATTATAGTATTATTTATTTTTAGTGAAATAGATGAGTCTGTGTTTTTTCGTCGGCCTGTTTCGGTATTCATTATTTTCCAAACTGTTTTAACTTTCATCATCATCATCATCATCATCTCAGCCACAAGAAGTCCACTGTTGGACATAGGCCTCCTCCATGGATTTCAAAAGTGGCCGGTTGGAAGCAGCATGCAACCAGCGCCTTCCTGCCACCTGTATGAGGTCATCGGACCATCTTGTGGCTGGTCGTCCTACGCTGCGCTTGCCAATACGCGGCCGCCATTCGAGAACTTTCGGACCCCATCGGCCATCAGTTCTCCGTGCTATGTGCCCTGCCCACTGCCACTTCAACTTGCTAATCCGCTGGGCTATGTCGGTTACTTTCGTTCGTCTGCGGATCTCCTCATTTCTGATTCGATCACGCAGAGAGACTCCAAGCATAGCCCTCTCCATAGCTCGTTGCGTGACTTTGAGCTTTCTTATAAGGCCCATAGTAAGCGGCCATGTTTCAGTGCCATAAGTCATCACTGGTAACACATATTGATCATACACTCTCGATTTCAGACACTGAGGTATATTGGACAAGAAGACATTTCGCAGTTTCCCGAACGCTGCCCAGCCGAGTTGGATTCGACGATTGACCTCTTTCTCAAAGTTTTAACTTTATCATTTGATAATTTTATTTTATTATTATTAAGTTAGCTTTTCTGCCCGTGTTATGGAATATTATGTTTGATTTTTATTTCGAGTACTGGATCGGGTATTGGAGCATCAGTGCTCTTCAATAAATACAGAGAGGCAATAAAATCACTTTGACCGGTCTCCATCCGAAGTGGCGCCACTGGTATACACAGAGAGAATATAAGCCATTCACAAACTTTCAACTCATAATTTTATGACTACGAGTATTATAAGTCTGCTAATTGATCGGCCTCGCTGTAAAATGTTGCTTTATTATGTAAAATAACATTGACTGGATGATAATACTGATGACTTGATAAAGTAAACTAATGAAGTATGTAAATATGTCATTGCACAACATTAATGTGCAACTTTTATACATCCTTCAATTTGAATGGACATTTAAACATCTGAACTTCGAGTGTCTCTGGAAGAAGCATTTCAATACATTTTACGATTCGGAATTACAATAGAGGAATCTACCTAAACCTCACAGTCACAGACAAATGATTGACACCTAACTCATTATTTGTAGATATTTTTATCTTTTCCAAATATCCGTGTGACTCGTATAAGCCCATTCTAATGACAATGGCAGTGCCGATCAAGTGTTCTGAGTTCAGCGACTGCGCTGCATTGTGGATGCAGACCTTAATTAGCATAAATTGTTTTACATTTTGCAACATACACTGATAAATTGACCTTAGTAACACTGGTAACACGTTTTATTATTTAATTAGTTTGAGAAGGAGATACCAAATTGCTTACGGTTATTGCCGACTGTTTTTGAAAGTAAACAAATCTCTCGGCTTATAAATAAATACCAGCGTAGAATAAAGTGGCGAACGTGGTGTAACATCATGACTTGCTTCCTCGAAATGTGCAGGAGCTGATGGACTGCATTCACTTGTAATGAGCATTTTGACGAATGTTACAAAGCTCACAAAATCAATCGGAAAAATCGGCGGTGGCGGAGTAATGAGGAATGACCTCCGTGGGCCAGCCCTGTGCGGATGTGATACGACAAGGGGAGACACGGTTTAGCTGGTGTTACGCCCCCGCGAAAGTTTTAAGCAATATATCACTAGGTACCGCTGTACTCATGCTGGTGTCCTTTTCGACTAAGTCCTGTATTTCAGTGGAGTGGCATACGTGATCAAGTAACAATGCTCACAACTGTCGTTGACGTGTAACGTTGATGTGTGTTTTTAAACTACGCAATGGACTGAATTTGTTTGTGAACTTGTAATAAACGCATGTTATCATAAAGAGAGTGTCAAAACTAGACAGATGTATGGATAGTTCTGGCGGTGTACATGCATGTATGATTCTCACTTCAAGAGGGTCTGGCGCGTCGTCGGCGAGCTGTCTGCGCGGGCGCCGCGGCGCGGGCGCGGCTGCGGCGAGTGCGAGCGCGACGGTGAGCGCAACGATGGGAAGAGCTCGCGTGGGTGACATGGCGGGCGTCTGCGGACTGGCGCGGCCCAACCGCCGCCGCCGCCGCGAGAGCGCGCGGGGGACGCGCGGCCAAGGTGATACCACTCGTGTAAACAGTTAGTCTAATCAAACTTCCCTACGCTCATCCAAGGCTAGCTTTTATGCAACATTTTTTTCAATCGTCAATATGTGTGGACACTATCTCCCTCCGAGGCGCAGAGAGAGTAATAAAGGTAGATTCGATTTTATATCTAAAAATTCTACAGTCGAGGAATATAAGTATATATCGCTTTTGGGCCGTAGTAAAATGTCACAAGGTACTACTACTACCGTAACTGTATTCGGGGGGTTAATGTCAGGTACAAAATGTTTGAATTCTTATTGAAATTTTTCTCCTTATTTTAAAACGCAATATTGACAAATTTTGTGGTTAGAACTAAAAAATGTCCCTAATCTGGAAATAAAAAATATAATTCTATACGATGACACACCATTTAAAAAAGTCCACAGCAGGTGGGGCATATTTCGCGAGGCCTGAGAGACGGCAGGAGCACCCTACTTCGCTACGATATTACATTCAAATAAAATCCATGTTCAGGTCGACATTTCTTTGGACGCCTGTACGTCCGGCAAGCCACCGAGCGCACGCGCAGCGGACAGCGACTGACAGGTGGCGCTCATCTCATTACGCGCCGGCCGGGACGCCTCATTAATTCAGCGAGCAAGTGCCAGCGTGCGTGCGCCGGCGCCGCCCTCGATTGTTTCGCCCGCGCGGGCTCTTGGTAGAGTCCGCAGGTAAACGATGGTGGATTCTAACATGAGGCGTATGGCACCATATCATGGCAACACTGCCCCCCGAACAGGCAAAGGACCGAATAAACATACATATTTATTGTCAGTAGCCCTAACATGACCGCCCAAGTTTAGTGTATGTGAGTTTATCTTTATGTGCGTCGCTTTCTTATTACAATAGTTTACGCACGAAGGGATGAATTAAACCTGGAACGGTCATGCTAGGGACTTAGAGTAGCTTAATAAAAGAACGGTCAAGTTGGAGGGCAGATGTTTTTACTAAAAAACTCTATGCTGAAAAGTTGCAATGCAAAACACACACATACACAGGCTAAACCATAACAAAGGCCACGCCTTTTTAGAAATATGAAGTCAATGCTAAGATATTATGTTAAGTTGAACTTGAAAGGATGTCCCCACGTCGGGTCGAGGCCGAACGGAGAGCTAAGTCTAGCCCGGCAGCACAGCCTAACGGGGCTAGATAGTCTGCTACTGGCTGTTGGCCCGGATGGTGCGAGCTACGGTGCCTTTAAACCTGCTAGTTGGCTTAACAGTGAAAATAATTCAAATATTTTTCCCATTTTATCTCATACTACTGAAGTGACGCCTGGAGTATGGAGCGCCCGCTCCGCTTTCACTGTAGAGGGCCATCGCTGCTTGCTGGAATATTTTTAGAGCAGTTTGAACCTACTGTCAAGCATGAAAGGTCTCCAGGATATAGAGAAACAGAGACGAGCCAACGCAAGCCAGATGGTTCGCGATTAGCACATTCTCTAAGTTTCTGCATAAACATCTTCACGGTAGAATTGTGGTCCAATTACACTTGTGCTACGTTGAGTTGAGAGACATGCGAGTACAGTAAGCGACGCAGGTTCCGCGCGAGGACCGCCGCCGGGAAGGCCGTACATCTTCCTCCAGCACCCTGCTCGTTAGTTAAGTTATTAATAATTTATTAGTCATTTTAATTTTTGTTTTGTTATTTTTTTTATTATTATTATTCATGTATATTTATTTAAAATCTTAGGTTAAGTTTTTACAATATTTCTATAAAAAGTAATAAAACAAAATCAATACAAAATATACAAACATTATAAAAACCTAACCTAGAGTGCCGCCGGCAGCGGGGCAGGGCTCAAGCTACCGGTGGTTAGGGCCGCAGAGTGAGGAATTATTATTATTATTATTATTATTATAAGCTCACGCCTGTTTCCCTTTGGGGTAGGCAGAGATCATGTCAGTCATGTTTGTTTTGTTTGTTTATTTTATTTCATTGCATGGATATGGAACGTGCACTGGAATAAATTATTTAATGTAATAGCACAATGACGGGTTTGTGACTGAAGCACAAACATGACTGTGCCGGTATTCTGCGAAGTATCGCTTTGAGGAATGCCAAGTAGTTAGCGACTTATTTTTTGCTTAATCTTGTGTGAACTTCAGTCATAATAAAGTACCACGTATTCTTGCGAGGAATGTGTTGTTTCAATAATGTCAACGACAAAAAGGAGTTTAGTAAGAATAGGTTTTGTTGCGACATTGACCCGGTGCGAGCTTGCGGTGCCGCCTGTGGCAAGTTCCGGCGCACCGCGAGCGGCAGGGCGGGCAGCAGCTCTGCGGGCTCCTCGGGTATAACGTCGCTAATTGCTTGTTTTTCGCCAAGCTGTCGTCGAAGTGAACCATGTCATGCATCCCCCCCCCTTCCCCTCCTACCCCACGGATGCCCCAGTTACGAGTTACGTCAGCGCGCGTCATCTCGATGCAACTGCAAAGAAACCAGATCTCGATCGGCAGCCATAGCTCTAGAGCTATGGCAGATGTTTCATAATACACAATCGATATAATTAATTATTATAACTTGAGTCGGCCAAGAAATTGCTTAACCACCTTTCGATTTCGATCGTATTAAAAGGAGATAAGGTTCAAAACTGGCTAAGCAAAGACTTGGTGGACTTGTTAGTTCGCAATTAAAACAGTAGGCGTTGAAAATGAAATGAAAATGAAAATGAAAAATTTATTTTGCAAGTAGGCCATATAGGCTCTTTTACATGTCTGAATCTACTAGCGCTTCGGAAAATGGAAGAATCTGCTGAGAAGAAACGCCGCAAGAAACTCAGCAGTTTATCTTTTTTTTTTTTTTTCTCTCTCTTTTGAAAACAAGTTTAACAATATAGTATTTACATGCTTTTTTTAAATTTAAAATAGCTTATATTGACATACCCAAGTAAACCTGAAAACCTATGTTTTGAAATTTTAAAAAAGTGGTTCACATAAACCGACCAAGAAAAAAAGAAAATTGTAGTTTTTTTTTGTAAAGAAAACTATAAACAAATGCATTGTGATCTGAGGCAAACAACTGGAGTTTAACCCTGCCGCGTGACGCCCAGCGGATTTACATTTGTGAATATTAACTTAATTTGGAGATTCTACAATTGCACATAATTAACTCGGCTATTAATTCTCGATGCTAATAATGGTAGAAATAGGCGTTTGGTAATCGGTTATGGTGCGGTGTCGATCGTTGGGTAACTGCATAATGATAACATAATGTAACACATCACTGACACAGTATTTTGTAACTTATTGGAGATCTGTTGGTCCATAATATCTGTTCAATATGGGAGAGTAACGACACGTATGAGGTAACCCGTGTAGAGTCCTAGTTGGATGTAAAATAATAAAGTGGATTGTATTACACTGAGGCTGTTTTATTTGTCGTAGTAATGACACTCAATACTCAAGTTAAGTCTGTGTGAAGTATCACAAAGAATTTACTTGAGTATTTAATAAATTCGGTAGTCGCCCGACTCCGGTGTGATTGCGTACTTCCCATTCCGCTGTGTCGTCCATAATCTGTTTAGCTGCTTATACAGATGCCGCAGGTTATGTGTCTGTGTGTGTGCCAGTGCGTCTCGGCCTTGCTCCTGCGCAGGGCTCGTGCTGTCGTCGGAATGTGGCCGCGGCACGAGCACTGCGGGCCGCGGGTCTGTTCCTGTCCAGGCACCAAGTTTCTAAGCCATTGCGCCTCAACACGTCCTGCGAGTACCGATTTATTTAATTACATACTTTCAACTGTCGGTAAAGAACGAATGATACGATAATAAGACCCGGCAGCAGTCATTATCGGGGGAATAAGCACGAGTCGGGCCCAAACTCAGATACTACGTAATCGCTTACTAGTAGCTGTGCATAATTACAAAACATCATCAGCCGTCGGCACAATAGGGGAGAGCGTGAAACACTCAGCTGTTTGGTGTACAATTAGTTTGTAAGGAGTGTAGCAATATTGGCGCACGGAAACGGAAATAACACAACTAAAGTTAACTAAAGTGTATTTAGTTCTTGGTTTGGCCGGAAATTTCTAAAATTTTCCGGCGGGCTTTTTTGTCATTAAATATATTTGCTTTGCGTTGCAGGATCGGGAGTGACCGCGTTGCGCTCAGTGGAGGTCACAAGACAAGGCGGGCAATGAGACGCGGCGCCTGAGGTAACCCGTCTCAAGTTTTACTCAAATCTGGTTAGGTTTGGTATCAAGAGCCCAAAAAACCCATAGGTCTTAACATGACCGGCCATAATTAATTTATCAGAGTTTATCTCGTGTGCGTTCTTGTCTTATGACACTAGTTTGACAGAGACGCAGCGAGGGACAAATGAACCCCGGCCGGTCGTGTTAGGCCCGCAGCGTTGAGCAAGGTCCGGGATAACCCGGCGGCGGCCGGTTACGTCTCAGCTGCAACGATCGGTTTACAACATCCATTAAACGGAATTCTTAACATCTGGATTGAGTGACGCATTCCAAATGTTTCGGCATCGCAACTCATACGTAATCCGGCTTTGATTCGATAATGCAATAAAAATTATGAATAATATTGTGATATGAATATTCAAACTCTTGTACGGTCAAGGGCCATCAAAATGTTTACACTTTTGACTTTACTTGAATGTAGATAGATAGATAACAAACGTTGTACAAACACATCACGGGCTGGCGCCGGCGCAGGCGGATGCATCCTTTACTGAAACTGTAAATGTTCCGAGGTTCTAAAGTTTAATCTTTCCTACCCTGCCGACGCAGCAGTTATTTTAAATAAATAAATAAAATATCTATTTTAAATATTTATTTTATTTTATTTTAAATAATGTCTTAACAATTCCTTTGCAGCAAATAAAATATTAAGTGTTTTGTAATGTTGTTTCATTGTAAATTTCTACAAAATGTAATATGGGACGGACTGGTGACTGGGGCATTCCTGTCCTGGGGTCTGGCGGCGACATGGGAACTTTATAATGGAAGTGAACTACCTCCTACAAATCCAGCGAAGCACCTGTAGTCCCAATGGTATCCGTAGGTATTTATTGTCAGTGATAATGTCTCGACATCAGGTTAGCCGCCTGTCCGTTAGTCTGCTGGAGAACTTTTTTTCGCGATTACTCAAAGTAATAAAATAGAAATGATATTGCGTCGTCAACGCAGGCAAAGCGAAATGGCTCATCTAACGTCTGGCTACGCAAGTATACTTCCAGGCCTCTATTTCACCAAACTGATATACGTATGTCAGGTGACTACGACAATTCAGAGTATATAGGCACGTACCCATTATTTATGCTCGGCAACAAAGAACTGTTCGAGCTAGCCATGTATACTGAATTGTCGCTGTCACTTGTCACCTGTCAGCTTTGTTAAAATAGGGGCCAGGATAGCGTGCTAAAGGCTGCTACAGACGTCGCTTAAACTCTTTCTTACACAGATTGATGTCGGTCAGGTGTGTGTGATAGCACTCTTATATCTGAATCGATTAAATATGTTCTTGTTGTCATCTTTCTGCATGTCGCATGGCGCCCGCGGCGGCGCGGGACGTCTGTCTGCATTACGGGCGACAACTTGTCTAAACCTAAATTAACCTGAATTCCAGCTGCATGTGATTGCATTGCGACATACTTTTTTTTATTTATCTTTTATCAGCCGCCTTAATTGACTGGCGTATAAGACATAACTACACAAGTCACATTCACATGCCACTGTTAAGTACACATTATTATTATTAAGAGCGTCTTAGGAACAATACGCGGACGTAAGTTTTTTCACTGAACTCTCTTTTTCGAAGTATTAAATCTGTAGGAACGGACAGTGACTTTGTTTTTTATACTATGTAAGTACTCATAATATAGAAAAGATGTAACTGTTGGTTTTTAATTATACGACATAACTGTTTCTTTTTCCTCGGGGTCCGACGGGACGCTTAGGACATGCCAATGACTACAAAGGTTCTCCCTTGTGGTCCTTATGGTCCTGCTTAACTGCTAATCCAAAAACATAAAACCTCCTGTAGGAGGAAAATCTACCAAATGTGAGTGTAAGTTGTAAACTCAATCTTAAAGGGGGTAAGATAACAATGCAATGTGTTTTAAATAAATAACACAAAAGGGAGGGTCCCTTCTAGCGGCAGTCGGGTAAAAACTTAATTATATCTTGTGTAAACGCTCTCCATACAAGCTCCGTACAAACGACGGTAACACTTTCCACCCCTTAAACCTAAAACTGTATATAATTTTTACCATACTCTTCTTATAGAACTAGGTTTGTAGGTTACGATTTTTAAAGTATTTTTTATGGATTAGAAAATACTCAAACTTTCTGTTTTGTGTGAAGCCTCGGAAGTGAAAATATTACCAAATATGTGAAAACAAAAAACATAGCATCTCAGTTCTAAGGCATAACAACTACATACTAAAATCATGGCTATAGGTTAAGGTTTGGATAGTGAAAACGTTATCGCCATTGTATAGAGTGCGCTTTTTCTGGCTTGGTTATGTATAGTCGTGCACGAAACTGCATGATCACATTGATCACTTTTCGGTCATATTACAAGGGGATAAAGTTAGAACTGGTCAAGGAATTTCTTGGTCAACTATATTACACAGTGCTCTTAAGTTGGTCGACAAAACAAATGAGTTTTTTATACAATAATGTCAGTCAAACAAGCAAGTGGGTCCCCTGATGGTAAGTGACCACCACTGCCCATAGACACTAGCAACACCGAGGAGGTTGCAGATGCGTTGCCAACCCAAGAGGGCTAAGATGGAATACCTCTTGTGCCAGTAATTGCACCGGCTGTCTTGCTCTCTGCACCAGAACACAATAGTGTAAGCATTTGTTAGTATGAAGTGGTAGTTTGTTTGTATAAAAGAAATGTGCATCATAATCATTATAATTTATTTGTGAAGACAATTTTCAAGCCAAGTTTGCATACACACAAGTAAAGATAGAACATCAGAATCTTTACAAATTGAAAGGCTGACAAGTATAAAGAGTAGGGAATAGAAGCAATTATGATTTTATATGTGTTAAGAGGAGGATGGGAGGGGGGGGGGGTGCCCCCGATCCCAGCAGTAACACTTACCAGCGTTGCTTCACCGCTGTTATCACATCAAGGAAGCTGTTCGAAGAGTGATGGCCTCGTTTTCTTGTTTTATATTCCACGTTGAATCTATTGAAATTCTATTTCTTACACCAACTGCTACTCCATGATTTATCTTTGCAAAAGCTGTCACGGACTAACTTACAAAGCTAATGCGTCCAAAGTGAGTTCAATTTACTTATATATATGAACATTTCTGATATTGTTCCGACCAAAAAAACAACTTTGGCATTCAAGTACCTGAACAAATCATATTCAAAATAATTTTTATTTAATTTTCTGTGTAATCCTCGCCTTAAAGGTTAATGGAATTCCACTTCTTATTAACATCTCAGCCTGATGAGTGCGGCAGAAGCTCCTCGTTATAAAGTCATTAGGCGAGCTCATTACTGCGCGCGCGCACTTTTCGCGTTGCGACACCTGCGCTAATCATGGGCGCAGGATGCGCGCCTTGTCTAATCAATAAAGAATTTATACGAATCTATAAAAAAAACTTTATTTTCGCCTGTCTCGGTAAGGTAATCTCGGTGATGGAAGTAAGTCATAAATACACTTGTAAGTTTTGATAAACTTACAAGTGAATTTATGACTTACTTCCATCTTCTTCTTTGATTTAAACTCCACTGCTGGAGATTAGCAGTCAGCTTCGCATACGTCTATCTCTCTCTCTCCAAACGGAACAGCTCTTCAACCGCGGCGACGCCTGTACAGTCAGCCACAGACGTAGCTTAACACTTAAGAACGTAGTATTTAACTTATGAAATAAGAGTTGCTCAAATTTGTCACATCACTACAGCGAAGGTTAAGGTACTAAAATGTACAGCTTCTTTTGGGGCTGACCGTACAGTCTTGGACGTTTGCGAGCCACGATATCCTGGGTCTGACGACAACTCTTCTTCTCTCAACTTTACCCATGAAAACCAACTTCCATACGTTGGATTTACTTAAAATTAGGTATGTGTACTCATACACACAACCATACAATTATAAAATACGGCTTAAGGTGACTTACGGGAGGTAAATAGCAATACTGCAAAATCTAATAATACTAGAATAGCATCACTTAAGAGACGGGCTCCCGGTATCATTATTGTAGCACTCAGTGTCATAGTCAGCGTCCAGCCTCTTGCTGTGGATGTTTGCATCCGTCGAGCGGCAACTACTGAACTGTACCCCGGTAAGCCCGGAGAGGGCGCTTGCGCATTTTCCTCATTTCTCCCGAGTGTGGCAACCGCGCCGACTCCGGGAAACAAACGCTCATGCATACATAATCAGAGCTAAGACAATCACTTTTACATTTCAAAGTTTCAAGCCGAGTTGACCTGTGACATGTTACGTTGTAAAAAAATATTACAAATCCGTTTATGTAAATGTTTCTTTGGCAAAGGAAAAAACTAGTTTTTGTTTTGCAAATAGAAATTATCTGCAAATAAATGTTCACGAATGAGTGGGGTAGTCAGTGCTGATTGGGATTGATCATGACAAAATTACGATAACTTTATAGAATTGCAACATCAGGTATGATCATGGCTGACATATCTCATACATTGAGTCACGAGTGAACGAAAGAAAGGTGCCGTGTACACTGTCACCATGCGAGCGCCCGCTGGCGGTGGCCGCCGCGCGCGCGGTTGCGCAAGCGCACACGACGTTGCTCCGAATCTAGTTTTCAGAAGTGCAAAAACTAAGCCAAGGCGCCGCGGAGGCCGCGCTAATTTATTAATAGCCGATTAACATGCGCCGAGAAAGTCCGCACCATTCATCGTACGGGGCGAGATTGGAGGCGAGGACCAAAATACAGTCAAAGTCAAAGTCGAAATATCTTCATTCAGATTAGGCTTATACGAAGCACTTATGAATGTAAGAAAAGTTACAACCTTCTCTGACGAGAAGATACCGGCAAGAAACCCAAGGAGGTGTACTTTTTAAAAAAAATCAACATTGTAATATTATTTTTACATCTTTAGTGTTTAGCACAGAGGTGTACACTGTTTGGAGCCAGGGATCACCCGTGCAGGAAATCTATCAGCTTGTAAACTCAGCAATCAATACGTAGCCAGCCATCACGACGCTGAGGAGCCCCTGAGAAGGATCACATTAAATCTAACCACTTAAGTATTATTTCGCAGTAGACAACATTTTTAGCTTTGAAACGAATAGAGACAGACCAAGGAACCCTACGTTCCTTTTTACTACAAGTCACGATAGTTAGTTTTGCTTGGATGTTTGATCATATTTATTTAATGCTATTTGTTAAGATCAAATCGGTCAATTTATCTCTCTTAACCTAAAACGGAAATGAAAATTAACAATCGACGTCGCCTCGTCCCTCCCAGATGGCATACTACCCGCCTTCCCCTGACTGCACCTGACGCCACCTGACGCCACCTGACGCCACTGACGCCACCCGGTGCCGACTTTGCAACAGCGCTTTTGACAGGCGTCAACTCCCGAAGGCCGTCACCCTTCACCCATGACCCGTCGCCGCGCGCCCGCATTGTGCGCGCGCGCAACTGCTGCGAAACCCGACAGGTGCCATGGGTTGCGACGCACGCGCTAATAGGCTTTGATTGATCCCCTCGATGTGTGAATTGCCCGTATTGGCTCATTAAATCATTAATGAAATTCGCGTTTCACCATTTTTATGGGCTATTAGCCACACCTGAATAGGCCCGGTCAGTAGGTTTTTTATTTAAATGTTTTATTAAGTAAGTAAGTAAATACTTAATCATGTCCTTTCGGGCCCCGAAAATAGAAATAAACTTATTTATCATGCTGCCATATGGGGCGGCAGGGCCGCGGCATAGTTTAGACGGGTGTGACCAGTGGCGGATTCAGGATTTAGGTTCGGGAAGGGCTTAACGTCGCTGAGGACTTTGAGAGGGTTGGATAGAGATTTGTCAGGGGGGACCCAGATGCTTCATGGTTCAGGGGGCATCTCGGACCCCTGCCGCCATGAGTTCGCTTATTGAATTTGTAGTTCAAATGGAACAATTATTGAGAGTCTTGCATCGATAGCACACTAGCGCTTATTCGAGCAAACCAAACATCCAACCCTTTCGATGAGCTAAATGGTTAGGATGGGATTCATTCTTTATGACCGCGATCAAACCTCGCGAGCGGGCTGTGGAAGATAAAACGATGTTTTTAGTTTCTTTTTGTCCATTTTCCGGAACAGTGAGCAGGTTTAAACAAAAAGCGGAACTTGATCGCGTACACGCATGTTGCAATTGAGACCGAAATGTCGAGGTAAACGAATATAACTCGCGGATACGCGGCGAATCCTGTTTGGACTGTAGTTATGTATTACATAGTCACGATAAACGAGGGCTTTATTTAGCAATAGGAATCAACTGACTGAATCAACATGCTGAAATTAATGAAACGGAAAAAGTACTAGTAGGATGATGGATGGATGGAATATTATGGTTGGTATTGGAAGTGCTCGGGTGTATGAAGTAAGCTTTTAAAAGTACTAACGTCGATTTTGAACTAATACAAAATATTGCATTTAATAGTTCTATCTAGAACTGCACGGCGGGCAGTTGCTGGTTGCAGTACAAATGGGCCAGCACGACCAGGGTAGTGACGCACTCTTACATAATATCGGCGTGCAGCTGCTACTGCGTTTAGTACAGTGAGTAAGAGATACAGAGGTCCACAAACGGGAGGTGATTCTCCTGAGGTTGCTGGTTGCTATGGGCGCCGGTTATCACTTCCCATCAGGTACCCCAAATGCAGTGTCATTGCATGGTGTTGCATAGTAGTTATCCAATCTATTTCCTCGTTCCTACCGCGGGCCGCTCATAATCAGACATCCTTTCTTATCGTGCGTGGTATAGTACAGATCGCGTTGAATCTGCGCGCGCGCGTTGCCATGTCCGAGTTCTACTTAGAGGTGCGCGCGTGTGCGTGCTCACGTAACGCTGACGCAACGCGCGTGTGTGCGGGTCTTCGCGGTCAACGACCCGCGCTCCGTGCAGCGCGGCTAGCGCGAGTGGGCGCGACTTGCTTTGTCGCCACGTGCTCTGTCTAAAAATATACCAATATATAACAACAACAACAACAAATATTCTTTACTGTACACCACATAAAAAATACAGAAAACAAAGACACGAATACTGTTTAATAATACACTCGTAATACTACAACCGGTAACCTGTAGCTAGTTTGCAGCAATTCTGGGGTCATCAAGATAGAGTCACATTCGAGACTCTAAAAAAACTGCCAAGTCTCGTTGGAATCTGTATTTTTTGACGTTCCTGCCCCAAATGTCAGATGAAGCGAGGATTTGGGGTCCATACGAGGCTTCTGCTTTCATAAAAAGGGTAATAGGTAAACAACAAAGAGGAAGCTCTCGTTCGTAGCACATACTTGGATAGGTACACGTAATTGTAGTTAATGGTAGGTTTTTCATTAATTTTTACATTTCTATGATTTATCTGTCTGTCTGCCACATCTAAATACGTCCATCTGGTACTGCGTGATTGAGGCACAAACATACAAACATCATAACTGTCATCTTTATGATATTAGTAGGATTTTAATAGTCGAAAGTATGTATTTGAATTCAGGATAAAATACCGTCCAGTTTTATTAACTTTTACCAGAACCCCAGTTTTATTTATCTGCGGATTTACCTCTTATACAATGAGTTGTTTTTCTCAACCCAATCATTCAGGCCTCATGACTATGGCGACTGACCTGGCATATGTTGGCACGTGGTGCCAGCCGGCGGCTGTCGACCGGTCCGCGATCGCGGCCGTTCCTTTTACTCCATTATGAACAACCAGCACATTGCCAATATGTGTTCAGTGTTTGTATTCGTTTTTTTATCTCTGGCTGTTTTACATGGTTTAGTCTACCAGCGCTTCGGAAAATGGAAGATTCTGCTGAGAAGACAGGTCGCAAGAAAATCAGCAGCTTATCCTTTATTGATTCTCCTTTTTTTGATATATTTTATTTATAATTTTAGTAATAATGTTTAGTATTTAGTTTTTATATAGTTTAATAGTTTTGAATTATGTATATTAATTAATTTAGTTTCATTGTTTAAGTTATATGGAAATCAATAAAGACTGCCCTTACCAGAAGGTTTCTCGTTTCAAAACAAGAACGTAAATACGTATAGTCGGAGCCTAATGTCTAGCTAGACATAATGTCACATACACAAAACGAGTCGCTATCGCAGGTCCCATCTTTCGATGACACGCTTAAAGTGACAAAGTAAAAATCTAAGTACCCTAACTACCTACCCAACTAACTACTACCTAAACCCTGAAACGACCATGCTGTCATGGCAGAGCCCCACGCGAAAGACTGGCAAGCGGGGGCGCCTGTCACTATGCCTGTCACGGTGACTGACAGTACAATGACAGGCCTAGTTCACGGCTAACTCCACCTTGTCCTCCACGCACCTGTTTACAGTCTATATTTAGACTCAAAAAAGTGTAATGGAGGTTAAAATCTTAAAACTTAACATTTGGCTCCTGTCAATTGTTCAAAGGTCGAAGGTTAACTAGAAGAGATCCCATGAAGGGAAAAGTTTGCCTTTATGCATCTGTTACGTCCTGATATCAGTTATCTGTTATCTATGTAGCTCCAACAAGCGACTTCACGAACTTTAACAAATCAGAACGGATTACCTTGCTAATCCGCAAACCAAGCTTGCTTCGTGGGATAAACAATAGCAAGGTATTTGTTCCAGTTCGTTGATATGGATCGCCGCAAATTAACGCCTCAATCTATTAATTATTCGTGAACTTTTTGTTCATTATCTAAGGTTTTTTTTCTAAGCCGATGAGGTCAATCTTTGTCGATTTTTATAATCTTTTAACGTTTGTGGGAGCCAGTCAAATACACTTTTCTTCATTCAAAACAAAACCCTCCCTTTTGGCGGCTGTCGGGTACATAACGTATCTTCTTTATCTTTACATAGTATGTAGTTAAGTGGCTATTCGTTCCTGTATGTCTGCATATCTTCTTCCGCTTGCTCCCTCTAAATCACGCAACGGATTTTGATACGGTTTTCATTGACATTTAGAGATTTTTACGGCAGGTTTTTTTTATGTACATCACATTCAAATGATACGCGTACGAAGCCGGGGCGGGTCGCTAGTCTATTAGCCAGTATATTAGACGTGAATAGACTCATTGTTGACCAAAAAAATGTTTTCAACCACGCAACGTTGGCTAATTGGCGGCTCATTAGTCTTGTGTGTGCACTGATATTGGTGGTGCGGCGAGGGCGCGGCGCCGGAAGCGGCGTCCAGCGGCCGGACGTGGCGCAAGCGCGCGCGCAGCGTTCGGGGCGCCAGCGGTGACATCACACGACATAACGCTGGCCTCGTCGCGCCACGCGGTACAACTAACAGCTGATCGATCGACGCCATCAGAGACATCTATCGCTCTACTAGGGGCAACGTTGCATGACGAGTATGAATACTCGATTTTTCGTTCGTCTGCCAGTCCGTCCATATGTCATTTTAAACGAAAAATGTAAGTAACGGACCTAAGTGGATATAAGATGGATATTGAGTTAAAAGTTCAAATATTTTTTCTTATTCGACGGAAATCAAGAACTGAGATATCGTTTTTTCTAACCCTGGCGCGTGCAGGGTGTAATAAAATTTTCTAGATTAGAACTTATGCATTAGATATAATACAAAATTAAGTACAGTTTTTATTATTTTCTTTAATAGTAATTTAATTTTCGTAAGTAGATAGGGTGAGTCGCTAGTACGTTTATATTATTGTTATAATGTTTACAATCAATAAATATTGAAAACTGAAAGTAGTTTTATGTTGTGATGTTTGTTTGAACGAAGAACGCAAAGCTTATCGAAAGTTACAAGATAAGTATTACGTGACTCTATCAGATTACCATAAGAATTATGTTTTGCAAAAGAGATTTAAAAGCTTACATACTTAGAGCCTTGAATACAAACTAAAATAAAATAAAATTATGTATATACGTTTATGTCATACAGTATTTATGTCTCATAATAAATGTTACTAATAATCTTTGTAAATATTAACTCGTAATTTGAAAGAAAGAAGTTCCTTGGTCATATCGTAAAATAAAAGATCACACTCTAGGCGACGTATGTAGTCGACATCCGTCGCATCATTTGCACCCTTCCTGTGACTGTGCAGTCAACAAAGACAGCACCCCACTAGTCCTGGCAAAGAATTTTAGATACTAGGCACATATATGCTATGGCAAATAGATCTGGACTTTTGATAAAATACAAATGACATTGAACCTAAAGTGGTAAAGCAATTAAGTGTCGCTTACACAAACACTCTATATGACTTGATTGCGCCGTTCTCTGTCGGTGCTGGCAGCCGCTTTAGTTGTGCTTTCAGCGCTGTTTTTCCTTACAAAGGGATTTATATTTCTCCTTATAAAGTGACTGGCAATCTTTGGCTACAGAAGATGAAGTCTGTTTAATGACCGTAAAATCATTGTCCTCATCTATTACCTAGAGTACCTATACTAATCAAAATGAGTAGTGTAAGGTTTTTTGATTGGAAAGTTAGAAGCATAATTTATAAATTAATTTCATATAATCTTGCAAATTATAATTACACTCTGGTACTGGAACCTATACTAAACAACATACAGCATACTTAACTTCCACAACAACTCTTACGGCAACGCTCACGTCAATTAATGGTCCGCACTAACTTGTTCTTCCGTTGAGTTTAGCTTAATTAAAATGTACCAGAGCGAAGGTTCTTGCTGGACAAAGAATTAAAAACACCTGAGATCTGCAGCAACTAAATCATTTTAAAGGATCCATTAAACGATTGCAAACGCGTCGTCTCTACAAGTAAAAGTTGGCCAAACGTGACTCTCCAACAGCCCTCCGCTTCTCCAAGAGTCGCCGCAGACTGAACCGTTGACCACGCAGCCCTGCCAGGTTCGGGACCGAGTGCTGGAGCGTTGCGGCGCAGGCTCCAGCGCTGAGGGCGCGGCGCGGCGCGGCGGGCGGGGGGAGGTTGCGCGGGCTAGTCGCGGCGCGGGCGCCGGCCGCGCTCACTCGCCGCCGCGCGCCCGCCACGACCGCCCGCGCCGACAGTGCCGGTAACGTACACACATACACACACCGCGTTGCGCAAGCGCGAGCCTTCCGCGTCGCCGTCGCGAGCGTCGAAAGTGAAGCTCCTCGTAATTAAGCGATATCAAGTGGAATGCAATTGTGTTGCCTCAGCGCGCAACCTCGGACTCGAGCCAGTTTCGACACTCGCGGCGAAATCACTTTCGATACCGCCGAGGCCGCGCCCCTCCCGGAACCACCCCCGGCGCCGGACGCGCGGATTTGTGGCTGACGCACCGCGCGGGTTCGATTCCCGCCAGAGCACAAAGTTGGTATCGGAATTTGTACAAGTGTTTGTTGTAATTTGTAAAAAAATACGCAAGAAAGGAGCTAGGTGCTATCGAAGGTGATCTCATTTTGTAATTTAAATTGTATATTTTGTCAACTTGTTCAAGGTCACGGATTTTTTGCTTTTAATAATTTTTTCAGCTTTAACCTGTAAAACGAAGGCAGGGCAATCGTACCTGCCCGACATTATTTAAGTTAACCTTTAGCGGAAATCAATGTTGGATTTGGAGACACTGGCCGTTTGTGCGTGACATACTCCCCCCTCCCCTGCCACATGCACGTGGGTTGCTCGGCTCACGAACAAAACCGAGCATCCGACAGGGAACCCTCGGTCCTGCGCAGCGACTCCCGGGGCGCGACCTCGCGGCCGCCGCGGGTCGCGGGTCACGGCCGCCCCCTCCCCTGACCTCAGCCGCGACACGGCTCATTACCAGTAATCGGCTCGCGACCGGAAAACTTAATTATTTCGGACCAAAATCGTGTGACATTCAATGAAATAGAAAGCTAGTTCGACGTGCGCCCGCGCCGTCGGCGGCGTTAGGTAACGCTCCTGCCATGTGCTGCGGCGCCGCTCGCCCCGACTCGGGCACACCTCGCGCTAGGTACGGCGGCGCTGCGACCTACTGTCTCAGTGACATTCCCGGCTGTCAGCTCCGCTGACACCGGTCCCCTACGCACTCCGTCGTAGAAAGCAAAAGTCGAAGTTCATCAAACAATAGCCCGGCCCGGGCCGTTACACAACCGCCGGGTCCGCGACCCGCTGCGCGAGCGCCCTCCTTCCGAACAGTTTCCGTCGGCGCTAACACTGTCCTCTTTACTTTATGCCAATTGTAAATGTCCCTTCCGATCGATTACTATTGTTTTGTTTAGTCGCGGTTGAGAAATGCACACTTAGCAACTAGCAAACCCGGTGCAGAATGTTCCGTGTGCAGTCGTGAGTCCAGAGGGGCTGCAGTTGAGCGACGAGCCGAAGGGCCGCGCCGCGCGCCGCCGCGCTCCTGCTTGCGACAAAGCCGCAGCTAAGGCGTCCTTCATGGATTTGGAAAAGCAGTTTCCTAAGCGCCCGCGCAGCGCATACTGATGAGTTGCGCCATGCGCCCTGCGCCCGCGCACGCGTCGAGTAAAAGCATTAACACGAGCAACATGTGCTCGGCGACCGAGTGTCTTATCTGAGTAAAAAAAAGGCATGAGCTAACGCTGGGAACGAGCCAGATGTAACACTTAGTATTTGCGCGTAAGAGCGCAGTTTGTTTGCGCGCGCAGTTAGCGCCGCGACGCGCGCGCAGGGAAGTACGCCTGCGTCATATCGCACTTTGCTGTGAAAGAAAACTCGCATCCACAGCGCAGGAACCTTCATGATGTCATCTCACTAAGTACCTAATCATGGAAATGTACCGAAAAAACTTAACTAAATTGGCAAATTTTGCACACAGTTTGAAGTTCAAAACAAGCGTCGACGATTGTTTGAACTGTCAGAGGTCGTTGAAGTGCGCTTGCGACGCGGAGGACGGTCAAGTCTGCGTCGCTGTCACAACGCTCCCCAGAGGGCCACGCGACCGCCGGCGCCGCGCGCGCACGCGAGCGTCACGGTTTAGATTCCCATCTTCGAGTCTCGGTCAGCATAACGAGGGAGACGTTTCTCACGCTAGAGACCGCGTAAAAACTAGTAGGCCGAGGCATTTGCACGCTAGTTTGGTAGAGCCGACCGCGACTAACCGTGCGTTTGGGCGATTCGCGCCGGCTCGTTAACGACTCCGGCGCATGCGCGCGTCGCGTTTGTTCCGCCGATGAGGAGATGCACCCGCGAAGCAGCCTCGCCGACGATGTGTCACTGCAGCGGCACTCGGCACGGCTCCGCGGACAATCGCTAGACGTGTTCATCTGAATCGAATCGGAGTGTTTACGTAACCTCGTTGCAGAGGGCGGCGCGCGCTAGTAATTGTATAGATTCGGACAAACAGATAGTAATTTTGAATGTACAACAGCGCAATTTCAATAGAGTAATCTGATTAGGGAGGTGTCGTAACGCGGACGTACAATCACAATCGATAACATGACCACAACATGTACCTATAACGTATCCAAATCAGTAGGTACCGACGCTCGAATTCTCGTGTTGCAACATAGATCTTATAAGAGATATTTACAATTGCATGCGCGCCTCGGTGGGTACTTAAAGTACTTATACTCATTAGTGGTTCGTGGATTGCGGCGTCAAATATTGACCGCGGCGTGCGCCCGCGCAGCCGCCGACACGCCGCGAATACAGACGCGGATTATGCTCGCGACGCTAAGTGCTCGATCACATATTTATAGCGGTGAGATACTTTAATAAACAAGAAGAGTAACTATAGCTCGCACTTATAACGCACTTATCTCGTGGTAGGTAAAGTTACATCGTGGTTGCGTTTTCTGACAATCACTTGCCAAGTAACTCAAACGCGTTATTTGAAACTATTTTTGCCTGAGACTTCGTAGTCGTGGAATTTGGAAGTAGGTATCTAACTCGGCTTCTAGGCGGCGTATCAAGATTAAACATGTACCAGATTTTAAGTTAAACCTCGAGCCACACAATTGTGAAATCGGCATCCAATTTCGTGCAGGAGTCTTTACGTGATGCGCGTACAAATATTCAGACAAACAGAGAAAAATTCTAAAGATATTTGTTTTGGCTTCTAGTGCTCTGAAAAAGGTCCCTCATATTATTTTTCTTAAATATCCTATGTGCAGACATTGGCCATTTACAATTTTATTATAAGGTAACTGCACCAGTGCTCGACACCCATAGGACATTGTTTTTACCAGTAGTTGACATCATTGTCTCCCATTTTACTCATAGTTTCCGTATCTTCTCAACTATGCCAAGTACATAAAGCTGTAAAAGTCCGCCGTTAATAGCGCAGGTTTATGTTAAAAGCTTGTTGTGTCACCGGCGCGGGCGCCGCGCGGCCCCAGGTCATCGGGTCATCACAGTCATCACTAATCATTACGCGATCTCATCTCTCAAGCGTAATTTGTTAGCGTAATTCACACCATACACATCATTATGGGCATTATGGCAACTGATCGCCGTGAGAAGCTTCATACATCATCCATACACAGTCATTAGTGGCGTCCCTGCCTAATTAGGTGCAAAAATTACAGTAATTCATTAAGTATGTTCTAAGGTTAGAGGCTGAGGCCAGCGAGGCCCTTCATACAGTTCAGGACATATAGAATGGCCAGCGTTATCCGAATACCTATTGTCGGGTTATTGTTACAATAGTTGCTAGTGCCCGATCGCAGAGAGCTGCGTGCAGTAGAACACAAAGTCCGTATAATAATGACGGTGGTACGATTTTGTGCTGCCATCATCTTGCTCGCTAATCCCGCCGCTAAGCAGCAGTGCTTGCACTATTGTGTTCCAGCGTGGAGAGCAAGAAAGCCGGTGACATTACTGGCACATGAGGTATTCCATCGTAACACTCTAGCTTGGCAACGCATCTGCAATCTCCTTGGTGTTTTGGGTGATGATCACTTACCATTAGGTGACCCACTTGCTCGTTATCATTTATATGTTGAACAAAAAACTTCTGTGCTCTACAAAGACACAGAGTACGTCTACGATGGGAAGCTAACCAGAGTTGCAATAAACTGTCCAAGACGCCACACCTGTTCAGCCGCTCACCATCAGAGTTTGTACCAATTTATTCAAAGCAGTTGCAACGATCTGCCGCAACGGAGAGCTATAAAAAGTAAAAGTATTATGTCAGATCGTCGCACCCGTTACATAAATTAAACGAGTTCGAGCGTCGCGAGACTCCGCGGCGCCGGCGCAGTTAGCGCGGGCTGCGCCGGCGCGGCCACGTGGCGTGCGCGTGTGTGCACACACACACCCACGCGCGGCGCGACCTTGATCTTGCGCAGGCGCATCTCGGGCGCCGGCTTCCGCGCAGTGACTTACCTTTGATCTCTATTATTCTCTATAGGTCGACAAATGCGGGAAACTTGAATCAATTTGAGGTGTTTTAGTCTTACCTCTGCCGCACCTAACTGGTACTCAATTAATGCAGAAGTAAGTGATCACGTCACATTTCTGGCTTTAGTTCGGCTCTTACGTTAGAGCAGTGTTTCAAAGTGTGGGTCGCGGCCCCCGCCGGGTCACGAAGCGGGTCAAGGGGGAAGCGACACTTTTTGTTCCTCTATAAACCCAAGCTCCTTTTTTGTTCCACCAGTGACGCCTATCATTGCGCGACAAATTACTTGCTTACTTTATTTTTACATTACTGAACAAAAGCATAAAGCCGAAGTAAATGGCTTGGGGGTCACAAAATTTTCTTAACTCATCGGGGGTCACAAGAGGTTGATTTATCGATCAGATAACTAACTATTAAATAACGAGAAAAACATCAACTAATCGCAATAGGTAAAGGTTCTGGCCCCCAATTCTGGCGCTCATCGAGATTCATCTCACATTTGAGATGTGTCAAAAGTGACAGATTTTGAAGGGATCTGACAGCTCTTTTTGACATAACTCGAGTGTGACTTCATCTCTACTGACGCGAGAATTGCACCGCAGGTTTTCGAGATATGAATCTATCCGGTGTCACCCGTATCGCATATTACGAGTCTGTCTTTACACAACCTAGAGTGACAGATTCGCAAAAGTCTGCTAACTATTCCACCGCCTTTTACTTTTAAATATTGCTTAAAATCATCCTTATTTATGAAATCATTTGATTCCAATTCTTCTTCTTAAAGGAACGGTGACGAGTGAGTTTCATGTTTGTACACATTTCATTTCTGTCACAGTATATTCACTTCCTTTCCGCGAGAGCGTGTCACTCAATTCGTGTCGTGACGCATTTAAAAAGCCCATTACTCATTACAACAAACAATAAAATACACAATTAGGCTTTTGTGTCAAACTCGGCTAAACACAAACAAATAAATTCTGAAGACATTTCTAAACGCGCTTGATTTAAATAAATAAGCATATGAATGCCCGTTTATGTTTAACGACCCACAAAATTCACGGAAGTTGTAACGTGAAAAATTGAAGGAATGAAACACGAACGAGCGATTTGTAAAAGGCCCGCGAAGGTTGCGCGTGCGCCGACGTAAGAAGGTCCCTCGGCAGGAAACGCTCTACAGCCGGGTCCCTTAACTAAATACCTTATAAGGCCTTAAAGGATCTCTTCCAAATTACCCTTGAATGATTAACAGGACGATAGAAAGAAAAAACTGACAAGAAAATCTAAAGTTACTTATTTACTTTGTTTTAAATTCAGTTACAGCATAATATTTACAACTCCTTCATGTATGACCCACTAAATTAAAGTCCGTGCCCCGCAGGTGGGTCACGACCCTCTCCCCTTTAAGCTGATCCTGGCAGCTCGCGTCTCGTTGCGTCACGCCGCGCCGCATTAATTTATGCGCGTGAGTCAAACGGTAAAGATTTATTCCGCCAGAATTCATAATTTATTGATTTTTCCGTGAGACCTATTGTTATCTAACGCCGTTTCGAAACTAGCGGCTAATGTATGGCGCCTGCCAGTTACTCAACCGCCTGAGAGGTCTCCGCAGCGCGAGAGTGTTTTCTCTCTTCCCTCACAAGTGCAACCCTATGGAACTCAAAGCAGGGCTCAAGTACCTCCCAACACTTTTACCAATACCTGGATCAGAATGAGCGCGTTGGGTACAAGTTGGTTTTTGTTTTAACTGGCACTCGCTTTACCCACCACGTGGCAAACTCGCACGTCGCTCACTTAAATAAAAAAAAATAAAAAAAAATAAAAAATATTTTGGGACAGTTAACACCAATTGACTTAGTCCCAAAGTAAGCAACTAAAGCTGCCACTCACTCACTCACTTGCCACTCGCCTTCCGCCACCACGTCACAAACAAAGGTAAGTGACGTGCGAGTGACGTGCCAGTGACGTGCCAGCTGTAACATCTGACGAGGTGGGGAAAAGCGAGTAGTGAGTAAAAACAAACAACGTCATGGTTCAGATGCGAGTTGCTCGCCCACTTGCTTATGACAGTAACACGCACGCATTATGCTGTAACCGCAAATAGCGTTGCGAATAGCTGCAGTGCAGTAATTGACGTCTTCTCATACCTAACTGGCATATGAGTGACCCAGGCATAGTCCGACTGGTCGAGGCGGTCGAGCTAAAGGCAAGCGAGTTATCATGACAATCAATGACTGTCAAGGCAGCAACTCGCACCAAGTAACTTGAACATAAGGGCCATCACCGAATAAGTTGTTTATCTACATTAGATAAAACAGAAAAATCATCTCAAGATTGAAAAGTGTCACTATACCGCGTTCCTAAACTTCTTTTCGACGGTCGTTGCCAACCGTAAAATTTAGACGAATTTTCCAAAACAATCGTGCCGAAACTGAACTGTTGCTATAGTCGACCAATTAATTGCTTCGCCATTTTTAAACCTTATCGCCTTGTAATACGATCGAAAAGTGGTTAAGGAATACCTTGGTCGACTATACGTTGATCGAGCCGTTAATCCAGGAACTGGCCATTAGTATACACATTTCAAAGAGTTTAATGAGTCAAGTACCATCTACAAAAGAGCTTGAATTAAAAAAGAAAACTTAATTGTAACACAAGTTAACGTATAAACTTAGTATCCACGAATATATTTGAGAGCTATCAGTAAAGCCCGCTAGCTTCAGCTCGGACAATATGACACGCATTCATTATGATTCGATACAAGCGCAACGCGAGGCTGCGTCGAATGGCTGCGCAAGCGCCGCGACCGAGTCAAGGGCGCGCTGACACCCGATACTTTATCGGGGACTTGCTGATTTTAAATTAATTGTGCATACTTAATATTGTAGTATATGCGAAAGTGCCTGTACATGGCTCAAATTGCACACCATGTGTCATTATAATTTGGAAATCAAATTTTACTTAATATAAATTTCACTGTCATTTAGAGATTTAATTCCGAAGGTTCTTTTGTACATTGCATGCTAATTGTACTGGTGTGAAGCCGGGGCGGGTCACTAGTCTGTTGTAATCGCGAACATTTGGCTCATGTTCGGCCCGAGTGCTGAGGTGTGTCCACCATTAGGTATGTCTGGTAGTAACCAGGCATACTACTCTATTCAGTACATTTTGTAGGTGGCAGGACCTTGTGCAAGGTTCGACCGGATCGCTATCACAATCTTGCTCGCTAATCCAGCCGCTAAGCAGCAGTGTTCGTTTATGTTCCGGCGTGGAGAGCAAAACAGCCGGTGTGATTACTGGCACAAGAGGTATTCCATCTTAGGTTGGCAACGCATCTGCAATCTCTTTAGTGTTGCGGGTGTCTATAGGCGGTGGTGATAACTTACTATCAGGCGACCCACTTGCTTGTTTGCCTTCGTATTTCATAAAAAAAGCTACTTTGAAAGTGTAGTGCAATACTTACCGCTGACCTCCGTGTGAAGTGAGTGTATTTGGGAGCAGGTTGTGTATTGTAATTATGGTCAAGTGAGAGCGATATTTGGAGGTCTGCGCGAGGCCGCGGTAACGGTCGGGACTATCGACACTGATCCAAGCATTCATTTTTATTTTTTATCTCAAAAGCTCACAAATCAAAATTATTCTTTAATACAGAATCTGTTTACCTAGATCTGGATTATAACCCTATGTGTGCACAGAAAGTTTAATAACATTAACTACAAATGATCGCCAGAGTGAAATCATTTGAATAGGTATGTAATGTGTTAAAATTAATGTTTTTAATGAAAAAAATTAAATAAGTTAACAAAGTTTTGCAGTGCGCTTACTGGCCGAAAACCAAAACAGTAATAAATTAATTAATCTGTAACACCCAGGCAAACAGTGACAGTTACAGAATTTGTTAAAAATATTTGAATTCAAATTGACAAGAAGATACGGTAATATACCAGTAATTAATTCAATAACAAAAATCCAATTTGATGTCTAATGTCTGAGAAGTGCGTGGAGAAACGTGCATACATACAATTATTATGGGAAACGTACATACAAACAGTGATGGGGCAAGATCCTGCAGTAAATTATTTGACTTTGAATGTAGATTTATGCAATTAATGCACTGAAATGCATTTCCAACAATATTAAAAACAGATGAGTCAAATTATAACCTCCTTTTATGAAGTCGGTTAAAAACAAGAGATGTACGGTACGGTTAACTAATTATGACTTGTATTGTGAAAAGGTTCTACAGTGGCCTATGAATCAAATTAGTGGACTGTACACTAGACGTAAAAACAGTTCAAAACTTTTCATTTCGAAACTCTTAGTCAGGTGCTAGACTATTGTTCATTACTTAATGGCGTTGCCAACTAGAGGTTGGTTTTTTCATTTTTTTCAAAAATATCTGAAGTTGGTCCAAAGATGTTTCAATTGGCAGCTGTTAACGTCGTTGCTATTAAACAATACTTGCATCATAAATCAAATAGCATATGACTGTCAAGTTGTTGTCGGTCATCTTTAAAAAAAATGTAGTAAATAAAAAAAATACCAAACTAAGGTAGAAAACGAAGTTCTTTTATTTTGTTACAAGGTATATCTATAAGGAAATATATATAAAAATGCAAGAAAATTACACTATGAGAGTAATAATTTAAAAACAGACTGTATTAAAATAAGTCCAATCATAGTTTTAAAACCATACTTATTACTGACAAAGTGGACTGTGACGTCAAAGTCCATGTCCGCTTTGTATGGAGCAATTTCGTGAGTCTTGCTCACTGTAAGTTTTCTATTTGTCATATTTCAAAAAGTCAACCTTAAAAAAAATCCAAAATATAGTTTATTTACGAGTTCTTTATTTTTGTAATCAATTGTCTATAGATTTGTCAATTGAACGTGGCAAGTCTCTTAAGTAAACAGTCAGCGAGTCGCGATAACGTTATCGGCGCGGGCGCAGCACTTTCGCCGCGCGCGGGCGGCGTGACGCAACGCACACACCGCCACGTAACGTTTGTTGTTTATTTGTCCGCATCCGTGTCTGTGGGTCACGACGCCCACTTATGGAAATAAACACATAATCGGACTCAATCGCGCTGTTACCAACTCATTTGATCTAATTCTTAATTGCACGCGGAGTTTTCTTACTCCATTTCTATTGTTTAATTTGAAAAAGTGAGTAAAATCAAATTCGAGCGAATGACCTTCATTTGACTTTGATAAATTTCATGGGTTAGACATCAACGCGCTCGGTCACGAAGTAAATGAACTTATTCTACAATCAATTAAATTACATTTAAATTAATCGATAAATCGATATTGATTACTACTGAATATTTATTGCAAGAGCTCTCAACTGTTGCTTTTAGGTAACACTTAAAATAAACAATGAGATTTAAAAAGTTTCAATGATTATGACTCCAAGGAAAGAAAAAAAGGAAAAAGGAAGGTCCATAATTGTGATACTTTCGAGTTTGTTTTACCTTGCCGCTTGAGTTTATCTGTCTGTTAACACATTTGGGTATACCTTAAAAGTTAATGCTTTAATCTCCTTTCGAATAAGACAGACATATTGATAAATCAGTTATTCGCACTGCCTTATTAGACTCGAGTCGTACGTTTATTGGTTGGTCAATACTTACGTGGTTAAACTGACTTATCAATCAGACAGTTGTCTGTCAGTCGCTGCAGCGGTACTTTCCATTCACTAAACAAATTAAATCGACGTCCGAGCGCCTTCTAATTGCACGTTCTGATTGCTCTCGACGGCTCTTGAAACAATAATGACTTCACCTGAAACACCTGAAATAAAACCAACCTGAAAATAGCCTCTTGGGGTCATTGGCTCTTATGAGCGGTGTTCACTTTCCACTAGATAAACCGCATGTTTGTTTTTAATTGCCTCCGACGTATTTAAAAAATCTGCAAAATCGCTGAACCGCAAAACTTAGCTAAGAATCATCCAATTTAATTTTGCTATAAAAAAATGAACGAAAATTAGTTCATCGCATACGCAGCTGCGAGTTCACAGACAGACAAACAGAGGTTTGTAACACCTTTCTTTGCTTGGTGTAATAGATTAAAAATAAACAAAAATTGAATTTTAAAACTAAACTATCTGAATGTCGAAACGGTATGCATCCGACAAATATTATTAATTGTGTGTTTATTCCTGAATTACGCATCAACGGATAAACGGATTTAGATGAAATTTGGCTGACAGATAGATCATATTCAAATTCAGGGTTAACTCATATGATACTTTTTATCCCATTCAATTAATAGGAGATAATATGCCGAGAGTAAAAGCTGGTTTTTCATGTATTAATTACAACACAAAGGTGTGAGTTTATGTAAAATTTCACCTGTCACGTTTATGAAATAGCAGCCAGGCGGTGGACACTGGATCATCAAGACATACGTAAATCATCGCGCGTCATTTACGAAGAGATTATGAGGCTCCTGACGCAAGCGCATGTTGGGTTTACTTGCAAGTACTAAAAGTATACTTCAGAAGTTTTTTCACTTTAAATGGGTTTCCGATAAAAGAACATTCGAGAAATATTTCTTAAAAAGATAAATTACTTATACACTTCTTGTTAAAAATAAAAACCTGTTTTAAAAGTATTTTATTTACATGTTGAGGAGCGGATTTTTAAAGTTAAGTATATATTTTTGTGATACTATTTTGAAAGTTTGAAAAAACCGGAATTTATAAGGATGTCATGATAATAATCAAAAATTTGAACAACAACTATTTCTTATTGTGTACACACGCACAAAAATAGTAATGAAGCACTAAATTTGTCCAAAAAAAAACACATTGAAAAATCTGCCAATCCAAAATTTATGCCAGTTTCCGAACAACAAAAAAAAAGGCCGACAAAAAAAATTCAAATAACCAGAGTTTTCATTGTAAATGATCATACTTAATCATCGATGACTCATTGCGATGGGGTTCTAAAGTGGCTCAGGATTCAGTCCTGCGCTCGCTGCAGACGGCGTTGACCACAAACGGCCATTTTGCGACCGCAGCCTCGAGGGCCCCTTCGCCGCTGGTGCACTTAAATAATGAGAGGTTATTAGTTATAATATACGCGATTTATGTCTCCATTCACTGAGGAGCACCTCGTCAATGGCTGACCCCGATGCGTTGTGGTTTCGCGATCATCGTATAAACCATGCACTTTAATAGTACATTATTTAACGGCCTCGTAGCACGCTACGAGCGCGCTACGAAAATGCTACTTTTTTTTTTGTACGCCTAACAAAAGACATCAACGGGCGTCTGAAGCGCGTTGATGTCTTTTATTACGGTATGTTGCTGCTAACAAGTTCTAGTTTTTTTTTTTCATAAAGTATTTAATTGCTAGCTAGATAATGTATGAGAGATACAGATCTAACAAATTAATAGCTTTAAACATCGTTCATACTCATACTGACTAGTATTATTATAGTCAGGTTACATCTTGATAGCATAAACTCACATACAACCTTTTACATAATTTTACATCCAACTAAATTATTAACGCTACGAATTTTACTCATTATAGACATTTTGTTTCAAAGCAATTAGGAATGTCATACCTGAACTTAATATTAAAAAAAAATGTCTTAATCGTTTCAATCGTGAATTCATACAAATATCTCATAGAAAAAAGGATTTTCAGTTTTTACTGGCGTAATTTTTTTTTAATAAATCTTGCAATTTTTATTTCCATTAAAACCTAATTGTAACGCCGACACCCAAAACTTAAAGCGATTGTACCGCACACGACTACTATGTATATTACTTAAACACACGCGTTAATTTTAACAGCAAAACTAGTATTGTAAAAAACACTAATTACATTAATTTGCGAAACTGTGTCGCAACGAATTCCGGGGAACAGTCAATACGTTGACAAAGTGTCCCAGGCCATTACGAGGCGAATCAGAATCGGCTCAGTTTTTTCTCCGACAAAGCGTTGCCACACGCGCGTGGGAGCGCATTAAGAGCGTGGTGCTCTCCATACAAACGGCGATAACGTTTTCCACCCTCTAAACCTTAACCTATAGCCAGGGTTTATTTGTATATTGTCATTATGTCTTGTCAAATATTGACACTTTTTTTTATTTGTTTAATCCGATTGCACAAAAAAAATTAAATGTACAAAAGTCACATTCATTCATTTTCATACATACTCAGTTACAGCAAAACTAAATGAAAGCTTGTAAAATAGTCCATGTCGCTCTGCTGGCCAAATATGACTTAATATTCATTGCTATTCTAAACTAAAACACACAAACAAACAAACTTTCCGATTATGATATAGGTAAGAATTATAACACTGACAGTTAATGGGCAAGTTGTCGCGCAACGGCCGCGGCCTTGTCGCGCGAAAGTGCGCAAAATCGCGCCGCGGCCCTCCGACAAGAGATCTATAGATCAATAGATCAATAATCATGCGCCGGCCTTCACCGCTATACATTTATGTTTCACGTCATTGTACCTAACATGGTACTAAAGTTTTTCTTCCACATTTTAATCCAGAACATTTTTTTTTATGAAATAGGAAGGCAAACAAGCAAGTGGGTCACCTGATGGTAAGTGATCACCACCGCCTATAGACACCCGTAACACCAAGAAGATTGCAGATGTGTTGCCTACCCAGAAGGCTAAGATGGAATACCTCTTGTGCCAGTAATTGCACCGGCTGTCTTGCTCTCTACGCCGAAACACAACAGCGCAAGCACTGCTGTTTAGCCACTGGATTAGCGAACAAAACGGACGGATCCGGGCGGATCTTGCACGAGGTCCTACCACCCGCTAACATGATCTGTCTGTCTGCCAAATTTCATCTGAATCCGTCCAGCCGTTAATGTGCGATTGAGGTACAAACCACCATTATATACAAACAACGCTAATATCACATTCATGACTAGCAACCCGCCCCGGCTCCGCGCGGGACAATCACGATGTAGTTTTATGATAAAACCTTCCGTAAAAAAATCTCTACATGTCAATGAAATCCGTTGCGTGGCTCAGCAGTAGCGGCCGAAGGTATGAGGTCAGATAGGAAATGATTGACATTCAACAATACCAGTGTATGTGTGACAATACTAGCTTTTTTCCGCGACATTTTGTATAACGAGTACAACTAGGCTAACTTCCACCCCACCCTTTTCACCAACTTAAAGGTGAAATTCCCAAAAATATTTTTTCAATCAGAAACTAAAAACGACTTTAATAAATAAAAATTAAAGTTTAAAAACTGTTACCCGACTACGGAAAAAACTAAAAAGTAAAAAATAAGTTATAATTGATCACTATTATTGTCCTATAGAGTAAGGCATGTCTTTTGATGTGTTAGATATTACTGTTAATTTACTTTTGTTTTAGTCTTCAGACAGTGTCCCATTAATAGCGTAATAATACAAATCAAATGTTGACGCACGACCAAGGCAATTTTAGACCCCCTTTTTTTGGATATAACATTCGTCATTTTCATTTTGTTCACAAAAAATATAGCCTATGTCACCCAGACTACAATTACGAACCGATTGACACCTCATTCATCAAAATCGGTTCAGTCGTTTAAGCACTACAGTGGAACATACGTAAATACAAACATACATACATAGGCTGCTAAAAACATAACCCTTTGCCTTTACGGCTTTGCCGTAGTCGGGTAAAAAAAAATACTTCTTCATTATTTTAGATATATTCCTGCCTCCACCATCCGTCACTATCTACCATGTTTCAGTAGTTTCAGTAGCTAATAAATAGGTACTACTACTAAATACAGGCGCGTTACAAGTGTTTGAATCCTGCATAGTTCACCATGATTTCTATCGTCTAATATTGACTGCTGTCTGTTCGAGTTTGTATTGTTTCTTCTTCTTGATAACGTCATATTTCACAAAAGGCACCATCTGAATTCAGGCCACGTAAAACATTGTTATGTACCTATGTAAATTGTTTATTGTTTAAAAAACATAAATGACAGAAAGGGATACAGTGAAGTTAAAGGAAAACCTATCCCTTTAAGGGATCTCATCCAGTTACTCTTTGAATGTGTGAAACGAGAATCATGATAGGGACAGCCAATAAACAAGATCGAAGCCAAAAACAATTGTACAAATATTACTAGTATGACATTTATTGTGAAAAGGCTCCGCGGTGGCCCCGAATTCAGACCAGACTGTACGTCCTTTGCCTTTACAATTAACTCCTTTCGCGGAAGTGACCCGTCGCCTGTCACAATAACTACCAGTTTCATATCAAGGAAAATTCGACATAATCGCTCTTAGGCCGTAAATGCCAACGACCGACATTCGCAACTGTACAAAAGTTCCCGCCAATGCCGGCCACTTTTACCACGACACACACACACACACACACACAGGCACCCACACGCGCACGCTAACTCGGGCTGCGCTTGCGCCACTCAAGTTGTATAACACGCGGTCACAACAAGTTTAATGTAATCAGGACGAAAATCTATTTCCTTTATACGACGTCGGTGCAAACGAGCATGCGGGTCACCTGACGTAAGCAACTACCGACTTACAGACGCTTGTAACGCTAGAAGTATCACTTGTACGTTACCGACCTGGCAGAATAAGCTACAATTGTCACTACTATTAATTTTTTATTTAATCTTTATTGCACAAAATTTACAATAAAATTTACAAAGGACGGACTTAATGCCTTAAAGTATTCTCTACCAATCAAATTTTGAGCATAATCAGATAAAGTTGTGGTTAGTGAAGGTAAAAAACGGGCGAAAGAAACACAATTACAAATATTACTTCATACATACAGAAATACATATAATACAATACATAGATTAACACTTTATAAGTATACTTTAGAGAAACAAATACACATTAAAACTGTCCAGGAGAAAGTTACGCGTAAAAAATTCTGCTTAGAAAGACGATGACAAACTAACTTTTTAAAGAGAATTATAAGTACTATTCCACCATCTTGCTCGCTAATCCTGCCGCTAAGCCGCAGTGCTTGCACTGATGTGTTTCAGCGTGGAGAGCCGAAAGCCAGTGTAATTACTGGCACAAGAGGTATTCCATCTTAGCCCTCTGGGTTGGCAACGCGTCTGCAATCTCTTTGGTGTTGCGGGTGTCTATAGGCGGTGGTGATCACTTACCATCGGTGACCCACTTACTTGTTCATAAAAAAAAATTGTCTTTAAATAAGACTGATCGTGCCCATTAGTGCAAGGGCCTCGACCACAGCTCTGCTCGCCCTACCGTCCTTAGACTGCTCCATATTTTAGTTAGTTTAAGAGCGGTCGAGCCGCGCGCTGAGAGCTGATCAAGCTTGGCCGACCGCCGTTACGTGAGCGATGCACCTTTCTAACTTCCTCCGTTGCCCAACCGACGCATCCAAGCCGCCGGCTGTTCACGACACGAGGCGTTAAGCTCTTACTGTACAAAAGGCTAAAAGTGTACATGTCACCGTGTCATTATGATCACCGATAGCTTATAAACTATCCCGCGAGATTACAAACTGTAGAAATGATACCATTTCTGATACCTACAGTTTTGATAGTAGAAATTTCCATCCCATACATAAACTGTAGATAAATTGTGAACTTTACCACTCTGCTTATTTGTTTTATGCATTTTTAGGAATTTTTCAGAATAAAACTATTGTGTGTTTTAAATACAGGACGTGATTTATCTGTTTGTAAAATTTTATCTTAATCCGTTTAGCCGTTAATGCGTAATTGAGAAACAAACATCTTAATAACTAAACCATCATTACTTTCATATTTATAATATTAAAAGGCTAGTAATAAAATTATAGATATTATTATATAGTAGGGCAGCAGGACTTATAAACAACTAATTTACCTTTGTTAACACTTTTTTGTTTTATATTTAGCACCAAAAGTGCAAGTATTATCAAATCTATAAATAATGTAACAGAAATCAAAACATACAAACTTAGTTCTGTGGCATAACAACAACATGTTAAACAACCATGACTATGTTAAGGTTTAAATGGTGGAATACGCTTTAATGGCACTGGCAAGAAACTAAACGAGTACTTTTTTAAAAATAAATCAAAATCACAATATTATGTTTACATCTTAAATATTAAAAAAATCAACAATTTAACGCAATAGGTGTACAATATTTGGAGCCAGGCCTCGCCAATACGAATCGGGATCATTTCCAAACATCCCTGTCCAAGTAGTCATTGATTTTATAATACGCCCGAGAAATTTATGTGTTAAAGTAATTGCACCACGTGGAAGGATTGTAAAACAATAACTCTTGTTAAACCAGTAGACATAATATGTTTCTGAGAACAGCTCGATGAAACAATTATAATCTTAATTAATGATGATTAGTACAGACGTCCAGGTTGATTAACGCGATCGCAAAAAACTAGTTCATGACTCCGCAGTATTCTTCCAATTGATAACTTGCTTCCAACTTTTAAATAGAACATTTAACTTGAAGTTTATTTCTTTGCAAGTTTGACTGATAATTTAATTTGTATTGTTTATTTTGTCCTCCTAACATATTATCATATCGTATCTTACAATGTATTTTTTTATTGTCGTATGTTTAATCGTTCCAAAATGAACGATTCAAACATACATTAAGCAGAAAAAATAAGGAGTTTCTGGTGTTAGGAAAAAAAAAACATTCATTCGATTTAGTTTATTTAATTACGTAGAAAGATTCGGCGAAAACCTGGACTATTAGTATAACAATATTAAACAGTAACCTTAAATACCTCATAACATACTCTCACAACATTGCCCACCTAGTTTCTGCCGAGTTAGGCATCCAACCGAATTAAAACTACCGGATCACATTCGAATGTTTCACGGCAAATTAAGTCATATATTATATTTCGCAACAATGGCTGCCTCCGCGAACCTTGAGGTAAATATTATAATTACAATTACAAGTGTACATTTAAACACAAATTACTGGCGAGGGAACATAATGGGAAGTGAATAAAACCGTCAGAGAACAATGGCGTCGCGTGCGCGGGGGGGGGGGGGGGGGGGAGGATCACTGTACTTTAGTATATTCATTAAAGAAAATTATCATTTCCAACTTCTTCTAACTAGCCCAGTGGAGAGAGACGCACTGAGTTACGTATAGATTGCTGCTGGTGACGTATGAGGACCCATCCGAATGGACTTCTGTGCAGTCTTCAGTAGCACGTATACATAGTTACAATCATTATAATTATGTACCTATTATTACATTGCATAATAAGCTAGTATCGCTAGCAGCCCCGCGGATGCACTGTCCCGCGCGTAATTATACGCGCAATTATAATCTATTATTATACAACAAACCTGTCTGTGACATAACCACTCGCGGCTCCCCCTGGCGGGTGTTTAAGGACCTCGGTTGTTTTCCTCCCTGAGTCAGCGGTGAAAGGCTGTTGCGCCACCGCCTCCCGGGCTGCCTCAACACGTCAGCCGGCTCATTGCCTCGCGAAGGTCCCAGTTGCTCAACCGTAAAAGTTGTCCTTAAGTGTTTTGTCTAAAGAACGGTCCATTAGCAGCCGAGTGTGAGTGTGTAGTATAGTCGAAACATATATTTTTTTAACCACTTTTCGACCGTATTGAAAAAGCTTAAGGCTCAAAAATGGTAAAGCAATTACTTGATCGATTATACACCCACAGCCGCCGTCCATTACAACGACAATTCAACATGGAACCTTCAGTTATGCACGAGCAGCATCGCGTGCTTTTATAAATATAGGACATTTCCGTTGCGGTATGTTCACTATTTATTTGCGTTAAAGGATTTGTTGTTGTTATGTTGTACTCGCGTGTAAACAAAAACTCTTCACCGGCCTGTTTAGTTATATTTATTCCGCTGCTAAATGGTACTACTCCGGTAGTAAATATATATATTGACCGGTCATTATTTCTAGTGAAATGCAGGCACGTGTAACATGATAATATTTAAATGAAGCTGAGACGCATTAATGGCGACGCGACTTATGGCACGTAAATGTAAGTTGTAACACCTGTATGATCCAGCTGTCAGACAATAAAATGATTGATTGATTCTCTCGGAATGGTTACAGTAAACTTGAAATAAACTATTTCAAAAACATAATCCTCCCTTCTGGCGGCAGTCGGTTAAAAACTGACCAAGTGCGAGTCGGACTCGCGCACGAAAGGTTCCGTACCATTTTCTATTAAAACGGCAAAAAAATCATGTCTGTTGTATGGGAGCCCCCTTAAATATTTATTTTATTCTGTTTTTTAGTAGTTGTTGTTATAGCGGCAACAGAAATTACATCATCTGTGAACATTTCAACTGTCTAACTATCGCGGTTCATGAGATATAGCCTTAGACGGACAGACAGACGGACGGACAGCGGAGTCTTAGTTTTAGGGTCTCGTTTTGCCCTTTGGGTACAGAACCCTAAAAATGAGAGTACAATACCCTTCTTTCTGTAGATAACACAATTAGTCTTAATAGGTTAAATCGTTAAACACTGCAACTCCACTTACGAGTGCTAAGTGTTTAGAATAGATAATTAAAGAAGTTGTAACGACACGTTCTGCAAACTGCCGCTCGCGATTACGACTGTACCTGTGTGCGGCTGGTTGCACCTGTACACACGTGGGGTGCGCTTGTGTGCGTGCGCGAAGGTGTGTGCGCTTGCGCAAGTGGCTGCACTTCCTGTTTTTCTTATTGCGTTAAATAAAGAGTTCATATTCATAATCAATCATGTTAAACCAGAACGTATTAGTGAACGAAAACCGGACATTTTACAAAATGATCTTATTAACGCACGAAGTATCTTCTGATCTGACTGCAGGACGGAACATGCTACAGTTTTCTATGGCTTAGTCCGACCTACTTATAATCTGGAACGCGCTCCCTCTCGACATCAGGCAGGCCCTAAGCAAGTTTACTTTCAAGTGGATGCTCCGTAAACACGGACCAAAAGTCTTAAGTAAAACGAGAGATTCCGTTTAAATTAAATGCGAAGACATTATGTAACTTACAATTGTTAGTAAGTTAAAGATAGTGACAGATACATTTGTTGCACATTGGTAGATATATTTTTCTACGTATTTTATTTGTATATGCATACATATGCTTTGTAGTAGTATATATTAAGTATTGTTGAAACATGTTGCACTACTCACGACTATTTCTGCCATCTTTTCTGACTAAAGTTTAGCAAAATTTAAGTTTAGAGATTGCCTTCATTACTAGGGAAGTGTGACCGCGCACGAGTCTGCGCAAACGCCTCCGCAGTGCTCGGCGATCACCTCCCGCGCATGACACATAGATCGATAGCCGTTGATGCGCAGGAGGCGGGTACAGATCGGCGGTGATGTAACAGTTCACCGCGGTCGGGTGACGTCGCCGAGTGGAAGATCTGAGCGAACGTGTAACTTTTAACACTCCGTAGCTGTAATATAATATCCTATACTACTCGTATGGCATGAGCAATATTTATTTGTTTGTTCTTAATCACGTTCGCGGGGATCTAGGGGGGCGATAAATCGATACAGCTAAAGTATCGTTTCTGAAAAAAATGTTGCGTTTTTGACATTTGTTTTGAGGAGACTCAGGTGCTCATCTTGAATTATGGCAACGCATCTGCAATCTTTCTGGTGTTTCAAGTGTTAATGGGTGGTGGTGATCACTAACCATCAGGGGACCCACTTGCTAGTTTGCCTTCCTATGTTGTATATAAAAAAAATGCTAAAAAGTACTTTGCGGGAACTTTGTGATAGTATATGAACACGTGATTATCGTCCGGTTCAGTGCAAATGTCAAGTGAATGGTAAGAAACAAGTATTTATTTCAACGTCACCATCTCGACGGTGGCGGTCCGCTGCTCTGTGTTAAACGACATAAAAAAGTGGAAGTTCTCAATTCGGCACGTCTGATTTTTTATTCGTCAATCTTCTTATCATGCTCGTCAGCACTGTGGAATCAGTTTTTGTGTCATTGTATTCGGTTAGATACGGCTTAGCCTTCAATAAACGAAGCGATTATTGTCTTAACGGCCGGAAACGCAAATGCGAGTCATCCCATATTGCGGATTCATGAGCGCCGAGCGGCGATGATTTACCTACCATAATGTAACCCTCTTGCTCTTTACCCCTTCTAACAAAACGTTCACATCCCCGTGTCGCGGGCGCGGTATAAGGCGGCGCTGCGCGGGCGCCGGCCAGTCGCCGCCCGCGCACGTCACTGTCGCACAACTTGACTGTGGCCGGTCGGAACCGGTTACCGAGACTCTGTGAGTACTGTCACTGTTAATGATAAACCCACACCTGACATTTGCCACCGCATTCGGAAACAACTGACTAACTCATACTCTTTTAATTTTAATATGAACATTTGCCTCTCATTTCTTTTAAGTAATACTATATTGATAATAACATGACATTTGTCATTATAATCGTATCAGCCAAAAGAAGTCCACTGCTGGACACAAATCTCCCCCAGAAATCGCCAAGACGCCCACTCCTGCGCAATAAATCAAAAGTATTTTAAGATTTATGTCAAATCTAAAGTATTCTAAGATTAATGTCAAATTATTCTTTATTTAAGATCTGTTACTCGTTCGTTTCGTATGTACTATTACTGCGACTGCGCAGCTGTCCATTACGCCAGCATGGTCCCATATGCAATTGGCAATTGCACTTCAAAACATTAAATTCTGCTTTACTATAAATATACTTACTGAAATGTATTTTTAGAATACACTAGTACGATTCAAACCATTTCAATTTATTTGGCTAAGATAATCTCATGTGCGCGCGCGCATCGTACCGCTGCTACGGCGTAGCGGCCCGTAGCGACCGCTACGAAGGGCGGACCCTTCGTATAACACATCCGACTTAATTCCTGTAAAACTGCAGTTGTACACTCGACTCCATATGCATTAGAAGACACGACTTCAAACTAAACACGTCGTAAGACAAAAGTCATCTGAAACAAAGTCCGAAAAAAACGATACATTTATCAACTTTAAAAAAATTGAGATGGTGTCTCTCGATAACTTTTAGTAACGTTCGTTGCCAGTGACCCAATAATTGACGAGAAGATACGGACACATACCAGTAAACACGAGAAACAATCAAATGATGACAACTACTGATAAAATCAAGTGATGTCACACACCAGTACAGTTACCATATTAAACTTCTAGAAACATTAAGCTCGTCGGCCGGTTCCCTCGGGGATCCTCTGTACTGTGCATCTAGCATGTACTTTTTCGACACTCGTTAACTCGCTTCGAAACTCAGTACGTCTCGTTCTAACTAGCCCGGTAGGAGAAAGACGCACTGAGTTACGTAGCGAGTTAACGCGTATCGAGAAGATTCATGCTAGGTGCGCTGGACTCAACTGTACAGTAAATACAGGGTGTTCCAACGCATTTATGGAGGCCTCGACACGTGTGTTTAGTTCACACGCTGTGTCCACACGGCGGGTAGGAAGCAGGAAGCGCGCGAGCGGCTAAACACAGTGATGAGAAACCCGCGGCGCGAGGGGCGGCGCCGGCGCACGCCGCGGGGACAATTAGCCGCAACTAACGTTTACTCGCTAACGTGTCATTTCACATAAACTTACTTACGGTACTTGTTATATTTCGCGTCAAAACCTCTAGTTAAATGTACCACTTTTATAAAGTAAACATCGTTTTCCGCGACTGTTTGCTTTCGAGAATTGAAATTATCTATCACTCTCAGCGGCCCTAACATGACAGCCCAGGTTTAGTTTAACCGCTCCCTGTGTCTCTGTCTAACTAGTGTCATGAGAAAGAGACGCACATAGAGATAAACTAAGTTGGCCAGTCATGTTAGGGCTACTGCTGACACTATTTATCACTATCTTTAGCTATCTCCGTGGTGAACACCACTTCATTTATTCATTCAATTTAATACATACAAATGTATGTATTAAATCCATTGCTCTGTTTTGTCGGGACAGAAGTGAAACTGTAGGAACACAAGGAAGCACAGCTTGCTCGATAATGGGTCGCCCGGTAGGTAGCCGGGCGCGCCAGTAGCTTGCCACCACTTGAACTGACACCTGGTATGGTTGTCCGTTAATAAATCAGTAAACCAAAACAACATTTCATTGAGCCCATCGAAAACGTCATACACGGAGTCAGACTAAACATCTGCCGGGCTAGGAATAACCTCACATTGGTGACCCCGACATATTTTCGGAATACGGTATCTCACTCACCAAACAAATGGTTTAAAGAGTTAAATTATTGTAAATCATCACTAAATAGATTTACGTAATTTCTTTACTCTTTTTTGTGTTAAAATTATGTTCGTTAAAATCCAGATAAAAAATCCAGAAATGTAATAAGTTTAACTATGAGAGCAATGAATGCACTCTACACTATTGTTATAACAAATGTTGCAACATTGTCTAAACGTCAAGCTCACATTAAAGACAAACAGACCGTTTGTCGTCTGTTATCTCATGCGCGTGTTGCGCCGGTGACGGAACTTCCGCTGCGCGCGCGCATCGCGAAACAATGGGGAATGCTGCGCGCACGCGCCCTGCTGCGTCGCTTGCGCACTGGATGCACAGCAAGGAAGATATAGAAGTTTTTGTTAAAATTTTCATTCTTACTCAAGCCATTTTTTGACAATAGGTGCTTGAAGATTAATATAACCTTTCGTTAGCTATGTTTCTTCCGCTTCTCAAAGTTAAGGAACATTATGTCTGAATTAATTTGGTTTTAACTACATCTACATAATAAAATGAGCAACGAATTAGTTTTGTATCAACAACAGCGAAATGAATTCGATCGTGGCCTTAACTAACGGAAACAGACAAACATTAAATTAACTTTATTGTTGATTTATACATTATGTTCGTTCGAAAGAAACAAATAGTTTACATGTTATATTTTCCAGCCTTATAAGACTGTGTGGGTTGTGGGTCACGCAACGTGGTGCCGCATGAAGTGGTGACCTCGTGGTGCCAGTAACACTGCAAGTTTTGACCCACATTTAAATATTGCATTATCTCACAATTTACTTATTTGAGAAAACTTTCCTTAAGAGTCGAGTATAATCAAATGTTGCTTTATTTATTGCGTGCAGCACATGTCCAACTGGTTTCCTTAAACTAAAAATAATGTTAATGTATTTTAAAAACGCATTCAAATACATAAAACATCATAACAAATACCAAATTGAATAACCAATAAAAAAAAAAACCGATCAAAGTGGAAATAAGATTCGACTGTCAAACCAATCCTGAGAGTAAACAAACACAATCGGTTAAACTATTATTAATATTGATTAGGTCTTCATCATCACCATCCACCCCACTGTCCACGGCTGGGCACTGGCCTCTAAGGTACCCATTGAACCTGAGCTTCAGGTCTCCGCGTCCAAACTACTTATCCCACCCGCTTGGATCATATTTTTATTTACTACCGAGTATTCAAAATTCTTAAATCATCTCGCTGCATCCCTTTCTGGCACTAGTAAGGCCGTAATGAGTGCTGTTGTAGCCGTATGTAAGTCATACTAGGGAGATTGGTCAAAAAATTAATTAAACTACAGTTATTAAAGATTAATCGTAAACATCAATTAAATGAATAAAAACGGCACATAAATAACATTTGCAGAAAATAACAGCACCTCTCCCCAATGCGGCACTGACTGGCATACTTAGTAATGCACACTATCGGTCCAATAAGCTAATTTCTTATTTCGCCACCGGCGCGCGCGCAGCTCAAGGCGACGCCTTTCGTTGCGCCGCTCGGTTTTAATAAACTCATAATTTCCTTTTACGAAAATGTCGGTCGAACAAATAATATTCCGTGAATCATAAAGACTCGCTCGGCTGTTGTGTAAAATGTCAAAACGGTTCTTAAGGCTATGTTTCTTAATAACCGACATTACAGGCAGATCCGTGAATTGGCCTAATCGAATGTCTCAAACCGGCTGTTTGAGTCATTTAATCGGGGCTGGCCGATAACTGGCCGCTGATAAATCACTATTTGCAATCAAAATTTCATATTTAAATCCTAGCTTTTACCCGCGACTTTACTCGTGTTGTTTTCATACATTTTAGTAAAAAAAAGTAGCTCTTCTCTATAACTATCTTTCTTCTGCGACTTTTTGTTTTTTTTTTCTGTTCTTTGTCTAGCTTTGTGTGAATAGTCACTTTGATCCGTAACTACGTTTAGTCAACAAACAGAACCAACAATATTGGCATTGCTTTCAATACTCGTATTAGTCAAGATTATGACAAGAGTTCACCGACGGCACCGGTCAAATAAAATTAGTATGTTTTCTCTAGCGAAAATTAAGACACCTAGCGAAAAATTTTGATTACGTTGCAAAGAAAAATGCTCCACACTTATCTCCAGAATAAGATATAAATTAGCCTGCACCAATTTTTATAAAACTTTGTGTATTGGTTTACTTAAACAGATGAAATATACAGACAAACAATCGCATTTGAGGTACTTATTGATTTGTTAAAGTGGAACGGTCGCTGCATAAGTGTCGCCGCCGTCCAGAGCCGCGCCCGCGCAGCCTCCGCGGTGCCCACGCCTAGCACGCGATGTCCTTCTGACCTGAATTATTTGCATCTACTTAATCATTTAAAATCAGGATTTAAATCTATAAGACGAATTTTTTTATTTCATTATTCATTCATAACAATGTTGGACGTACAATTATGCAAACCAGGATGCCTAAACTTAATTTCAATTACACTTAAACATTACATATTTACAATAACTTAAAAATAAACGAAATAAAATTATTGCACCTCATTACTAAACTCAATATTTACACAAAGAGTGCATCATAAATATTCATGAAACCGTGAAGTGCAATACTTTATTGCAGCAAGCGTAGGTAGATGTACTCGTATATACAACCACTTGAATGTGTGATACTTTATGTTACGAACTATTTCTACCAGTGGCCCTAACGCGACCCCACATTTTCAATTTATCTCTCCGTGAGTCACTTCTTGTGACAATAGTTGCACAGACAGCGCTGGGGAGAGCTAATTTGAACTTAGGCAAACTTGTCCGCTGAATCAATTAGTGAATCATTAACTCATCCCCAAAAGCGGGTGGTAGAACTTTGTGCAAGTTCCGCCCGGCTACCACTACCTTGCTCGCTAATCCAGCCGCTAAGCAGCAGTGCTTGCACTGTTGTGTTCCGGCGTAGAGAGCAAGACCGCCGGTGAAATTACTGGCACAAGAGGTATTCCATCTTAGCCCTCTGGGTTGGCAACTCATTTGCAATCTCCTTGGTGTTGCAAGTATTTTCAAGCGGAGGTGTTCTCGCCAATCAGTGCCGGCTAAAATATCAGCTCGTGTATTTGATTGGCCAGCGGCTGGCGAATGGCGAGCGCTTCAAAGTCAAAAATTGAACGTCGTTAGTTACAACTTGTAACTCCTAATTTGAAGCAGTCAAGTTGTGGTCAGGTTTATAGGTGGATTGATTTACGTCTTTATTAAGCGTCAACTAGTTTAGTGTCGGAGACAACAGACCAATTATGTTATTAAAGCGACTTTTTATCCAGCGGGACGAGCTATTGCTCGCCGCGGTAACTAGAGCTGATTGTAGCTAATTGACAGTTATTTGTTGTTTATAGAGCACGTGTTTACAGGGCATTGTTATTTAATTGTATCGATTCACGAGACCCCGCTCTCTTTAAAAACACGTTTTAAGTACCTACTAAAGAAGACTTATTTATTACGCAGATCCTGCTAAATAATTTTCTTGCTTCAAAAAAAACATCAAAATTTGACTGACACATTTTTGTCAAAGGAGATGATAGGCATATCTAAGTCACTCGTCTATAGGCTGCAGACTTTTGTAACACAAATTTGTCACTCGCGCGTTGCCGCCCCTGCAGGACGAGCTACAAAGAGTGAAATGAATGATGTTCGGATATTTGGAGATTTGTTCCTCAATGATGCATTAACGGCTAGACGGATTTAGATGGAATTTGGCAGACAGATAGATCATGTCCTGGATAAAAATATAGAATACTTTTTATCACGTAAAATGCATGGAAAATAGAATCTTGCGGGCGAAGCCGGGTGTAAAAGCTAGTGTATAATAAGTAAACGTGTTCCGATTAACGGAAATTTAAGTTATCTCATTGCTTTACTTTTCTCAGCAACAAAACAAAGTCATTATCGCGGCCGGGATCGCGCTGCGCACGCGCCGATGCCATCGCCGCCCGTGTGCCAACCGCCGCGCTTCGGCACTCGAACGGAATCTAAAACGTTGCCATGTTATGAAACTTTAACACCTCCATTAGTTCCAATCCACTGACACATTTGATCGTTTAATTTGTAACTATTACATTTATTTTTTTTACAACTAAATTAATGACTGTAAATTAAAGTTAAGTAAAACTTAAATTGATTAAGGTTGAGCTAAGGTTGACTGGTAGAGGATAATTTATAGCATTAAGGTCGTCTTTTCTACGTTTAAAATAAGTGAATATTCTTGTGCAAAAATATTAACCAAAGCCCGGCAACGGATTAGCAAGTTTCGTTGGGTCGCTGGTTGCCACCGGCAGCGGTCCCCACTTTCCATCAGGCGAACCCACGTGTTCGTTTTCCTTCTTTTTTTATAAAAAGTACTAAACCCTTTTCTTCATTGTTGGAATCACTCCCACGACATGAGTCCAATACTTAACGTGTTTAGCTGTTTTCAGCAAATAATTAGTAACATGAATAGATACTTGTGTACAGTGTTCGTTGAATAATGGATGGTGTGGCGCCACCACGTACTCGATCGTTGCCCAACGCGCGTGCGCGGCGCGGCGGCATGCGTCCGCGCCAAGTCCGCGCCGCTTTGAGTTCAAACATTAACAGTATTAAAGTTGGAAGTTTAGCCGCTGGCCGTTTAGGCTGCGCTGGCGCAACAGACTAACACTCATTAGTAACACGCAGCTAATTGTATTTTTTTACGAAAATTGTACACCATTTAGATAATTATGTGCCTTCCATAATTATTTTTTTTAATCTACGCAAAATTGAGACTAACTGAATCGTTTAAGCTGACGGCCGTGCCTTGACGACATCGTCACTGCTCCCGCGCATCACACTGTAGCGTAATTGTCTAACGTAACATCGTTGCGTTCAACGATGCACCAGCGATGGAGACCGAATCCGGATGCACTGCAGCGACCCGAACATGACGGCCCAGGTTTAGTTTAGTCAATCTAAATGCTATGTAATGACAACTCCAAGAAAAATCTAAGTTAATGGCAGGTCTCGAACCTGCAACTTCAGCATTCTGTGCCACCACGATTGGCCACCACAAGGTGGCCAATTTTGCCACATTCCCAATTACTATACCCTACGAATTTTTCAATGTGCTTCGTTTATACGATCATTACATTATTTTTTTTTTATATTATAACTACCCTCGGCGTCATCTATGAGAAACTTTATCAAGTGATCTCCTGAGGTAATCTCATTCAACTTAGTAACTTTTCAGTAAGGACCAAAGCTTGAAATAGATTTGTTAGGTAAACGAAAATGCTAGTTCTATACCAAATTGAATTGATACAACACTCGCGCGCTCGTCGCGGGGTATCATTGCGCAGGCGCTCGCTTATGAAACTAAATTCGCCACATGATAATGTTTATTGCACATTGTAAAATGAGATAACTTCGTATCCGTAGCTTTCACTATCAACAGGTTAACCGAGCTGCCTAGTTTTCGCAGAATTGTTACCCCTATTGCCTTGAGATAAGATTGAAGGTGCCATAACTAGAGAGGTGCCGACAATAACACTGTAATGCAATGACCACACAAATAAATATTAGTAATGGCAGGACTCGAACCTGCAACCTCAGCATTCCGTGCCTTGCGTTTTGCCAGTTTCGCCACATTACCACTCAATTTCTTCTTCTTTTACATAGTATGAAACTAAGTCGCTATCTGTTCCTGTCTGTCCTGATTTGTTCGACCGCTTACCCCTTCTAAACCACGCAACGGATTTTGATGCCGTTTTCACTGTCATTTATCGAATTTTCTCGATTTTTTTTTATGTACAGTAGGGGAAATATCTTTTTTTTATACAACAGGAAGGCAAACAAGCAAGTGGGTCACCTGATGGTAAGTGATCACGACCGCCTATAGACACTACACCACCAAGGAGATTGCAGATGCGTTGCCAATCCAGAGGACTAAGATGGAATACCTCTTTTGCCAGTAATTACACATGGCTGTCTTGCTCTCCACGCCGGAACACAACAGTGCAAGCACTGCTGCTTAGCGGCAGGATTAGCGAGCAAGATGGTGGTAGCGATCCGGACGGACCTTGCACTAGGTCCTACCACCCGCAGATATATTCACGTACCACCTTAGAACCCTATCGCAATGACGCGACGCGTTAAACGCCAGGCTATGTGATACAAATGTCATGCGTATGTCACTTCAACTAGGTTCTACGGTGGTACGTGTTTCAATTTCCTTGAGTGTCCATTATTTCTTAATTCTACTTCTGCGAAGCCGGAGCGGGTCGTTAGTGTAATTCTACATGAATTATTTTAGATGCATGTTATACTCGAATATGCATTTAAGAGCTTAATTAAATTGTCTACTGAAACTTGATGTCTAAATACTTCAATAAAGCGTTGCAGCATACTAAGTGCTGCAAATCTGCGCAGGCGCTGATATCTGCTCTGTGGCGGCTCGCCCGCGATCAAGCTTTATAATTTATAACATTGCAAAACCAGTGGCATTAATTTGACTTTACGACTTTATTTTTATTGAATGTGTGAGTTTTAAGTGTTAAGTTGTGTTTTATTAAATGTGTAGGATGTAGTGTGTGTCTTAGCCCTCTAGGTTAGCAACGCATTTGTAATCTCCTTGGTATTGCGGGTGTCTATAGGCGGTGGTGATCAATCACCATCAGGTGACACACTTGCTTGTTTGCCTTCCTGTTCCAGCTTCGCATGGGTACAACTAGGGTGTGTGTGACCTTTCGTAAGAAAATCTCAAAATGACAATGGAAACCATATCAAATTTTTTGCGTGGTTCCGTGGCCCGAACATGACTGGCCAAGATTAGTTTATCTCTATCTGCGTCCCTTTCTTCTGACACTAGTTAGACGGAGACACAGAGAGGGGTTAAACTAAACCTGAGCTGTCACGTTAGGGCCGCATAAAGAGTAAACGTCCGAAGATTGACACTTTGTTGTTTTATGATAATAAGATATTGCAGTATCATGTCGTGCTATACACGATTTTTTTTAAACTTATCTCAATGTACATACTTAAATGCATCACAAAAGTTCACCTCACAAATGCTTGCTTTCATACGAATTGAAGTTAAAGATACTTTCGTGAAATCGATTTCTTGACTATAAAAGAAGTTTCTCAATGTAAATTCGGCTTTGCGCTGCCGTTCAATAGAACAGTACTTTGTATCCAATCTGTGACTAACTGAGAATTGATTTCATATCGCAACCGGCTATTAACTAATGCAATACCTACTCGTAGTTCCATGCAGCAACGATGCAGTGTAATCTGTTTTATGCACATAACGTTCGTTGCTGGTGTCGGCAACAATTCACCCCATTGCGTCTTGCGATAGCGACAGGTGTACCTAATGCTGTTTTAATGCTCGGATGCTGATGCGAGCGACGACAAATTGTTTTCCGACAATAGGCGATAAATCTTCAACAGCCGCTCGGTAACACGAGCTTTCCTCTCGTGTCCTAACGCCTCCACACGACACACACACGGGCGAAATAAATCTACGCTCATTTCCATGTCACTGGCTGTGACGAAACGCCGCCTGCGCCGCCGGTCCTGCAGTTACGAGATCAATTAATATCTTTGATCGAGATCAGCCTACGTTTTAAACTGTTGCCAAATTAAACGTTAAAAAGATACATTAGGGAAAATTTTGGGACCGGCTACTTGCGACAGCGTGGCGCAAGCGCCGGCAATCAATTAGTAGCACGTGAACTGCTAGCGGCCGCTTAAAATTGAAACTCACCGAATTACTGGTGAAATAGTAAACATTCCGGTTTTGAAACGTTTTCTAGAAAGATCAAACCACAGGGTAATTCTCCCGTCCCGTTAACCTTATCGGAATAGGCGCCATAAACTTGTAAACGTCTAGAAACAGGCGTCAAAGTGCATCCCAGAGCATGCAGCGCAATATTGGCGTGTCGTAAAACGTTGTAACACCTTATTAGTTGTTGCTACAAAGTTCGACGAGCGATTGGTTCCGTAGAGCATGTAATTGAGCGGTAAAGGTCGGCTCCCGAACTGCGAGCGGCCCATCGCGGAGGTGGCGGCCGGCGGGCAGCGGCGACGGGCCCGCAATTAGCGGGCTTAGTAGAGCGGGTCGGCAGGACGCTCGCCACATCCTTCTAACCACAATCATTTACTATCTAACACGCGAGCCTGAGACTATGAATCGGCTTCACCATGCAACGACGCCCTTGTGTATAATAGTTTAATATTAAGCACATGCAACTGGCTAATTATTTAAAAATAGCACATTTAAATGGACATGCAAATGCGGACAATTATACAATCGTAGAATCATTGATGTAAGACGTATTATACAATCCGCACGGAGAGCACCCGGCGGTGCTCGTTCGTGTCACCGGCGAACTACGCGCGCGGCGGTCTGCGCGGAGCCTCGACCCGCATTCAGACCAACGGTGTTTTATTTAAACCGCTCAAGTTAATGAGGGCTAACTAAATTTTGTCCAATACTAGCTGCGGTCGCGACTTGGTCTGCGTAGAATCAGTTTTTCGCTGGCCCACGAAAACTTGCATTTTCTCTGGGGCATAAAGTTTTAATCCAACATATATCCCATCTGCCTGCCATATTGAAATCAAACGAACCATTTACACGTCACTGATGAGGAACCATACGTATTGTATTAGTGACCAACCCTCTTACAGCGCGGAAAAACATCGTGAGGGAACTTGTACATTCATGTTGGACCATTCCTATTGGTCTGGTTTCACAGGGGTTACTAATAGGGCACGCAAACACGGGTTTTGTGTCTAAGAAAACCCCAAGGTTTCGCCGTGGGCCTTCATATAAGATAAACCCAGTTTTCATGCCCCAGTTACGAAACCCGAAGCCTGGGAGTCACATAGCAGTCACTCGAATCCAATGCAATATAATGATGACCTTCCAAATCTGGGATCATGGTCAAAGGTGTACCCCGGCACGCAATTAATGCGTTTTAAGCACGATCTCAACTTGTTACCGGTTCACCTTACGAAATCCAGTGCAGTTATTGTAGCAGGTGTGCAGAGTGAGGTCAGAGAGCAGAGCAGGGGCACCCGCTCGACCCGGGGGTGTCGCAAGCGGGGCTGCGCCGGCGCACTCCACGCGTCCCGTCGCGCTCGCGCATGTTGCAACTGATACGATAGTATCGCAGCTGGCGAGCGTGGTCGTACAGCAATTTTAGACGTTTATGGACAATTCATGCACATTACTCGAGTAGATTTAGGACCCACTTTGTCAAATAACTGTGTACGAATCCTGCGCAACGTTTCGCAAACATTTTTATCATAATTTCATTAGTATACGGCAATTACGCGAATGCAGGTCACTCCGTGCGTGTTTTGTTTATGCGACCGCGCATGCTCGCGTTGTGCGATGTCAAAACTTTACCTAGAAGTTTATAGCGCGTGCGCGTGCGCCGCCTGCACATGGCGCATTTCACATGCGCATTCTCTATGAGCCTGCAGACTGATTTGAAACTGTTACCAAATTTACGTCCCTTTCTTATTGCAAACTTCTGTGACCTTTACCGAAAATCATTCTTTTAAGCAAATACAATCGCGCAGCTCCTATTAGGTACGCTTGATTCAACAGTTCTCGAATTAATCTGGGTTTCGCGGTCAAGGAGAAAACCACATTTTACGAGTCGTGTTGTGTCGTTACATAAGTCAAACAGAAGCGAAGCTCGGGACCGCGACTTTAGTTAACCTTATTACGTTTTCGTTTGCAGAGACTAGGAGAGCATACACACGAGGACGCTCGCAGAGCGACGCACACACGACAGACAGAATGAGGTCGACATTGTTCCTGGCCGGCGCATGCGCCCTGCTGCTAGTGGCGCGCGCCGCGCCCGCGCCCGCCGCCGCGCCCGAGCCTGCGCCGGCGCCCGCGCCGATCGACGACAACACTCCCGAAATCATAGAGATCATCGCCCCCGCTGCTAGCGCTCAGGTCGGTAACCTGCGTTATTTCTAAATCAAATTACTCACTCTGTTGGTGATGGCTCCACATCGACATTTTCCTTCTCTCAGCGGCACCTGGGGCGGCCAATACGAGTCGTCCTGCGTACGTTCTTGCCACTGCATGCCCGTTCTTTGGCACCTCATCCGTCCGAGCGGCCACCTACATGCACCCACGGCTTATGAGAGAAGTCTTTCTTGTCAGGTAGAGCTCTGGCCCGGACATTAATCTCTGTTTTTTTTTTTTTACCCGACCACCATGTTAGTGGATTTAATCGTTTGTACAAGCTGCGACAGAAAGGGGGTGATAGAAGTAAGCATTTGTCTGTCTCGGGAAAGGGTCACTGTATCCTCCCTTTCAACTCCAATGTCGAATCATAACAGAGCATTCAGGCGCTAGCGCCTGCATGAAAGTTTCAAGTTCTTGTCGTATTTGTGGCAAATCATGGTGCTTCGTTCTGGTCCTTAGTTTCAGCTGATCCTAATCGAAATTTGAAGCGGGATCGGAAGTCAGTTTGCTAAGTAGGCTAATGCTAGAGTTCCGTCTAATTACTTTAGATGGCCATCCTAATCTAACAGACCAACAAGCCGTCTCTAAGGAAGAGGAAGCCCCATTGTTACGTGCGAAGTGATACGGTGAGGCAACGCCAGCAGTTTCCCCACGTGCGCATAACACTAATCAAAGAGCGGCAAAAATGCGGCGCGGCCTCTAATTCGCGACGAATCCTCGCTGCGCGTGCGCAGAGGCCGCGACGACTGCTCTTTATTGCCAGTAATGAACACTTGCTGCACCGAAACTCAAAGAAATTAAATTTATAGTTTCGAATTAACAAAAATACACGCTTTCTAAGTGATGGCTGCCAGATCTTTATCAGCATTATTTATGTAAACCTTAATGGTTTTATGGAAACGGAGGATTGCCCTTCCTAAAAAGCATTATGAAGAAGTGCTCGTATTTATACATAGGTTCAATAGCATCTGCACCGGTCTTTTAAGATTTTAAACCGTTGAGCCGAAAGACTAGGCCTTGTCCCGTTGTTTTCGTCGGGCTCGAGTGTCGCCCGCGCCGGCGGTCGGTCGCATGCTGCTAATAGGCTCGTGTTTATCTCGCGGCTAATCACGCTGCGCACGCGCTCGTTACACGACAATTATTATTGTAAGATATACGCACAGTGAACGCTTCCTTCCGACGGCACACCGCCGGGACATTCATTTAAAATTTTAATGAACCCAGCCTACATTTGGGGTCTAAAACTACTACCAGTAGGCAATTAATACCTAGATTCTGACCGAAAAAGGGAACAGATTGAGTAGATTCGTAAATAGAATAGAAGAAAAAATTGAGTAGACGAGTAAATAGGCAATAAATGTCAAAGTTACTAGCCAAACCTCGTATTTTGGACATCGGAGACTGAAAAACAAACAATATATTTTTCTCGTCATACAAATAACAGTCCGTAACAAGGGTTACTATTATCTGAATGAAATAATCGTTAATTGAATTATTTTCGCTTTTGGATCCACTCCAACTCTTGTACCGTTTCTCACCCATAACTGCCCTCCATTGGAAATTTTTCGAAAACCATGATTGTTGAGTGTCGTGTTCGTGTTCCAGGAGACGCTGGCGACGCTGAACCTGGGCGCGCCGGGCGCCGAGCTCAGCGACCGCAACAAGCGCACCATCGGCATCCTGCGCCAGCTGTTCCCCACGCTCACGCAGGTACGACCCGACCTCGCTCGCCGATACTCTTACTATTTGAATACAGGAAACTTTGCCTGAAAGATCCCCAGAAGCACAGGACAGAGAGGCCATTCGGAACTGTCCTATTTATATTTCGTGCCCTCCTCTGAAGCGGCGCACCCGCGTGCGGTTTACTGGCTAGCTTTATTTTCCAGACGGAGAGTTCACTCCGACTGTCGAGCGAATCGGGGAGTACCTTAGCGGTGTGTGTTCTAGATAATCGAACAGAAGGTCCAGCAGATCACTAGCGTGGTCCTCCAGACGTTCGGGCCGGTGGTGCTGCGCGCCTTCCTCGGCAACCGCGGCGGCGGCGGCGGGAACATGGCCGGCGGTGGCACCGGCAGTATCGACCTCGACGACGACGACGACGACGACGCCGAGCCCACCACCACCACGACCGCGGCGCCCGAGCGGCGGCGCCGCGCGCTGGCCTCCCGCCCGGTACGAGGGCGTAGCCCCGACGCATCCTCATCGCACGCGCACTAACCCCAGCCTGCCCGGGACGGCAGCGCGGGCGCGCGCAGACCGCGCGCCTCCATCGTCATCGTCATCGTCACCCACGCATGCGCCCTCCCGCCGCGAACTCGTCTGACCGTCCCGTCCGTTGCAGGAGGTGCCGGAGCAGCAGCAGAACCTGCTGGCGGGCGCCGAGTCCCAGCAGGCCGAGGTGCGCGTGGCCTTCGGCGAGCAGCCGCAGCAGCAGCAACAGCAGCCGGCCGAGCCGCGCGCCGCCGACGACCAGCTCACCGCCGCGCAGACCAACAACGCCGCCATCGACGAGATCACGCTGGACGACGCCGACGCCAGCGAAGAAAACAGAAATAAGAGGTAACGTCATTTAGTTTTGTCATTCGATGGTACGATATGTGTAATACCCATCATTATATGTAATTAATATCACAAGATCGGTCGCACTTGGAATAGAACAAAGTGACATCGAAAGTGACATCACTGTCAACGAGTCCCTTATCGAGTAGAGTTCGCTCGTTCGTGCCGTTCCCACGCGGCGCGCGTCACGCGCCCGCGCAGGCAACAATGGGCGGCGAGAGCCGCGAGATGTGTTTTTGCGATACTTTTCATTTCGCACGATTCGATTTCTCGCGTAACCCACTCGCGCCGCGTGCGGTAACCGTCCGCGACCAGTTGTAACACGGTTCGCCGAACGTTCCAGATTCCTGAGCTTCGGCGGCTCGGCCGGCGGCGGCGGCTCCAGCGCCGGCGGCGGCTCCGGCAACTTCCTCTTCGACATCGTCCGAGTGAGTCCACGCAGCAGACCATCTCCCCCTCTCTCTTTCACCTGACTCAAACTTAACTGAAACTTACCTTTACATTAACTTTCAGATAACAATCTGGTTACAGTTCTCTCAACTTTACATCATTCATCATAACTGTATAATGGTTAAACCACTGTTTCAATATTAAGTAGGTACCTACATGACTTTTCCATACACTAACTGTCAAAACATGGAAAGCGATGTTGAACAAAACATCAGATGGTACTTTGACGCGCAAGGACGGGTATTAGGCGACGTGTCAGACGTAATATCAGACGGGTCGGGTGTGACGGAGCGTTGCGGCTAGTGCGGTCGTGGCTGAGGGTTGGCTGTTGCAGCGGCCGGCGGAGGCGGTGGCGCGCGCGGCCGGCTCGGCGTTCCGGCTGTTCGCCGGCACCGACTCGCTCAACCTCGGCCTGTCCGCCTCCCTGGACTCCTCGCAACAAGTACACACAGAGACACTCGCGCACCAGGCCGGCTTGCACACTACTTGCCGACCACTATACCACGCATCCTTCAACCTATTACTCATTCTAATTTATTTGTACTTTGAACATAATCCCGTGCCATGCATTACGTAATTGGCACTCCGATACTGAGATGGCAATTCCGAAACGTTACGACGCGGGATTTTAAAGGGACTTTACAAGGATTTTTAAACATACGAGTGTTTACTGAGGTATTGACTCCAAAGAGTGTGCAATCCGTGCTACTAAACAGCACTTCGTAGTTATTCGTAGAATCGTAGAGTTGTGATCATGTTGTGATGCAGAGCAGCGTCGTCGGTCGCAGTTCGTCGTCGCTTGTCGTCGTCGTCGACGTGGTCGTCGGTAGTTTTGAAAACCGCTTATCGCTTCTCGTAGTCGTATTGTAGTTACTCATTAACGACTAACACGTAACTCGCCTTCCGTCTTCCCTTCTCCGTCCCACATCTTAACTTTCTCGTCTCTGTTATCATTGAGAAATATATGAAGCAGTAGTGTATCCTAACGCACTGCCAGTATTCGATGCACATTCTCTAACATTACCGCGCAATCGATATTACGTCGACGCTTGCGCAACGCGGGCGCTAATAATCGCTCGAGTGAGTCGCTTCCGACGCGGGGACTCGAATTTCATAACTCTGCAACACGCTGGTCGCGCAAAATGTAAACAGCCAATACGTCGCTCGTTCGCATCGGCTGATCAGTTTCGTAAATGGGCATACAGAGGGCGCGTTGCCCGACCAGCGTGTAGCGAGGCGCGTGGCGCGGGAGCGCGTGCTGAGCGTGCGGTGTGTTGCAGCTGGTGGCCGGCTCGTCGTCCGGCTCGTCGGGCGGCGGCGAGACGGGCGCGACGGGCTCGGACAGCGAGGGCGACGACGCCACCGCCGCCAAGGGCGACAACCTGACGGAGGGCGTGCCCGGGCCCATCACGCGGCTGTTCATCATCGCCAACCGCGGCATCGCCAACCTCATCCAGGACCTGATCCTGCGCCTGGCGCAGACCTCGGAGCGGATAGTCAACTTCAAGGCGCGGCTCATCACCTCCATCATCTAATCGCCGCGCGCGTAGGACAATGTAGTGCTAGTGTAGTGACGGGAGCCAGGGACTGACGGCGCCCGGCCGCGCCCCCTCCCCCCCCCCCCGCGCCCGCTCTCTCCCCCCTCGGCGCGGGCCCAGCCTTCCCCTAGACTAAGTGCCCCGACCTCCTCCGATCCCGACGATCCGTTTTTCTCCGAGACTATTAAATTAAATTCCACCCAGGACGCGCCGCTCTGAATCTTTCGGATAGTGTAATGGCCGTGTAAATACTTCGCTATATAAATTAATGAATGCTTTTGCTCGTTTATGGCTATTACACGTTCCGAAGAACGGATGGACTAGTATCCGAGTAATTTATTAGTTGTTGAGTTTATGAATTGTTATTTACTTTAGTAGTTGCGAGAGGAGAACCGCGTGGTGTTCCTGGCGGGCTGCCGCGCGCCGGCGCCGCCGTATTTATTCCGGGTGCGCGCGCGCCGGGCGCCGCTGTAGTTGTGTACGTGTAGGTCGTAATTAGCGCGGCGGCTGCAGAGCCACTGATCTGCTCAAGCTTTTTTTTACCCAAAAGTTGACAATGTCAAATTCGTTTTTATGTTTGTAAATATGTATTATAGCGGAATTTGTGTAAAATAAATTTAGTTAGTTACATTTTCTTGTATTATTTTGAACCTTCCTGAGGTCTTAACATGGCCGCCTTAAATTATTTCATCCCTGCGTGCGGCGCTAACTAGTTGCATGGTAAAGTGACGCACTGAGAGATAAAGTAAACTTGGGCGGCCATGGCAAGACCACTGACAATTTTAAATGATTTACTTGCGTTACGTAACAAGATATTGAGTGTAGTCACACGTGACAAGCAATAAAATAATAAAATAAAATAAAAATGTTTGAACCCAGCAAGACACAAGTTGAAGACCAATACTAGTTTCATGTGGCTCATCTAGCGTAGTAAATAACTAATTATTTTATTATCAAAAGTTGCCTGTCTTTGTAAGTCCTTTCGTCTATAAATACATCGTCAACCACGAATACAAGAAGTTACTAACACTAAGTAGCTCGACCTATTCAAACGCTGTAATTTTGCCGGCCATTTATGCAATTGCGATGTTTGTCAATATGCCGTCGTCTAAGTAAATTGAGATCAGCCAACTTATCTAAACAAGGAGCCATAAAATTCAATCTTCAAATTGTAAACTTAATTTATTGTGTAAGAGCTAGGTATGTACCAACTGCTAAGGACGATATGACCAATGTGCGTGCGACGTGTCTGCCGCCGCCTTTGCTGTCTCGACAAACTTTATTTATTTTGGTCATAAAAGATGTCTTGGTCCACTTCTGACTAGGGGTCGAAAATGTTTACGATGCGTTCCGAATTCATGTAATGCGTTTTATCGAGTTAATAAATTACGATAACATCTAAAATGCACGCTACCTACAAATCGCAGCAAGACGCAGCGCAACAACGAGGGATGAGTCAAGTTTATTGCGGTATGAGAGACGCATTATGTTTAAAGTTTCGGATCAGAACAGACACAGGCGTTTCTTATGTTTCGTATTTTTTTGTGGACAGCAGGGACGGACGGTTGAAGTTTCAAACACAGTTTTCACGCACATCACACGTAGACTACGAAAGATTATTTAAGAAGGAGTCAACGAGTTTAGCGACGCAACCAACGCAGCAGCGGCGGCGCGCGGCCGCGTCGCACGCGCGCAGCGCAGGCGGCAGCGGTGGCGAGCCGGGGGCGAGGGGGCGCGGCGCGGGCGGGGGCGGGGGCAGCGCGCGCGCCGCCAACAGCCGCGGCCGGGAGAAGCGCATAGTATATGATGACAGGTTACTGTTGACAAACCAGCATCATTTATATAGGCCAAGCGTCATTGCAACGACACGATTGCTCGTTTTCCGCTCGTCAGTCAGCTGGATTCAAACTATCTTAACTTATTTTATTATGTAAAGCGAGTATAAACCGATTAAAATTCAAGAATGTGATGGTATGAACATAATCTTTGGGTAACACCCTGTATACAAGAAGCCTTTGAAGAACATACCAACTAAAAGCATAAGAAGCCAAGATTAGAATTTGTTACTCATACCAATTACATTTTATTTTCTTACATCCTGATGATCTGTGGTGCATTATATTCCTCATATTTAGAGCACGCATTATTTAAATATTGTATAGGTACTTATGAAAAGTTATAAGACAATAAAGAAATACCAAATTACTCCTGAAATTTGTTTTGCAAATGCCAACTGCATTAAAGTTGTGAATTCTTTTGATACTAAAAAAATATAAATAAGTCTTGATTCTTAAATTTTCTTACATGAAGGACATTGTCATTTCGATTTTGAAATAAGCCCGCTATTGCTATACAAAGCCATAGTTTTTTTTTGTGGCTTGAATGTCTCAAATCGTAGTCCTTTAGTTAGCAAGTAAAATGAACAGATGCATCGTAAGGGTTATAATGAAGATCGAAGGGTCCATCGGCCCGTGCGACGACTCCGGTCGGCAATTCGAACTACCACCAAAAGTCATCCAGAACGGTGCACCCTTTGATCGTAATTTACTTTACTTATAATGATATGAATATGAGTATGATCTAAAGGACTAGCCCTAGTGGTCGCCACAAAGCCATAGTACAAAGCTCTATAATCACTTTACAATCAAGAAAGTTGTCGCTAACTTGACGTTAAAAAAATTGCATGGAACAGCGCCAGCGCAAACTCGTACGTCATTTAGAGTTGGCAACTCTACATTTACGTCAAGTCAACCGAGTCAACGTCAATCTGACATCTGACAGCTCAGTGCTCTCTGACATTTATCGTCATGCATGACGTGATTTGTTTTGTATTCTGAAGCATATTAAAAATGTTAGGAAGCTCTGTATATAAATAAAATTAATCATTTTAATTGAACTAAAAGACAAAATGGCTCTCTACGAAGGCATCGCACTCATCCAGGAGAAGCAGGCGGTGGTGCTCGACCTCGGCTCCGAATACACTAAGTGAGTACCCAGTCCGCGAACTACACTTGAATTCTTACCAACTTTACAAAAAGCTGTTTACTGGAATGTCATTATGAAATTTCGGTCATTTTAAGAATGGGACAAGTAGATTCAGTCCAATTAAAGAAACAGGTGAAATGAAATAACAATGAAGCGTAGGTCATGGTTGGTTCCGTGCCAGGTTCGGGTTCACGGGAGAGGCGGCGCCGCGCTGCATCGTGCGCTCCGAGTTCTGGAGCCCGGCGCTGCGCCGCTACAAGCGCGTCTACGACTACGCCGACGACGACGAACTGTACGACAACCTCGTGCACATGCTGCACTTGCTGTACTTTCGGTGAGGTTTTGATTAGATGACGACATTGCTTTGTAGTATTCTTTATTTTATTTACTGTTTACTAGCTGTTGCTATGCCTATGCTGCAAAGACTGCATTTTTACAGAAGTAAGTATTTATTAGAAGATAATCCAGGGTATAAAGCTATCTCCGTTCCAAATTCCATTCAAATCCGTTGTAACTGTTTTAGCATGAAGTAACAATTATTTAAGTCACACAAAAACTTTCAGCGTTGTAACACATATTAGTTTGATAGTAATTGGATTTGAAAGTTTCAGTTAATGAAAGGCAGAAGCATCTCTATACTAGCCCATGTGGTGCCAATATTACCTTAGCACCCCATAGTAAGTGCGGTCAGAATGGAATGGTAACAAAGTACAAGTATCAGCACCCGCATGCAACGCACACCCTGCACTATAGGTAAAGATGCCTCTGATGAAAGGAACTAGGATAGGGTGTAGGTAGACTGGGGTAGGGCGTTTGCCTTGCCCTGGGTAGGGAATGAAAGGTTTTCAAATGTTCGAATTAACCTGTTGTTTATAATTACAAGTTTTTTTTACTTTCTTTGTTAATAATTTATTTTTATGTTCCGGTGTAAAAATCCACTACTGGTGGTTTGTATGTATACATATATTATGACTCTTTATTGTACATAACACATAAAAATAACCTCACAAAGTAATAACTAGGTGGTATGTATATATGCATATCGCCTTTCAAGCGTCGATATGTATATTTAGATCACTTGTGATGCATTGAGCCAAGCAATGGAACACACTTCCAGTGACAGTATGTCTTGGATATGAATAGTTTAAATACTTTGAAGGTTAGCATGAATGGGCATCTTTTAGGTGTGAATAGACCTTCAGACTGGTTGACATTTTGTGTATTTGCCTACACTTGACCACGGCCATTGCAATACGGTCAAAGTATCAAGGTAAATTAACAATGATTTTATCATGTTAAAGCCCCGATTGACGTTATAAACATGTCTTAGGTCCAACTTGATCCTATTTCTAGTAAATAGTTAGTAACCCAGCGCTGTGCGGCAGGCATGTGCTGGTGAACCCAAAGGAGCGGCGCGTCGTGGTGGTGGAGTCGCTGCTGGCGCCCACGCACTTCCGGGAGACGCTCGCCCGGGTGCTCTTCACTCACTACGAGGTGCGTAACAAGTTCAATATTTAATAGATTGCATTATCTTCAAAGTTCTTAAGACTGTTACAGAATGTACGTACAGGAAGTTTGAAAGCGCCACGCGTTACGTCAAGAGGTATAAAGCCAAGCTTATTGCGGTGAAAAAAGATTATGTAGCACCCTATTCGAAAATTATTACTTTTCTAGATGTTTATCATTTTAGTTTCTATTTTTGATTATTTTTCTTTTGAGATGTAGTTATTATATTCTAGGCCTAGTTGCTAATTGAGGCCAACAAATCAAAACTAAACAAACAAGCAAGCAACGTAGCTCAAGTCTTTAGAAAATCTAGGGATGTGACATGTCATTATTCACTGGATGCCGTAAAACGTTAAATTAGGATGTGGATCCACATCCACAACCCAATTTTATTTAAACTTGAATTCATAAAAATAATGATCTACCTAATCTAAAATGTAAACAAAATATGCCTTAACATTCGGTCACACGTACACTTGAATTATTCAATTTAGGTAAACATTTTTAGAAAGCAAAATACAAATATGTATTGTTCGTGTTGACATTTAAGCATTTCGATTGAAAGTATTTTAAATGTATAAATAATCACGCTTAGAAGGGAATTGGGGATTTGTAACGTTGTTAAGATCTTATCTGTTCAAAATCATTTTATTCCAACGTAGACTGTTTTCTTGCTTAATCAAAATTATTTTATTTATTTCGTAACAGTTTCATACCAATCTACAAGTGAAGATGAAGGCTATACATGAGCCACTCGCGTGTTTAAGAACAGCTCTAGGGTTCGCTTTCTTGTGTTTTTTAAAGATATCACGCTAGTACTTGCAATAGACCATGGAGTGTTGTGTCAGGTGTCGGGCGTGGCGTGGGCGGACAGCCCGCGGCTGTGCGCGCTGACGCTGGGCGCGCCCGTGGCGCTCGTGCTGGAGCTCGGCGCGCGCGAGGCCGAGGTCTGCGCCGGTGAGTCCGAGGTTTAGTCTAACACTTTGGAACAAAAACGCGCGTCTTTTAATATGTAGTTGACCCGTTATGGATTCATTGCGTCGTAAACTTTATAAGTGGATCATAAACCTATTCACCCAAAAACAGTAGTCGGTTTTGAAACCTTGTACGTCCGTACACTGCGATTTTTAATCTTAAATTATACATAAGATTATGTATAACATCAATAAAAGGGCTGCGTAGCTCGAAAGATATATTAAAATAATGAGTCGGTCGTGGTCAGTGGTGCACGGCGCGGTGGTGCTGCGCGCGCTGCAGGCGGCGCCGCGCGGCGCGCTGTGCGCGCGCGCCGAGCTGGCGCGGCTGCTGGCCGCCGACGGCGCGCCGGACCTCGCGCCGCACGTGCTCGAGGACATCATGGGTACGTGTGGCCCATCCCACTCCGCTACAAATGTATATTACGCTCAGAGCGTACTATGTCTAGGTGTTTTTTTAATACAATTTGTTGTAATTCTGTTAGTTTTATTTTAACTTAATATGTGTAATTTTGTTTTGTCAGTTTTTATTTTATTTAAATGTAATTAACTCCTTTCTCATTCGCATCAAACTGACGCATAACAAACGATGCTCCGAATAAAGACGGATACGAGTATAAAAATTACGAACCGCGTACACGACTCTGACATAATGAAGCACGTGAGCGCTGAGAATTTTCACATATCAGACAGTCGACCATCGCTCGTTTCAGTAAAAACGTGCTTCGTGACGACGCGAGAGCGCGCTCTGCAGTGGGCCTCCGACGCTCCTCCCGCGCCCGCCAAGAGCGTGCGCTACCCGCTGGCCGGCGGGGAGGGGGCGGCGGCGGGCGCCGGGGACAGGGGGGAGGGCGGGGCCCGCGCGCCCGACGCCGGCGCGGTGGCGGTGTCGGGGCGCGCGCGCGAGCTGGCCGCGGAGCCCTTGTTCACTAAAGACGGCGAATTCAGCTCGCTACCGGACCTGCTGCTGCAGTGCATCATGCAGGTACCTTACGATGTCACGTATCGATTCTCCCTGAATGTAAATTGTAGAAATGAAGTTGTGCATCTGATATGGTATATGGTTCTGATATGGTTCGTTACGGAACCATGATATTATGGAGATTTTTCGTTCACGGACCTTTCAAAAATATTTTAGGGAGGAATCTACGCTTCACTGAGACGCTGACTCGATACCGGAATCTAGAGAGTTGTTTTGCATTTCTTTTTTTTTAGTTTTTGAATGGAGCTGTACAATGTGACCTCATCACGCTGTGGATTGTAGTCAGTAAATGTTATAAAGTGAAATTAACACCAGCGGTCAATAATCTTCGGAGTACGTTTAATGTAATGGACATGAAATAACCGTTTAGCCACACGAGGCTATCATCGAAGTACTAATAGTTTTCGTCATGATAAATCAAATAGTGAACTATGCGCTCGTGTCTCACTCTCCGACTATGTCGTTGCGAAGATTAATATTTCGCCGTGATCATTATAAGTAATTGTGTCATCTTGTCGCAGTGCCCGATCGACTGCCGGCGCGCGCTCGCCGCCAACATACTGGTGTGCGGCGGTGGCGCGGCGCTGCCCGGCCTGCGCGCGCGCCTGCGCGACGAGCTGCAGCACGCGCTCACCGAGCCGCCCTACTGGTACTGTGACAACATCAAGCGTTTCAGAGACACATCACCGTCTTCCTTCGATAGTCGTATGACGCTCTATCTAATCGCCGGCGATCCGTCCGATTTTTGTTTACATGAAGTAGAATCTGCAATTTCATGTACCAGATCTGGCTCCGGCCGGGGTCTTTGAAATTTGAATGTATTTTGTTGGTTCCAGCTCGCGGCTTCACCTGACGTCGCTGAAGTTCCACACGGCGCCGGCGCACTTGAACTCGGTGGCGTGGGTGGGCGGCGCGCTGCTGCTGGCCGGCGCGGGCGCGGGCGGCGGCGAGGGCCGCGCAGGCAGCCGCGACGCGTGGCTGCGCGCGCGCCGCCTGCGCGACTGGGTGTGCCTGCTGGACAACACGCCGCCGCAGCACCCCGCGCGGGAGCACCACCTCATATAGGCGGCCGCGGTCCCGGCGCGGGCCGCGCGGGCAGCCGCGACGCGTGGCTGCGCGCGCGCCGCCTGCGCGACTGGGTGTGCCTGCTGGACAACACGCCGCCGCAGCACCCCGCGCGGGAGCACCACCTCATATAGGCGGCCGCGGTCCCGGCGCGGGCCGCGCGGGCAGCCGCGACGCGTGGCTGCGCGCGCGCCGCCTGCGCGACTGGGTGTGCCTGCTGGACAACACGCCGCCGCAGCACCCCGCGCGGGAGCACCACCTCATATAGGCGGCCGCGGTCCCGGCGCGGGCCGCGCGGGCAGCCGCGACGCGTGGCTGCGCGCGCGCCGCCTGCGCGACTGGGTGTGCCTGCTGGACAACACGCCGCCGCAGCACCCCGCGCGGGAGCACCACCTCATATAGGCGGCCGCGGTCCCGGCGCGGGCCGCGCGGGCAGCCGCGACGCGTGGCTGCGCGCGCGCCGCCTGCGCGACTGGGTGTGCCTGCTGGACAACACGCCGCCGCAGCACCCCGCGCGGGAGCACCACCTCATATAGGCGGCCGCGGTCCCGGCGCGGGCCGCGCGGGCAGCCGCGACGCGTGGCTGCGCGCGCGCCGCCTGCGCGACTGGGTGTGCCTGCTGGACAACACGCCGCCGCAGCACCCCGCGCGGGAGCACCACCTCATATAGGCGGCCGCGGTCCCGGCGCGGGCCGCGCGGGCAGCCGCGACGCGTGGCTGCGCGCGCGCCGCCTGCGCGACTGGGTGTGCCTGCTGGACAACACGCCGCCGCAGCACCCCGCGCGGGAGCACCACCTCATATAGGCGGCCGCGGTCCCGGCGCGGGCCGCGCGGGCAGCCGCGACGCGTGGCTGCGCGCGCGCCGCCTGCGCGACTGGGTGTGCCTGCTGGACAACACGCCGCCGCAGCACCCCGCGCGGGAGCACCACCTCATATAGGCGGCCGCGGTCCCGGCGCGGGCCGCGCGGGCAGCCGCGACGCGTGGCTGCGCGCGCGCCGCCTGCGCGACTGGGTGTGCCTGCTGGACAACACGCCGCCGCAGCACCCCGCGCGGGAGCACCACCTCATATAGGCGGCCGCGGTCCCGGCGCGGGCCGCGCGGGCAGCCGCGACGCGTGGCTGCGCGCGCGCCGCCTGCGCGACTGGGTGTGCCTGCTGGACAACACGCCGCCGCAGCACCCCGCGCGGGAGCACCACCTCATATAGGCGGCCGCGGTCCCGGCGCGGGCCGCGCGGGCAGCCGCGACGCGTGGCTGCGCGCGCGCCGCCTGCGCGACTGGGTGTGCCTGCTGGACAACACGCCGCCGCAGCACCCCGCGCGGGAGCACCACCTCATATAGGCGGCCGCGGTCCCGGCGCGGGCCGCGCGGGCAGCCGCGACGCGTGGCTGCGCGCGCGCCGCCTGCGCGACTGGGTGTGCCTGCTGGACAACACGCCGCCGCAGCACCCCGCGCGGGAGCACCACCTCATATAGGCGGCCGCGGTCCCGGCGCGGGCCGCGCGGGCAGCCGCGACGCGTGGCTGCGCGCGCGCCGCCTGCGCGACTGGGTGTGCCTGCTGGACAACACGCCGCCGCAGCACCCCGCGCGGGAGCACCACCTCATATAGGCGGCCGCGGTCCCGGCGCGGGCCGCGCGGGCAGCCGCGACGCGTGGCTGCGCGCGCGCCGCCTGCGCGACTGGGTGTGCCTGCTGGACAACACGCCGCCGCAGCACCCCGCGCGGGAGCACCACCTCATATAGGCGGCCGCGGTCCCGGCGCGGGCCGCGCGGGCAGCCGCGACGCGTGGCTGCGCGCGCGCCGCCTGCGCGACTGGGTGTGCCTGCTGGACAACACGCCGCCGCAGCACCCCGCGCGGGAGCACCACCTCATATAGGCGGCCGCGGTCCCGGCGCGGGCCGCGCGGGCAGCCGCGACGCGTGGCTGCGCGCGCGCCGCCTGCGCGACTGGGTGTGCCTGCTGGACAACACGCCGCCGCAGCACCCCGCGCGGGAGCACCACCTCATATAGGCGGCCGCGGTCCCGGCGCGGGCCGCGCGGGCAGCCGCGACGCGTGGCTGCGCGCGCGCCGCCTGCGCGACTGGGTGTGCCTGCTGGACAACACGCCGCCGCAGCACCCCGCGCGGGAGCACCACCTCATATAGGCGGCCGCGGTCTCGGCGAGGTCTCCGGCATGCAGCAGACAGAAAAAACTAGGCGTGCTGAGAGTCTATTCGCGATCGCTGACGCTCAATTGGCACGTTTATATTTATTGGAATCCCCGTTTCGAAGTATTTGTACCTCTCGAGAGAAGAACTTCTTGCGTAGTTGATGAAATATTACCGCAAGACGAGTACGGTGACTGACAAATAAAACCATTTTTATCACAATCGTCAGCTCTTTGCCAAAATGTTATCACCATCGAATGAAATCGTTTTTCCGGATGAAGCCAATAGAACCTGGTTTATATGTTTTATGAAACGAATTATAAACACATAGCCACCTACAGCATTGTTAAAACGTATGAGTCCAGTCGGACTTCATTTTTTTTTTTAAAAAGAAGTAGAAATATGTTAAGGTTTCCACTGCACAGAAATTAGAATGTTCACAATTCACAACACATAAATACACATTACCTTTAGTAAAAACAAACTACACCTAGGTTACTAAACAAATCATTTATTTATACTAGGTATTGTATTTTAAGATTATATTATTTACTAAGAAAAATTAAACGTTTGTATTAAGTAGTTGTTTTTTATTCATAAAGTACGTAAAATTTTTGAAAAACTCAGAAAATGTACCTTCAACTGTTTTGACATCCAATACATTACGATAAAGTGGATGTGCATTCAAGACATCTGACATTGTCCCCACACTAGTTAATTAAAGGAGTTCGATTTTTAGCGGGAACGCATATTATTATGTTATATAGCTACAGTGCTGTTTAAATAGCTAAAATAGTATATTTTTCTTGGAAAATGTCCTCAAGAAGTGAAATCAGAGCAGAAAAGTGATATATTCAATAAGGCGTAGAAAACCAACTCGTAATAAACACGCTATAAATCAGTGGCACTACACGAGGTTATAATTTTTGCCATGACCAGGCTCTTAAGTCTATGGCTGACCATGTATGATTTTGGTTGTTCAGCTAGCTAGCACGCTAGGCGCGATAAACGCTAGCGTGCTACTATAGCAGAGATATCATCAGTTTGATGTCTTAATTTATAATTACTTCTAGTTTTTGAGATCTGACTTAACTGTGTATGAGCATAGATTTCTTTGGCTTTTCATCTTTATGTTTTAGACTAGCTTTTTTTGCGCTGGTCACACGTTTTTGTTTCATTCACGGGACACGTATTGCATATAAAAAAGGTATAAAATAAAATATTTTCCACAACAAATCATTAATTATCTTACCTTTCAAGTTTATCAAGTTTTAATTAACTGACATCTTAGAATTCTATAACTAGTAGTTTATCAAGATGAAATTGTTAATAACATTAGACTGCGTTCATAAAGTTAGCTCGAACGTATCCTAAAAAAACAAGACAACGTGAATTTGTCATTTTGACTAATCTGTCAATCTAAAAATAATAGAAATCTTTTGCGACACCGCATTTTGATAATCTTTACGAGCATCGAAACGAGAGCCTCAGGATGTCGGACGTCAAGATCGTCGCGGCGTCGATCGTGAGCTTCCTGAAGCAGCAGCTCGAGGGCGGCGCGCTCAGCGCCGACTCGCGCGAGTCCGTCGAGGTTGGCGTGCAGTGCCTCGAGACCGCCTTCGAACTGGCGCCGGCCGACGCCGCGCGCGCCGTCGACCTGTTGGCGCTCGTGCGAGCTCGCACCGCTCCCGCCGCGTCCGCTGCGCCGCCCGGGGAGGCCGAGCGGCTCAAGAACGAGGGCAACGAGCTCATGAAGGCGGAGCGCCACCGCGAGGCGTTGGAGCGCTATTCACGCGCCGTGGAGCTGGATCCGCGCAACGCCGTGTATTTCTGCAACCGCGCCGCCGCACATTTCAAGCTGGGCGAACACGAGGCGGCTGTTGCGGACTGCACGGCGGCGCTGGCGTTGCAACCAGATTACGGCAAGGCGCACGGCCGCCTGGGGCTGGCGCTGACAGCGCTGGAGCGGCACCGCGAGGCGCGCCAGGCCTACGCGCGCGCCGCGCAGCTGGAGCCCGATAACGAGTCGTACCGCCAGAACCTGCGCCTGGCCGACGAGCGGCTGGCGGCGCGCGGCGAGCGCGGCCCCGTGGACCTGGGCGGCCTGCTGCAGAACCCCGCGCTGCTCAGCATGGCCACGGAGATGCTGGCCGACCCCAACATGCAGAACCTCATCTCGGGGCTGATGAGCGGCTCGCAGGCGCCGGCGGCGGCGGCGAACGGCGCGGGCGGCATGGGCGCGCTGCTGGAGGCGGGGCAGGCGCTGGCGCAGCACATGCAGGCCGCCAACCCCGAGCTGGTGGAGCAGCTGCGCCGCCAGGTGCGCCCGCCGGGGCCCGCGCCGCCGCAGTGAGCCTCGCCCCTGCACCCGTGCTCCCTCTCCAGGACAGAACCCCACTAGACACTTATCATTTCTCTTCCTATACTCCGTTGTAAATAAATGTATGCAAAAGATGTTCTCCACTGATTGCGCAATGATAGAGGAGGCTACACTGGGTATATTGATGAGGATTGTGTTCAATTTTTATCAGAATATTTTAATCAAAACACAATACTCTGGTATTTATTGTCTTGTAAGGTAATCTTCTTGCAAAATGCATCTCTGGATTTAGGCAACAAACATGGCATGGCATTGATTTTATCAGCGAGTAGAATGCATCTATTTATTTATTCAGAATCTATCATCACCAGAGAGATGTTCAGTTTATTATAAAGATAGTTCTTGGACATAAATTGAGATGTCTATCAAGTAGTCCTGATTATTCAAAAATGATCCAACTGAATTGCAATTTGTATTGGTAAATAGTACTTTAGACATGAATTTAAATAATGTAATTTATATTTCCCATCAACTTTAAGAATCAAGTAGCATATACAGAACTAATATTGATGGAGTAATTATCTTTTGTATAAATTTACTTGGGAAGGGGTCTTCATCCTCAGTCTACTGGTCCATTTGGTTGTAGAATTAAGATTCAGGGCCAGGCCACACTGGTTGCGTACACGTCGCGTATGCGACACTGCTCCTACTTGCTACATAGGGCTGCGTTACGAGAGTAGTACGCGCGTTACACAGCTCTATAACGATGGTTGGAGCCGCGCCCGGTATGGCCTGGCCCTAAGATATTCTTCGATTTAAATTGTATTTAATTATTTATCAGGTTTTAGAACTGCATTTATTTATCGAAATAATATTATTTTTATGGGTATGTTAAATCTTTTCAAATTATGATCTAGATTTGAGATTAGAAATTTTAGGTAACAGCTTATCATTTCGTTTGTTTACACTATTGAACCAGTAAGTTATTCCATCGTCCATGGTCTGGCTCTATGATCCTTCTGGAATTCAAATGTGAATTTAGACTGTTCCTTGGCATGCAAGCTTTGTTCAGGTGGGACCTATGCATTAGAGTGAGTGGACAATAATCTGCAGCAATAATTTCTAGCTCTAATGCATAGCCATCCTATGTTTGACTGTCAAGGAACCTTTACCTTAATGTATGATGGATGCGACTCGGCTATAAATGGCCTGCCTAGTTTATTTCCACTTACTAACCATTACTAATTCTTTCATCATCCCACATAAGTGAATTGTGCAGATTTCTGGTGATCTGTAATGTATGAATAAGTCTATTGTTCGTATAGTTGGTGCCGGCACTGCAGCACTGGGACTACCGAAACATGTAATGAATCATTAATGTTAAGAGTGTGCCCAACTGGTGCGTCTCGGGCGTCGTGGACATGTAAATAAATACTAATATTGTATGTATCGGGCGGGCGAGGGCTCCGCGACTATATCTAGCTAAGACATTAAATTGGTTTTGTTAATAAATTTATTTGAAAAAGTTCAACATATTCTTAATCACTTCTAATTACCGATTTCTAATGACGTGAGATGGCCTATTCGGAACATATGGTATGAATGGTAAGAATTTTATATGTATACAGGGTGTCCCAAAACCCTTCAAAAAAACATATACAGGGGGGTAGTGTAAGTGATTGCGAACAACCCTATGTATTTTTTTTTAAATTTGGTTGTGTTTGAAAATTTTAATAAAAAATAAAACATTTTACTTGCGCCTAGTGCCTCTCCAACTCAATATAAAAGATGCATGTAAAATGTCATCATACAGTCATTCAGAACAAAATGTTTTAAATATAGAGCGAACGAATGATAACCAAGACCGAGTCTTGTCGTTTCTTGTCAAGCCTCTGTCAAGCGGATCAACATCAAAATGTTTTTCTATTATTGTTGAGTTGCATATTGCGTGAATAATTACTGATTTACGAATTGCTGACTTCGGTGGAACTCGATGGGTTACCATTAAATGGCGAGAAAGCGAGCGCGGGTGTCAATAAGATGTCTCATCAGTAGGCTTTTATCCAAGGCCTTATTATAAGTATAATATTCGTGTTATGTTGATCGTGCGTGGCGATTCTGACCTTTGTTGCGGCCCTATGATAATCAGCGTTATTGTATCTATCTACAAGTGCGCACTAGAAAATACCCTCTTGATGTCTCAGACATGGGCTTTAGTATCATATTTATGCTGATAAGGAAACCGTTTAGAAATGCCAACACCACAGATTTTACCTGTGCTGGCGAGAGACACCTGGCGATCTAGATGTGTCTTGTTCAGGACTATTTTAAAACGAAGATGAGAGGATAAGTCCATCCTTCTTTAGTCAGTGGCAAGAAAAGGTCGCGTTTTCTTTCGATAGCGACTACACAGAAACCAAAACTAAAATCGCGTGATCATACCTGCAGACACAGTTGGAAGGGATAGAAATGAACATTCTAGGGAGTGAAGAAAAGGTGCATGGGGGAAGCCTCGAGCAACTTGTTCCTGGGCAGGACTGATGCCACTATGGGAAGATGGGTAGAAAGAAGTCATTATCAGGAAATATCTTAACAGTTCTACTAGTTTCAGATGAAAGTTATTTTCGCATTTAATTAAATGAATAAAGTCTACGCTTCAGTTTTATTCGCAAATAATTAGCAGACAACTGACGACGAGTGTCGTAAGAAAAAGACCCGTTTACTGTGTATTTGTTCGTCTGCCGTTGAGATTAGCTTCGCAAGGCCCAATGAAATTAGTAAATTTTAATGCTGTTATTTTATGTTAACGCTAGCTTATAACATACTAACAAAGTTTAATAACTACAATATCTGAGGATACATAAGAGAATATTATGTGATCTATCTTTTAAAATTGCCTTAATTCTCCCAGCATTTTGTCACTGGTGCAATGAGATTTAGGTAGTTACCTATGTTAGAGATGTTTATCAAATGCTATGTTTGTTTATTGTGAGAATAATTTATATGATTTATTAATTACGACTCTCCAAAATACTAAATATCATATCTTTCTTTCTCCGGAAAATACATTTACTGAGTAAAATCTGCGTATATTTTATAAAAATTAAAACACACGAACACTGATCCTTTCCTTGTATTTTTATTTCAGAAAGAATGATCAAAACTGTTTAAGTTTTAGAGGAGGCAAAACGAAACACTGAAACTTCGATCTGCACCATTTAATAAACATAATTTACCGCTTAAGGTGTAACTGTTCTTTTCATGCTCATTTTCAATGACTTCACCAATAAGGTGCAATGGCAATAATTTGCCACAGCTTTAGTGGTAAAAACAGGATTTTTGACTAGAATTGTATAGTAGTTATCTTTTACTAACATAGCGGCGGTGGTGCAAGCCCCTTCGCCACCTTAACCCCATCGATGCACGCGGGCCTTTTGCCACCGCACTTAACAACCGCACGACGCAAGCCACATGACCCAGGGGGTCGCGTGTCCGTTGCTGAACGCAGGTTGGCCAAGCCTCGCAATCGTTTACACTTCTTTTGCGTGCCCCCATACCCATGCACTGGCCTTAATTGTCATCCACGTCCGAAACTGTGTGCTAATCAATGTCGCTGCACCCGGTCTTCAACCACCTGCACTGCTGAGCAAGGTAATATTCATCACTACCATTAACCGTGTTGGCAACCCCAACACAATACTGTGAAGTTGGCACTACTGCCTAACGCTGCTTTCACTCTTCTCTCTCGCTCTGTACATCTTGGTGCGTGTGCGTCGTAATGGCGGCACAATAAATGAGTCTATTAATTAACAGTGTTTAATTGACGATTGAAGACCTCAAGAATTTACCCAGCCTCACCAGCTGAGCCATCGACATGGTCCTTTCGAGCCTAGAAGAGGCCGCGGCCAAAAAGGCCGAGCTAGTCGCCAAACGCGGCTATGTAAAAGCCTCTCTTACAAAATTAGTGAAGACTATACAAGACCGAACCTCACTATCGGCGCTCAGCCAGCAGAGCCTGCTCGTGAAGCAGGAGCGATTGACTTCGTTGTTTAATAAATACGAGGAACTCTGTTTGGAAATCCTGGACGATGACGCAAGCGACGAATACGAAGATGCGTACACACGTGCGTTGGTAATGCTGCGCGAACTCACCATGCAGCCGCCCGCCGCGCCCGCCGCGCCCGCCGCGCCCGCCGAGCCCGCCGGCACAACCGCAGCAGTGAAGGGAGCTTCGTCGTCCTCGTCTTCGGCTAAAGCTAAGCTGCCTACAATCACTATCCCTACATTTAGTGGGAAATGTCACGAGTACAAAACATTCATAGGTTTGTTCGAATCTTTAATCGATAATGATCCGTCTTTGGAAGACATTCAAAAATTGTATTACCTCAGAAATTATCTCACTGATGAGCCTTATGCTCTTATAAAAAACTTACCTTTAGTAAGTGAAAGCTACAGTGAGTCTCTTACAATATTAAAAGACAGGTATGATAATAAATTTAGGATAATTAATGAGCACATCAGTAATTTGTTGGAGTTGCAATGCATACATAATGGAGTTGCAATGAATCTTGATAAAGGCAAGTACACACTGGGAATTTTCCTAGACCTTGCCAAAGCTTTTGACACCGTTTCTATCCCTCTTCTATTGCGCAAGCTTGAGGCTATTGGTATAAGAGGTCCCCAGCTGAAACTCTTTATTAGCTATCTAGAAGACCGTTCTCAATGCGTTAGGATAGGAAATGTTCTCAGCGATGATCAGGACAATACTTCCTTTGGAGTTCCCCAAGGAAGTATTTTAGGTCCTACCCTGTTTCTGATTTACATAAATGATCTTTGTAGCCTAAAACTGGACCATGGCATTATCATATCTTACGCTGACGACACTGCTCTTCTTTTTTCGGCAGACTCAGAAAACGAACTCTACATGCATGCACAGCACGGCTTCAATGTGGTTAATAAATGGCTTCAGCACAATTTACTAACGCTTAATGCAGACAAGACAAATTATATTAAGTTTTCAATGCGCAAATCAACTTCGAGTCAAAGTAACTCCACACTGTATGCTCATTATTGTCGAATCCCCACTGATAACCAATGTGTATGTTCCCCCATTACAATGGCAAATAAAATAAAATACCTGGGTATTATATTAGATGAAACTCTTTCATTCAAACATCATATCGAAGCTTTGTGTAATAGAACTCGTAAGTTAATATTTGTCTTCAAAAAGCTACGCTATATTGCAGACTCGAAAATAATCCGACAAGTTTACTTTGCTCTATGCCAATCAATCCTAACTTATTGTATTACCACATGGGGTGGAGCGGGTAAAACCTTGCTACTAACCATTGAGAGAGCGCAGAGAGCTATTCTTAAGGTGTCTACTTTCCGCCCTTTTCTTTTTCCCACTAACCTTCTCTATAAATCATGTCAAGTATTAACAGTTCGACAGTTATTCATAATGAACATAGTACTAAAACAGCACGCAGCCCTTCCTTACAGCACCGAATATACTAAAAAAAGACGGAAAGATTTAGTTTGCCCTCGAAACATTGTCGCTAAATTCGTTTTCACATCAAAATTTTATGTAATATTAGGACCATTTTTATACAATAAGCTAAATGCAATGTCAAATATCTATCCTCTAAACTATAGTAATTGTAAGAAAACTCTTCAACAAGCTCTCCAAACTATGACCTATGATGATACAGAAAATTTGCTTGTTGTGTTAAAGTAATTAATAGTTGTATTTTATTATAAGTTTTTATACATTGTTAAGTTTAGTTATTATTAAAATTTAAAAAACCACAATGTTTACTGATGCGCCACCAGTATGGAATGTGTATTTTAAGATTTTGTATGTTTTTTGTTAGCACTTCTAGCCTGAAACACAGGATCTCCTAGTTCAGGCAAACGCGTTACATAGATTGTAAGTAAGTTTCTGTATTAATTATGTTTTCATGTAATTTAAAGTTTTTATGAATAAATTATCTTATCTTATCTATCTTATACCTAAATCTACTTCATCAAACATAAGAAATTTTGTGTGCAATGCTAAGCAAGAATTAGCTGCTATTAGGAATTTAAACCAATGTGTTGATACGTGGGATCCTGTTATCTTGTGCATATTGACAAAAAAGTTGGATTTATATACCAACAAGGAGTATCAACTCAGTCGTCAGGATGACAATGACCCCACGTTGAAGCAACTGTTTGACTTCTTAGACAAGCGAGCCCTAGCACTTGAGAATGCGGAGCCTGCAGCCAGGGCGCCTCTGCAGCAGCGCATGGACCATACAAATCGCTTCGAGCACTACAACAAAAAGAAGCCAGCTTATCCTGTGGCATCCAACATTGCAACAAGCACCGCTTCTTGCCTATATTGTAAGTCTGAACACAAACTTTTTAACTGTCCTAAGTTCAAACTTTTGCATGTTGATGAACGCATAAAATTTGCAGCCAACAACAATTTGTGCAATATCTGTCTAAACAGGCACACACAAAAGTGTCGATACCACTTCAAGTGCAATATATGCAAGGGCAAGCACAACACAATGCTGCATGAAGAAACTGCAGCACCCTCTGTAACTATGATGTCTAAAGCTTCCTCCACACAGGTTCTCTTACCAACAGTTCGGGTCAAATTAATGACAAGCAGCGGCACCGAAGTTCTAGTAAAGGCACTGCTCGACAGTGGCTCACAGACTTCCTTTGTGACTGCAGAACTAGTGAGGCTCCTCGATTTGAAGCCAAAGATTGTAAATACAGGTATCATAGGTATAGGCAATGCACACAGCACGATAAATCAATGTGTTCAGCTTGAAGTACACTCAATGGTGTCACAATTTAAATTACCCATCACATGCTATGTTTTGGATCAAATAACTTCCAAACTCCCACAACAGAAATTCAACAGGGAGAATATTTCTATGCCCACTAACATACAACTCGCTGATGCAGAATTTGATGTGCCAAGTAATATACATATACTAATGGCTGCCGATGTATTCTTTCAGGTGTTGTTGCCTCAGGCTGAAGGAGCCGTTTCCCAGCCACCAGCACCCAGCAGCCATCAGTCAGCACAGCAGTCAGCAGAGCAACCAGCACATGGGAGCCGCCAGCAGCCCTACTTCTTAAACACTAAGTTTGGCTATGTTGTTGCAGGTACATTACCAAACCAGTGTCATTCACAACAAAATAACAAAGTAACTTTATTTTGTAGGCAATGTGACTCAGATATCAATGACACTGTTTCTAAATTTTGGCGAACCGAAAGCGTGCCTGAAACCTTCCCAGAAAAAAGTTCTGAATTTGATCAAAGCGAGCAAATTTTTCAAGAAACTGTGGTTTTAAAAAATAAAAAATTTCAAGTAGCTTTGCCATTAAAAGTGCCATTAAGTCAGGTTAACGAGACAATAGGTGATTCATTCAACCAAGCACTGCAAAGATTTTATAACTTGGAAAAAAGATTCAAAAGAGAACCTCAATTGTTTGAGCAATACAAAGATTTCATCCATCAATATGTGGCTCTAGGCCATGGTTCATTTGTGAACATTGACAAGTACAACCTCACTAAAGACCCAGTGTTCTTCTTACCACACCACGCTGTGATAAGACTTGATAAAAAGACCACCAAATGTAGAGTAGTATTTGACGCTTCAATGTTGACACGATTACGACGCTCACTTAATGACATTTTACTAAATGGCAGCGTCACACAAAAAGAGCTGTTCGACATACTTTTACTATTCCGCATAGGCGGTTATGTCTTCAGCACAGATTTGAAAAATATGTTCCGCTCAATTGATCTTGATCCTAAATTCAGGTCTTTGCAGCTCATACTATGGAGAGACACTCCAGATGAAAACATTAAATGTATAGAGCTAAATACAGTAACATATGGAATGAAATGTTCCACATTCCTAGCAACTCGATGCCTAACAGAACTTGCAAATAGATATCAGGTTGAGTTTCCTGCTGCAGCATCGATCCTCCGCAATCAATCATACTGTGATGACATTTTAGTCTCCAGTAACTCAATAGAATCACTGAATGACATGAAAAGGCAACTCATTCAAATTCTCGAGCTGGGAGGGTTTGAGGCACATAAATGGTCATCTAATTGCCCACAAGTACTGCAGGACGTACCACTTGACAGACAACACTTTGATGAAGTTGATTTGCAAAAGCAAAACTACTGTCTCAAAACATTAGGTGTGTCATACAACACCAAGACAGATACCATTGATATAACCAGCCCCGCATCAATAGACAGCGTTCCCAAAACAAAGCGCGAGATACTGAGTCACATAGCCAAATTTTATGACCCATTAGGTTTGGTTGGACCCGTCATTGTGACGGCCAAACTAATCATACAAAGGCTATGGTCCACTAAAATGGGATGGGATTCCTGTTTGAATGATGATTTAAAAGGGCTCTGGGTCGAATTTTATGAGAATTTAACAATAATGAAACCCATTAAAATTCAAAGAAATGTTGTGACTGACACTGAACTCATTAAATCTGTGCAATTAGCAGGGTTTGCAGATGCTGCCAGTTCTGCTGCGTACGGATGCTGCATTTATCTGCGCGTGATTGACAAAACAGGTACAGTGAAACAATCTTTACTCTGTTCAAAATCAAGAGTCAATCCTCTGCATCAAAAGCTTACCGTGCCTAGGCTAGAGCTCAACGCCGCCCTACTATTAGCAAAGTTAGTCGCAAAAGTACATTCAACTATGAGTCTCAAGTTAAACATCAGTGATGTTCTTTTATTCTCAGACTCACAAATAGTTTTGGCATGGCTCAAAACTGATATAACTAAACTCAACTTATATGTTGCGAACAGAGTAAAGGTTGTTTTACAACACACTGAAAAATTCACTTGGTCATACGTCAATACGAGTGACAACCCTGCTGACTGCCTCAGCAGAGGTACGCAACCGCACGAGCTCGACGGGCACCCGCTCTGGTGGACCGGGCCCAGCTTTCTGCTTGACAGCACATATCAGCTGCCTGAAGGTAACGAATTTAATATACCTACTGATTTACCAGAACTAAAGGCTGGCTGCAATGGCTCTGAATTCTCTGGTGCTACGGTGTGCTCAGGTTCTAATGCTAATGTTTCTCTATGCTTGGATTTTCTTGATAAATACTCTGACATCAACAAAATGCAGAGAATTCTTGCTTATGTATTGCGGTTTTGCAGTAACTTAAGGTCTCATAAAAATAAAAGCAATTATTTGCTTTCTGAGGAACTAACAAATGCCATGCTTATGATTGTCAAGCATGAACAACAAAAACATTATAATGCGGAAATAAAATTGTTAACAAATAACAAACCCTTAAAGGGAAGCTTATTATCAGTAAATCCATTTATTGATGACAAAGGGCTCATAAGAATAGGAGGCCGACTGGACTGTGCGACAATACCCTACTCGCAAAAACATCCAGTAGTCCTGCCTAACGAATCACGAGTTACTAAGTTAATAATAAATAGTGAACATATAAGAAATTTACATGCAGGCCCCAAGATCACTTTGTCATCAATAAATCAAAAATTTTGGATTATAAACGGTATAAGAACGGTTAAGAAAACAATAAGTAAATGTCTTACCTGTTTCAGAATGAAGGCTAAAGTAGCCGAGCAGCTGATGGGTTCCTTGCCGCACGATCGAGTGAACGCGTGCAGAGTATTTCAAAAAGTTGGCGTGGATTTCGCTGGGCCCATCCCCGTCAAGCAGTCGAGGGTTAGGCGCGCCGTGGTCTCCAAGTCCTACATCTGTGTGTTTGTTTGCTTCGCAACTAAGGCAGTTCATCTTGAACTGACCTCTGACTTAACGACACCGGCCTTTTTAGCTGCCTTGAAACGATTTACTGCACGAAGGGGCTTGCCTAGCGACATCTATAGCGATAATGCTTCAACTTTCAAAGGTGCAAGGAACCAATTGGCTGAATTTTACAAACTATTCGGTTCTCAAGACCATCAAAAACAGGTGCAAGCTTATGGAGCTCAACAGGGAATCAATTTTCACTTCATTCCCAGCTATTCGCCCGTTTTTGCAGGTCTTTGGGAATTTTGCGTTAAACTTACCAAATTTCACCTTAAACGTGTCATGTTAAAGGCTCTACTTACCTATGAAGAACTGTGTACTGTACTAGCTCAAATAGAATCCGTTTTAAATAGTAGGCCATTGACCCCTATGTCTACAGATATAAATGATTACACTTACCTTACGCCGGGCCATTTTTTAATAGGCACCGCCTTAAATGCCTACCCTGAAAAAGATGTGACTGATGTGCCTCTTAATAGATTAAAATTCTGGAACATTTGTTGTAATATGTATCAGCAATTCTGGAAAGTATGGCATAAAAGCTACTTAAACGTGTTACAATCCAGACCAAAATGGAAAACTTCATTACCTAATGTACAAGTAGGCTCTCTAGTAATTTTAGTAGACAATGATACAAAGCCTCTGTACTGGCCCATGGCCAGAGTCACAAATGTATTCCCTGGACTTGATGGAAAAGTAAGAGCTGTGGAGGTGACTTCACCAAACGGCAAAAGTCATAGGCGATCCGTTACTAAGATTTGTTTGCTTCCTATTGACAATAATTAAGCATTCTGATGTAATTTATTATGTTCACTAAGTATTTATATTACTCTCATTAAAGATAAGGTTAAAATTACATATAGACTGAAATTGCTATATTGTTACATATTTTATGTGTCATGCAAGTTAAATTTACAAAAGTAATGTACATTGATTATTTCTTATGTTACTTAGACTGCCAATAGATGGCGCTAGTAGTTGGTTACAATGAAAACAAGTTGTTTTTGATTTCAATAATTTATTGAGTCTTTCCTAATTGTGACATTTATGTTTTTAATTTACAAAAAAGAAGGTTGTTTTGTTTCATAGCTTACTTTGTTATGTATAACTTATGTCACGTTAGGTCTTTACATAACTACTTATACATACATATAGGTATTATAGGTATATGTTTGTCATTCGTTGGCGGCAGCATGTTGGCAACCCCAACACAATACTGTGAAGTTGGCACTACTGCCTAACGCTGCTTTCACTCTTCTCTCTCGCTCTGTACATCTTGGTGCGTGTGCGTCGTAATGGCGGCACAATAAATGAGTCTATTAATTAACAGTGTTTAATTGACGATTGAAGACCTCAAGAATTTACCCAGCCTCACCAGCTGAGCCATCGACAAACCGACTTAAAATAAGAGAGGTCGTTCTCAATTCGTCGGGATCTTTTTTTAAACATATTTATTATTTTAATGGGATGATGAATACTGTAAAAAGTTTCACAGGGGGGTTTCAATACTTTGGTCGGCTCATGGGTCGGCCTAATACCACTGTATGTGGTGAATGGGTGGAAAAGTTGGTTTATTTTAAATAAATCCTCTTTTATGTCACTATCTTCTTTGGTCGATCGACAAGGAACTTGTACCTGGCCATGACAGGATGACAGCTGATGACAGTTACACTTCATATTGTACGTCAATCAGAGTAAGCAAATGGGCTAATGCAAAACGAAGAAGATTGTTTATAATAGTATAATTTTTATTTTAGTTTAAACTCTATTGAAAAAAAATTAGTGTAAAACCGATCAATACTTTATTGACATCTTCAGATAACTTTACTTTATAATTGATTGGTCAAAATATCATTTCATGACTGTTCTTTTCTTTTACAAAATTGGAGTACTGGACCGACATTGTTAACGTTAATTCCTTATGACGTCGAGCTCAACGCTGATGCGCTTAGGAATATCAGAACTGATGTGGTAAGTATTCTAGCAATACCTCTATGCAACTAACCACCATAACCCCTGTTGCAGCAAAACGTACCGACAGGATGATAGTTACATATTCATTGTCATGAATGTGCATGTTTTCTTACGACACTTTCCCTCACCGTAAAAGCGTCCGTTACTACAGCAATAACAAAAGTTAGAAAAACTTATTAGTCATGGCGGCTGGTTGAGGTTCGAATCCTTCCTTGCACATTCTAACCCCCGGGAAGGGATTAAAAAAGAGTTTTAGTAAATTCAAAGTTAGACCCAATCTTACTAGTCTACTAGCGACCCCCCCTGACTTTGCACGGATGTAATTTACCACCGAAAACTTAATTAAAATGTATCGTACATAAAAACTCTCTGTACAAAATTGCCTAAGTGACAGTCAAAACCGTATCCATACCGTTGCGTGGTTTAGAAGAAGTAAGAAGCCGGAGATATGAGCTCAAACAGGAACTAAGATGGAACTGGATGGAAAGATAAAGATATGCTCTTGTCCTTTTGCTGCATCCTGCAGGATAAGATCAAGCATCTAAAAAAGGACATCCCTTTCATTCCCATAACTTATTTTACATATTATTCAAAGTCAGACATTGATATTCATGTTGTTTATGTTCAAAGTAATCGATACCTATTCATAAAGATTTTAGGCCATAATTGTAAATAATTAAAAAGTTAATAAATTGTAAATAATATTTGGCACTATGGATAATCATCCATAGTGCCAAATATTATTATAATTTATAAGAGTCATAAATTAAACTCGTGTTTATGTTTATTATGGCATTTTTATGCATATGCGAATGCATTAAAGAACATAATTAAAAAAGCGACCATGTTCATCCCTATTTTGTCCGTCCGTCCGTCCGTCTGGTCGTCATTCGGTCCGTTCTTCCATCCGTACGTCCGTCCGTCTGTCCGTCTGTCCGTCCGTCCGTCCGCAGACCGCCGCTCATCCGTTCGTCCGTCCGTCTGTCCGTCAGTCCGTCCGCCTATCCATTCGTCCGTCCGTCCGTCCGATCGACCGGCCGACTGACGAGTCCACCGGCCGCTGGCCAACCGAGCCCGTCTGTCGATACACCCGCTGCCCATCCATCCCTCCGCTCGCTCGACAGACCAACCGTCATAATGGCGTGTCCGCCCATCCGACCATCTGGCGTTAGCCCATCCGCCCACCCATTCGTTCGTCCGTCCGTCCGCACGTCTGTCCGACAGACCGACTGACCTATGGCCGCCGTCCGATTGCACTTCTGTCAGTCTGTCCGTCTGTACGGCCGTCCGTCCTCAGGCCCCACTCATCCGTTCATCCGTCCGTCTGTCAGTCCGTCCACCCGTCCATTCGTCCGCCCATCCGGCTGCCGTCCGTCCGTCCGTCCGTCCGATCGTCCGACCGACCGACTGGTAACCTGCCAGCCGGCCAGTCCGAGCCCGTCTGTCGTCACACCCGCTGCCCATTCATCCGTCCGCCCGCTCGACAGACCGACCGTCATAATGGCCTGTCCGCGCGTCCGTTCATGCGTCCATCTGGCGTCAGTCCGTCCGCCTACCAATTCGTTCGTCCGTCCGTCTATTTGACTGACCTAATGGCCGCCGTTCGATTGCACTTCTGTCCGTCCGTCCGTCCGTTTGTTTGTCTGTCTATCAATCTGTCTAAAGTCCTGAACTAATTTTCGAAATTCCATTACCCTACGCCATTACCAAAGTTTTGCTATTGATAAGACATTGTGTTACATTAATAAAACGCACATACTAGACAATAAAGGGTTCTCTTAATTCTCCGACACAAATCCACTACATATTATGGTATGGTGGTGAAGTTAATGATTTTTTTTTTAATACAGGAAGGCTAACATCGAAGATGGAATACCTCTTGTGCCAGTATTTTCACCGGCTTTCTTGCTCTCCACGCCAGAACTCAACACTGCAAGCACTGCTGCTTAGCAGCTGGATTAGCAAGCAAAATGATGGTGGTCATCCAGACGGACCTTGCACAAGATCCAACCACCTGCAAAACCTAAACCTAGCATCACAATGTTATCGTTTATTTAGTGCACATAGTACTTGTCTCCGTATGCAGCACACAACCATCGCCGCACCGCTACTAGTCACCACTTCTGCTTTAAGACTGCAGCGACCGGCGAACGTCACGCTACTCGCAAATGCCGATGTGTAATGACTTTGTTTGGGATTCCTTTATTAACTAACTAAAAAAACTTTTAACCGTCAGTTTTCACTGTTCAGTGTTAGTTCAGTTTTAACTGACAGTGAAAGTAGGAGAATCTTATGTTGCACAGAATCAGTTTTGACTGTCAGTTAATAGTGATCGTGTATAGCTCGCATAAGGTTGTATAGTACCTCGTCAAGCGGCTATGCTCGCGCCATCTTGCGAGCGATGGCTAGGATAGCTGCGAGACACAATTGTAGCCCACGCTCGCTGTTAGGCCAACCTGTCTTAGTCGCTGCCTTACTACCGTTAGCATCATCTCCTACGCTGGCGACATGGATCACGCAACTCGACACCCGCATCCTAATGTACAGGTCAACAGTGTCGGTCGAGAAGGTGCGTATCACGTTAGCATTCCTGGACATAGTGCTAGGCGAACGAACGCGACGACGACTACCATCGCGTCGTCGTCGCGTTCGTCACCGACCCCGCTGTGTTAAGAACTCGTGCAGCGGTGGTGCAGACGCTTGCGGTCCTGTGGTCCTCACTTTCTGTCACGCAGTCACGCGACATACTTAAACCACAAACCAATAGGGCTGTAGGGCACCACTGTGCTCACATTCATCACGGAAGAGAGTTCTAGGCTACTTTGTTATAGTTTATCGTCGTCATATGTGGCGATGCCGTTTGAATCTCGTCTGTAACTGCCATCCGCCGAAGCCATCTTAGTGCATGTGCGCACGGTATTTGCAGGGGCGTAGCGAGGTACGGGCAGGATACACGCGCCCCCCCTAGAAGATGCAGTTAATTAGCAGGAATGCTCACGAACCTTAAAGCAGGTATTTTAGGGAGGTACATTTTTCTTCGCCTGCCTTCCCATAACAGAATCCTGGCTACACCCTTGGCCATTTGCCTGTGAAGGTACGTTGTGGGTAGGTTTGTGCCGTCTGTAATAACTCGCATCTCTGCAACGAGCTGCAACGCTTACTACGCGGTCAACACCGCAAAAAACCGAGCATCCCAGTTCTGCGCCCACAGATGCAGCAACAGTACCGATGTCGTCGAAGCCCTGCTCATCCTATAGAGGGTTTTACATGCGCTGCAATGTACTTTTTCAACAAATTACCTTATGTAACCGCACAGTGCGAAAGTACGTCAAAACATGTATTGTCGTTTTGAAGTAAAAATTGATACGCTTGTTAAATAAACCAATTTCATACAACCACAATCATTATAAGACTAACTAGCGCACTATGGGACTACTTTTTGAGAATAGGAATAAACAGTTTCAAAAATGTTTTTGTTTGTTATTTCTGGTAAACGCATTCACGGCCTCAAACACATAAGTGCAATTGGTTATTGCTTTGGAGGCGTGCCCGTTTGTTGACTCAACTTTTTAATCACACCTCGGGCAGCGCCTAAAACGCACATTTGTGTTTGGGGTAGGCAAGCCACGTAATCACCTCTAGCATTTGCGCGGCTTGTAACCTGTGCACCTAGCACGAATCTTCTCGACACGCGTTAACTCGCTACGTAACTCAGTGCGTCTCATTCTAACCAGTCTAGTAGGAGAGAGACGCACTGAGTTACGTAGGGAGTTAACGCGTATCGAGAAGAGTCGTGCTAGGTGCACTGCTCGAATCCGAGCTGTTACAATACGGGGGAATATATCCGGTGACTACGTGGCTGTACGCGTTAAAAAGCACTTCGTGAACAGAAAGCGTATATCTTTATATCCGCTTTTCTAACCAGTTTACGTTTGCGAAATGGATAGGTACTTTTTGTCCAATTACGTTTGTACTCAATATGTTTTAATGGCTCCTTTTTTAAGTTGCTTCGCTCATAAGACTCCTTTTACTGTTTATATTACCTAGCCCTTGGAAAAGGACACATTAAAGTTAGAGAGGGATAACAAAATAGTTATCTGAATCAGAAAGGCAAGCATGCGCCTTAAAATTTCTCCGCCGTCATCGTTTATGCCCTCTTTCATATTGGTCTAATCAGAAAGAGATGCAAACTTATTGTATATTAATTACGTGTGCTAGTCATGCAGACAAGAGTTTGGCAACAAGAAGTTTTAGTTGATTGTTGTTGTTTCTGGTTACTGTCGTTTGAATGAACGAATCTACGGAACGAATTATTTAGATTTAATGACATTCATTTTAGAATCCTATTGCAATTATGATTAGTGTTGAAAGTTGATGGCTTAAAATTGTGACCGATATCTAAGAACTGTAAAAATGACGTCAGAGGGAATCCATTGTAAAGCTGGGAGGTACCGGGAGCAAACGTGTTTTAATACTTTCGTTTTTTTGATCCTACGTCGTCAAAAATTAAAATAATCAAAAAAGAAAAACACAGGGTTGTTCGCAATCACTCACTCTATCACGCTGTATATGTTTTTTTGAAGGGTTTTGGGACACCCTGTTATATTGGCGGACGCCCGCGTGAAGTTCAAAAACGCTGTGTGCTTTGCAAGTAAATTATAGCCTATGTTATTCAGTTGCCCTAACATGACCGGCTAAGTTTAGTTTATCTCTATAGTCCATTATGACACTACTTTGACAGACGCTGAGAGGGATAAATTAAACCTGAGCGGTAATATTAGGAGCACAGCGAAGACACTGGAGTACACCACGGCCACAGAAATGAGCGAGATCTCGGCAGCCGTCCTTATCCTAACATACGTTTCCAGTGGCGTAACTATACCATCTGGGGCCCGTGGCAAATTCTTTTGATGGGGTCCTATCAGTAAAAGTCGTCACGTTGTACTCAGGTACAATATAAAAAAATATTTTTGAGCTCTTGGGCCGGGGCTCTCGTGGGTCGGGGGCCCGTGGCATTTTGCCAGCCCTGCCACCCTATTGTTACGCCACTGTACTTGTCCCACTTGCTTGTTTGACTCCCTGTTTTATATAAAAAATATAACGGGTTAAATTTCAATTGTCCAACAACGCAGCTCTAACTATAGTATAGTCGACCAAGTAATTGCTTGACCACTTTTGAACGTTATCCCTTTGTAATACGGTCGAAAAGTGGTCAAGCAATTTCTTGGTCGACTATACCTATCACAAGAAAGAGACTCACTGTCGGATTGTCTAAACTTAAGCGGGCACGTTAGTTCCACTCTAATCAGTCCAGTTCTATCAGCATCTATATAATATACTTACCTACCATGTGGCATATTTTTCTCATACTTACTGTTGTAAAAGACAGGAACAGAATCCAGTGCTCCAAATTTAGGTACCTATATAATCTTGCAGTGCTCCAGTGGCAGCAATGTAGCTGGTTTGAATTTTTAGTAACCATTTTGTCCTTAACATCTACGTACGGTCAGCCTCAGTAGTTGAACATTTTAGTACCTAGTCGCTGTCAGTAATGCGACAAATTGGAGCAAGTCTCATTTCTTACGTTACTACGACATAGATCTTAATGTTTAGCTGCCTGAGGTTCACTGTACTTATTCAATAACCAGCGCTTCCTTTATCATCGTTTCTGCGTTTCTTCAGCTGCTAGCTACTGTTCACCGCAAATTCTCAGGCCCAGTTCGTGGGATAAAATCAAAAATTTTATGTTAGACTAAATTTTAGTAACTCTGAAATCGGTAAAGAACCTTTACCGATTTTCTTGCTTGCTTGTGTTTTGGCATGGAGAGCAAGTCAGCCGGTGCAATTACTGGCACAAGGGATATTCCATCTTAGCCCTCTAGGTGGGCAATGCATCTGCAATCTCTTTGGTGTTACGGGTGTCTATAGGCGGTGGTGATCATTTACCGTCAGGTGACCCACTTGCTTGTTTGCCTTCCTATTTCATAAAGAAAATGTCATCTATTAAATTCATCTCAGCGACTAAAGGTATAAAATGAGGGTTGAATCTATCATCCAGAGCTGTACAATACCTATCATAATAGCAGTTTCCTATAGAACGCACATGTGCGTCTGAAACATGAAATCTCACTGGACAGAAAGGAGCATCGAACTAAATTCTATGGTGTTTGCGAGATGTTGCAGCAGCAAGGCTAATTGATACTGCACTAATAAAGTTTCTACAGTATTGACCGGCAGCATCCTGCGCCAAAGCAACATCAAATGTATTCCGCAACAAATAGCGACTTTGACAGCTTTAACTTGGTTCCAAACTGCATATTGGTACTTTATAATTTTTTTGAATTATTTTTATTAATATTAGTACTCTTTTGTTGTTCTCTATATTATACATGTTTTCTTAGCTTTGCGTTGATTTAATGGTCTAGGTAGGTAGGTACAGATGGTAAAGGGTTGGTTGGTAAATAATTACAACAATTTGACTTCTTAACTATTTATTACACTCTAAGTATAATTTATGATATATTTAATAAATTTACATATAATTATGTACACACAGTAGCAAATGTAAAAACCTTCGGCGCGCGCCGCCCAGCCATCGCCTACGGCTCGCGCGCACAAAAATACATTCCAAATATCTAACGCATATAAAAATCTGTATTTACATAGAGCTCCGCGCCGGCAGCATCCTCGTTCCTTTCACAACAACCGGCGTACAAATACAAGCGAAGGGAACCCTGGAGGCACGCCCCTACTCACTGAAGCGAAAGGCACTAAACTGCAGGTTCCGTATAAATGCAGGGTTCATCGTGGAACAGCTGTCTGGCGAGTAAACTACCTACAAAGTTAGTTACATAGAGTCGAGTTCGATTACCGCCTGTGAGTCGGAACTTAAACTTAATGATTGTTATTGCTTCTGTCCTGGCCCAGAACCACCTAATAGGAACACTACATTACTGACATTGTTTATTAGTATTAGAGACAAGCGACCAGCCGAACTGACGTGAGTGCCGCGGCGAGTGCGACGACAGGACCAAGAACTAATACCGACCGCGACGCCGCGGCCGCGCGGGTGCAACTCCCCGAGCACCGAAACTTAACCTCACCGAATAAATTAAGTATTTAACCTAGACAATGGGAACAGCTATAAAAATAATTTTTCAAATACTTGCACAGGAAGATTAAAAATCTTAATTATAATTTAGGTAAATAAGAAAATATAAATGGACATTAAATAATTGCAACGTTACGATATAATTTCATTATATTCATCTGATGAGACCTTCGCGCTTGTTACGCAGTGAACAGAGCGATATAAATATAAAAATATTAGGTTATAAAACGCGCACCGAGATACTCGCGCCGGTGGCTTTCTCTTCGTTGCACGTTTTACGACGCAGTCTGTCGCGACCCGACGGTGGCTAGCACCGCGACGCACCGGGCGCGACACGCCACGCAACGTCGCAGGCTCGCCCGGCCACACGTGCGGCGTGGGGACGCGTCGGGTGTTGCGTGCGACACAAACAACTCCGTTCTCACAGCAACAACCACACAACTCGTCCGTTTCGTCGACACACGAACGACAATAAGACAAACTATATTCCGCGGTGCGCTTTCAGTGCACCCAAAATATAACATAACAATTCAAACGGATCAACAAACATTACCGACATCGGCGGCGTTATATTTGGTGTTGGTATTATGCACGACTGACGCCGTTAGCGAGCCGAGCCGATCGATCGACGCGTTTAAACGTAGCGTTACGTTCACGAGGAAGCAGAAAATACGGATGAGCATTATTTTACTGTTATATTATTTAATATTGGAGTCGGTTTAGCCTCATCCTGCGTTAGCGGCGACGTCGGACGTCGGCCGATCGATTCGACTACTATTCATTCAACAGAAACAACAAGCAAAGACACGACGACCAAAAATATACGACACGCGAAACTGTAAGACCAACGGTTGTTTTTTTTAGGTATTTTAAATTTTAAGAACAGAACCAACAATAGATTACTAGTATGCCAAGCAATCGATCGATCAATGTGAGTTCTCAAAGCGCGAAAGTTTGGTTCGATGGTTAATTTAATTCAACGCAATCGAGATTGGTAACCTTTTTTAAAATACCTAAAATGATGAAAGTACATATACAGCAGTGAACAGTTCATCATCAATTTGGAGGGCGTAAACAAAATTCTAACCTAGAATAGTGTTCCTAATCCGTTTACTTAAATGACATAAAAATTCGAAGAAAGGAATTCATAGTTCAGCTCCGAATATTGCACGATTGTTTAAGCGATTTTAACCTTTCTTGTCACAATGTTGAGACCGGTTAGAATTTCGTTTATAACTCATAATTAAGGAGCTCGTAAAAGAACACCATTTTACGGCAACACGCAGCTTCCATCGCGTGGCTGTCGCGCTCTTGTGAGAGAAATGCTAAAAAGGTACGAAATCGCAGTCACATATTGCCATAAAATGGCGCTTCTCGACAAGCGCCTTCAGGAAAAACGCACGGGCATCAGAGCTGAGGCTACGCACACTGCAGCACGGCACGTGCGGACAGGAGTTTCGTCCCAATTTTCAAACGATTGTTTAGTTTCGGACAGCGTAGTCGTGCGTGTGACCGTCGGTTACCTACGCGGCGCTAGTTGCGCTTGCTGGGCGGCACGAGGTGCGGCGGCAGCTCGGGCGGCAGGTCGTGGCCGTCGATCTTGACCTGGATGAGGTGCATGGCGAGCGCGAACTCCTCGTCGTCGAGGAAGCCGTCCTTGTCGATGTCGGCGAGCTTCCAGATCTTGCCGAGCACCGAGTTGGGCAGCTTCGACTTCACCATCTCGGTCTTGGCGGCTGCGGAGAGAGGCACGCTCAGCGGGGCGCGCGGCCGCGGGCGCGGGGGCGAGCCCGGCCGCGGCTGGGCGGAGTGGAGAGGAGCGAGCTCTGGATCAGTAGAGATTTCGAGCGCTCTGATTGGTCATCCCGATCCGCTCCTCTCCACTCCGCCCCGCTCCGCGTTGGTGGAAACGCACCCTTTGGGTTTCACCTCCAGCCGGGTATCTATCGCGAGCATTGTAACAGTTCAGAGTCGAGTATGACAGTAGGGAGTACGTGGAATAGCCCGAGCGTCAGTAAATGATTAATACGTGTCATGATAAAATTGTGTATTGACGCAATGTATTAAATTGTTACATCTCGCTCGCGATGGATACCCGTCTTTGGAGAGGATCTACCGTGTCGCAGAGAGGTTTTGCCAGGCTCTGAATATTATGACAATCTACATAATAAAGTAATTACCTAAGAAGCTGAACTTTATTGTCTGTGCATTAATGAACATCCAAATGGATGGGTTATTATACCGCGCCTGCGTGCGTGGTTGTTTGATTCATTAGGCACTAAAGACAATGGCACGCAAACAGTGGCATAAAAATCCGTGATTATTACTGAGAATTTATAATAATTATAATTTTTAATTAATTATATTATTATAATTTATTTTTGTGTGCGGTAGAGCTGACAAAAAGAAAAATATGCGCTTTAAGTCTGTAAAAGTGTTTATGGCGTACTTTTTCTGAATGTAATAATACTACTGACTACTGACGAGCAAGTGCGATGAAATAAATTATCATGCAAGTTCGGTTTTGTAAGAGTGCATGAAAAGCAACGATTTTAAGGTCAGCCGCCCTCAAATAATGGCATTATAATATTTGTTCCCTCCGGTTCAGTTGAAAATGTCGTATAGACGTGAAGGGACAGTCAAAATGTGGCCAACTAGAGTCGCAGCATGTAGTGAGTCACTGAATACGAAAACTCAAATTTCCGCTTTAAAATTAGAAAAGCGTCAGTTTAACTGCCCATGCGTGCACTTAATAATAATACAAGCTTTAATTCAAAAGTAAATAATAAGGTGGTGGTGCATGTTTCATAATCTGTTAACGTCAAGTTTCAACGACCTTTTCGACAATGAGGTCGAGGTTACTTTTGATGTTTCGCCGAAACTTGACGTTAGCAGACCTGGACAAATCAAATGGGCCCGCCACAGCATGCAGATGTCGAAGAGTGCATGCCCACGTCGGTCCGCCAAGATACTCAAAGAGCCTTCACAGTCGGTATTAGATCCCAACCTTGATGTCCCACCCGAGTGCATTACAAACCTATCAACCGTTAAATATTTAACAAAAACAATCCCACAAACGTAACAACAACTCGCTCCGATTTATTGCGCCGGCGAGGCCACGCTGCTCGTTATTCGCTTCAACACTCTGACAAAGTTGCATCGAGTGAAGACGTCGAAAAACGACTCGATTCTCACGAGTTCCTCCTCGGGCCCGAACGCCAGAGCCCTGGACCTATCCAACCATGACTCCGGGGATCTCTCTACATAGAACTCTACGAACGGCTTCCCGGTAAACACGTAAGCTAGCGTTAGAAACATTATTTCTACTGTTATCGTTATCGTGACGATATTCAAGAGGAGCAGAAGAATGAACTTGATCGAGTGCACGATCGGTCGAAAGAAGTCCGATTCCGACTTCTCCTCCTTCAAATCTAGATTGTATATCGGTTCGGTGGATTCGTCACCAGAGCTGTCGCTAGGTTCGCCGGCTAGGGGTTCCGTAACAGGGGACTCGGGTCTGCTGGGAGCGCACGTGGACCGGTCGGCGCTGAAGCGCGTGGAGTCGGGGAGGCTGTGGATAGAGACGCCGGACGACATCGCATCGGACAGCTCGCCCACCAGGTACTGCGCGATGAGGTTACAGTTCTGCGTCGCGACGGCCAGAGCGTCGGCGAGACCGGAGAACTCGCGCGCGTGCTGCCGCGCGACGCAGAGCTCGGCGAGCAGCGAGCACTGGCGCGCGGAGTCCCGCAGCGCGCGCAGGGCCGGCGCGTGCTGGAGGGAGGGACACGTACCGGCGCCGGTGACCTTCCCGTCGACGGGGCCGAGCCCCTGGAAGATGGTGTCGTAGCGCGGCTTCTCTCGGCCGCAGATCCACTCGGGGTCCCCGTGGCCCGCGTCCACGCCCTCGCCGCGCCCGTAGCCGAACGGAGACACCTGGTCCTCTACGCCCTCGAACGCGCCACCTGGAACGTGACGGCGTAAAGTTTAGTGACGGCATTTTCTTCATCTGAAACCGTAGGCAATACAGATTACAGTAGTACCTACTAGTAGTATTAACCTAGCCTGAACGAGTGTACGAAGTGACCGTTTCTTAATCCTATCATATCCTTATTTTCTCTCGACTTTGATCAAAAAGTAAGAGCTTCTTATATCGCTTAAAAATTAAGGGTTGATGCCGCAGTGAGAATTTAACCTTTTTGTTTCTAGTATTGTCGAGTTGATTTAATTGGGGTCATATCTGGCTTAAACTAAACTAGCTTGTGCTGCAACTTCGTACGAGATTTTAAATAACATACTTACTAACTTCTTCCTCCCCTAGTAGTGGAAGTTCTATAAATCCTAAATATATAAATGATGATATGATATGATTATTTAATGAAAACCCTATTTTAAAATGTGCTGTAGCTGATGTGATGTGGCATGTTATACTGCCTGCTCGAGCGCGTTTAGTTTGTTCATAATATCTATGTAGGCATCTAAAATACCGGCTTACATCAAGATCATACTATTTATTTAGCCTTCTATAGTTGTACTACCTACTATATATTCTGTGTTCTAGCTTAATATTATTTTAATTTTTTTATTTACATATTTCAGACAACAAATGGTCTAGTTTTGTTAGTAACAAACTTATTATAAACGCGAATAAGTTTTCTTCTAATTACGGAAAGGGAGGCTATCGAGCGTACGGGTTTCTGATGAGAAGTGACGCCACCACTCACGGGAACCGATCAGTTGCCCGCTTTTAGGTAAGTGGGCTGCTGGACCTCTCACTTACCATACGAAAACAGGAGCAATAGGTAACTTTTCTGCATAGTTTTGACATTTGCATTTGCATGGTATGAGTTGCAGGCAAATTTTTATACTATACTGAGAAATGTATAATACTCAAAATGAAATAGGGCCCACTCGACTTTTTTCAGTAAAACAAAAATATAAAATTATGTATGTGTCAAAGAATATTTATATAGTAGGGTTTAATTAATTGTTTACACATCAAGTTTTTGAAATAAAACCCAACATTCACAACGTGCATTGTTAGAAACACATACTCATTTTCATATTTTCATTTTACAGAGAAAAGTCAAGTGGGCCCAATTTTGTTACTTTTCACGCGGGCAAAGCTTCGAGCAAAAGGTCGTGGTGTACTTAATTAAAAATGCACCCGGAAAAAATCGATAAAGTAAACCTTGGCATTTAGTGGAAAGCAATGCCAAGTTGTCGCGCTCGTTCGACGTTCCATTGCAAGAGATTTATTACTTCTGATAAATACAATTAATTGTATTACTCATTTGCCGAGTAGGTAAACAAATTATCGTATAATGTAGCCAAAGAATTATGCCATGATGTTACAGGATGTTTTCTTAGCAATCGGCTTCAAAATAAAACAAATCGAAGACCACGGAAGCATAACGTGTTACTTCCTTGTGCGCCTGCAGGCACGTTTCAAAGCCAATGCCAGACAAACACATCTTGTTGTTGCAAGGAGATGCCAATGTGGAGCGGAACCCACAGCGCACAGTAACGTGACCGCGTCATCTTGCGAAAATTATTGGTACAATGCTAATGAGTGGGCCTTATCGCCCAGCCGGCATTAGGCTCTAAGTAATGGCGTCAATAGGCGATACAATCTAGACATTGAAGTCCGAGCAATGTGTCGCGACTTGGCGAGACTGTCGAGAGTGGTTTCCATAGCTTTAGTTAGCCCTTTTGAGCCCAAAGTACAGTACGATTACTTAAAGTTCGCTATTCTAAGTTAGTCCACAAAGATTGATTTTGATTTACATTGCCTTTTTGGACCATTACATGATAATTGACCTTCTATCTAAGGCAGCAATGTATTTCGATTAATTTTATTTACTATGGCATTTCAAACAACAGCTGAAGTCAATATTCTTGAAATTGTAATTATTGTACTGTAACAAACGTATCCGCATAATTAGCAATCCATAAATTATTTATTATTCCATGTTTGCACGAGTTAGTAAATATGTTAAAGCAGCATAAATTTCAGTAACTTGGAAGTGTAAAATTAAACTAAACAGCTAGCATGCTTGCTCATCTTCTTACTTGTCGCCCTTCAACTGGGTTAGTTAGGAGACGCATTGAGCGACCGACAATGCGAGTCGCGGGGCGTAGTGTTAGCTATCTAGATTTGTGCCTTGAAAATTGCATCCATTCATGAACGGACGAACCGCGTGGACAGGACACCGAAGCCATTCACAGCCGCAAATAGCTGTGCGGAGTGAAGTGGCTTCAAGGGGCTACCGGTTTGCGAAGCGCCTGCGCTCTTAGCAGATATTGATATTACGACAAGGAGCATATGAAGCTAACGCAGGATACGGAATAGATAAGCATCCGTTCCAGACACTTGATTTTATGGGTCATGTACAGCTATGCGCAGATTGTATAGTGCAGTTCTGTTTAAGGGTAACCGCAAGATTGTTTTCGGATGCGGTGTTAAATTGTACGTATCCGAAGCCGCGAGCAGCCCGACGGCCGGTCCGGCGGGTCCGCGCTGCAGCGGCCATTATCTCGCGCAAGGCCGCCCATTCATCCGCGCTCGCGCACCACTGCGCGTATTCCATTCTTATCGATACTCTTTAGTTATTTACCTCCACGACTTATTGTTCTACGACTATGAGTAATGGTTTTTTAATCGATTTCTTTACGCACTGCTATAAATAAAGCAAATTACTGATTCAAGGGCACGACGATGTAGGTCAGACTGATACAATAAAAACAAATCAATCGACAGTTGAATGAGGTAGTTAATAATGATGCAAATGCATCGAATGGCCTCTGACGTTTACTCGCTGAATGACATTGTTTAATAGTCCAACTCAACCTTGGTCGTGGGGTGATAAATCGAGCGGCCGGCGAATTGAGCAAATTGGTGTTATTGCGGCGATGCGCCCACGACACGCAAACAAGCGCGGCTGCAGACGTCCGCCGCACGCACAGCGGCGACACGTGCTCCGATGTACTCGCCGGGCTTAGTCACACACGTTCGCTAATTACTGTTGACACGTTGCTATTAAATATTTAAAACAGTTCAATGTGGAAACGACGCGCATATTACGTATCGTATCGTTACCTACGAGGAATACCATAACAATGAATATATCCATGTACTTTGCTCGATGTGTCACAAACTTGCAGCCACAACATTGGCAAGCATTGTTTAAGTTTTGTTTAATGTGAGCTAGGTACGCTGTATCATGCAGACAGTTTATTCCAAAATTAGTGGAATCGATGCGGCGCAGCGTCGTGCCTATAGCTGCCGCCCCACCCGTCTGGTCCCGTCCGGGGCGGCGGCGAGCCGGATCTCTACCCGGTCCCGAGACTGACTACCAACTGCTATAGTCGCTACATATAACTACAATTTACGCGCCGCAACCTAGGAAGTGACGCGCTGCAAAACGAGCCACATTCCAGTACCGCATGGACAAGAAAACCATTAAAACTGTACAATCTTGACCTGAAATCTCATAAATTAGCTAACGGATATACTTAGAACATTATGCATAATTATGCTTAGGGGTTGCGTGAACTCTACGGATCTAGGTGACACGAATGATGTCATGTAAATAGTTCCGACGATAGCGGTTAATTAGTCTCCAGCGACATAGTTTTACGATGCAGATGACTATCACACGATAACACACGGTAAACAAAGCGTCGATTAAAGTCAACACGTTGTCCCGCCGCCATTCAATAGGTCAATATTAGACAGCGAAATTATTTAAATAACTCGGCGTCATCGCCGACGACCTCGATATCACGGTACGCTCGTTATCAGGAGTTTATGGTCATCCCAATGACAAATATAGGTATAATACACCGCTTACAATGTTAAGGCCCCGAGCGAATGACATAACAATCAGGTAATCTAGTTATTACGTTGCGGAGCCTGCCAGTGAAAGTGTAGGAAGCGAGAACATTTAGCGACGGACGGCGGACAAATCGATTTATGATTACACATCGCACACGACAGCACATCACGCGAAGCAGTCAACAATGCTTCGTTAATAGAGCGACATCCGAGCCCGTGAGAAACGAGAACCGACACCGGCACAGGGAAGAAGACAGGACGGCCCGAGGCGGCGAGCGGACGGCACAGGAAGGTCAGGCGGCGCAGGATACCTGTGTCCTCGGCGTGAGGAGGAAGCGCGTCCGCCGCCCACCGGTGCCCGGAGTAGGACAGCGCCCCGTAGCCGCGCCGCCCGATCGCCGCCTCAAACTCTGAGAATTGACACGGGCATTCAGAACTACATAAACACCTCCTCTCATCAAACATTCATCCGACTCCCCTTGTAGAACGACGCGTTATAAGATTACGTACACTTTTTGTAACAATTCCGCTGCAATCTCCCAAAAACAAACTCTTCTGACCAATAAAGTGTCAACAATACGCCTTGATAAGGTTTTATCTTTCGCCAGCCGGCAACGCGCTCGCGGTTTCAGTAGATAACCAAATGAAATGGAATGTTGGAAAGCATAATTGTTTTTGCTACAGAACTGGATATGATTTATAGAACTAGCCCAGTTTTGTAGGTGAAGCTAAAGGTCAGCCTAAAACAATTAGGTGAGTATAAATAGTACATACAAATAAGTGAAGTCCATTTCAATTGTCAATAGCTTAGCTTTACAAGTTGCTTCAAAGACTTTAACCTTAGAAAGTTTATCTTCTACAAGCATCTTGTTTAATTGAATAAAAACTATCAACAGTATAACAGTGCGTGTGGGCAAACTAGTTGATTACCTTGTTAGTTGTAGACGCATTGTTCGCCAGGAAACCAGGGCATCGTCAAGACAATCGATTGTTTATTTGCAGAGAGGTGAAAATAAAGGGGCACGGAGAGCCTTGTGCGGCATTCATTCACGCGCGCACGCGGCTCACGTCGCGCCATTATCATACGCCATCGATCGCCCACAATGGCACCGTTATGTTATGCGCTAGCGCAGGATTATTCGAAACCTTACCATTGTTTGCCGAAGCCTTAGGGAATGACATCATGCGAATAAACGGAGATCACTGATAAACTTTACGTCACTGATAAGTAGAGCAGACGTTAGCATAAGGTTGCTGATTGCTGTTTAAATTTTTGCGAGGCCTACGCCCTAAAATTCACAGAAAAGAAAAGTGTCCTATTTGCGATTATATCTGGTATGGGTAGAAAGCGACAGTGGGCCGCTTGTGATGCCGAATGCGGCACAGGCGGTGGTAGCCTCACTTGGGCGCAATTTGCTGCAATTGGCTCTCTGGCTAACAATGCAAGTTCCGTTTAGTAATGCGGTTTCGACGTTTTAGAACAGTTTGCATACGACGAAGAGCGAATCAAAGCGTTGCAGGACTATAGGTAACCCAACGAGAGTTGCGCTGAACGATCACACACATACTACACAATGCTATGCAAAACAAAACAATATTTTGAAAATTCCTACGAAACTCTACGGTAGCAGTGTGCGTGCGCGTGAACTAAACCTTCGTTGCGCTTCTTACACGCTCAGAAACTAGAGGCCGATTTAAAGCCACATTGATGCGATGATTGTGTAAATGTTCTAAGTATTCGCGGCGCCTACATAGGTGCTTGTGTTCGTTAAGCTCTCAGCCTGCATGGTGATGTTAGATCGATTATGGGAAAACCCAAAATTGATTTTTACTCGTCGCAAAATCGTCTAGCAAACCTTCTCTTTGGCTGTCATTTGAGTCCATTTCATGTTTCACCGACTTCGTATGAATTTAATTTGGTACATTTGATGAATAATGCCTCAATTTTACTGAGTAAATACAATGAAAGTCATCTTTTTTTGGGTCACCGTTATTAATAATTGAACAATTTCAAACAAACACCGGGTATCTACCGCGAGCATTCGCCAGATGCAGAATCGAGCATTGCAGCGGTGCATGAGTAGGTACGTTAAATAGCCAGAGTGTAATTAAAAAAAAAGAAACGAGTCTAGTTACAAATTGTAACATGTATACTCACGATTACTCGTGGTGGATAGGAACTTAGGAACGCTCACAAAAAAATATTCTGCCGAACTTGAAAAGATATAAAGGTTTAATACGAAGGTCTATTATCCACGCATTTCGAATGAAGATTAACTCCAAGACAAAGTGTCCAGTATTCCGCCACACTTAGCAGCACGTTAACTGGGTTATCGAGCCAATTGAGACTCAATGCATCAATTTCTTCTCAACAAAAGGGAAAAGAACAATCGAGGTCCAATTCAGAGGGTCGCGGCGCGGGCGCGGGCGCCGGCCCCACAATGGATGCTGCTCACCGCGCAGTGATGTCACGGCGGACGCGGGAACAATGCCCCCGGCACAATTAACAACTGTTGTGCTCTTGTATTAACGTATCCACCGAAATCAAGTGCACGCTCCAACATGGCAGAACTGGAGCGTCAATGATAGCAAAGCAACATCGTCCTTCCATTGTTCAAGCCGAATAGTTGCAGTCCCGGAAGCAATGTCAATCACAGCATCACCGACGCTATGGGGGATATTTCTAAGCGCTTCCTCGGCGTCCTTCAATTTAATAAAAGCAGCATCTTGAAAACTCTCTTCAACGATTGCCAACTTCTGGGGACTAGCAGTCGTTTATTAGCGCCATCCTAACCCTGGCTCAACCCAGTAGCTCAACTCAATAGTTTGATTTTGTTCAAGTCGCATCGCATTGCTGTCGAAGTTTCCTCGGTTACAGTGGCGGACTCGAACGTTTCGACGATGCGGTAGTCGCCGAAACACCAGAAGATAATGGCGGTCACCGTCATGCAGAAGATTACGAGGGCGAGGAGTCGCCCGTTAACGTGCATCTCTCTCTATTCTTGTTCTTGTCGGCTTGTCCGTTTGCCTGTACGAGTACGTTTGGTTTACTTTCTTAATAAAAGTTAAACGGAATACTTAATTCAGTCATATAACTATGATATAAAAAGTATCCGTATCTACAACTTTTCGATGTATGACGTCTGTTGCGTCGCGTCAAGTTTTTGTTGATTGCCAATCGCATTTGACATTCTGTGAAGGTTGGTCGGAGCGTGATTTCGGTTTAAAAAAAAATTTTTTCAAGACAAAATCCGCCTCCAAATTATAAAAAGTAAACAGACGAGTTCTAGTTCTGCCTTAGCATTCTCGAAAATCCTCTCGCTCAGATCTTACAGGCCAACAAACTAAATCGGTTTATATGGTAAGTTGTGCTGCACTTGCAAAATTGAGAATTTCCGTGGTTGGAAAGTAGACGTCTAATCCTGCAATTTGGTAAAAGATTATCGAATAAATAATTAGAGTAGCGTGTCAGGTTGCGCGGCGTCACGGGCGGTGGCGCAGGAGTTGAGCTGCAACCATTTGCGACACCGCGCCGCCGATCGACTCGATACTAGAATACTTTTGTGTCGGACGATCTAGATTAGATTGCATTATTATTTCACAGAGTTTTACTTGAAACTCTACACTTGCTAAAACCTTCAAAACAAATTGAAACGGATTATCTTGCTACCCCGCGAAACTGTAAGGTAATTTTTGATTGATCAGTTGTTGATATGGACCTCCGTAAACGCCTGAATCTATTTGATTTAAAAACCTTGTTCATGTTTGAGTTTTCTTGACTTTATTAATTTTGATGCGTTCAGAATATATTGCATAAAGAATAGCCACGCACCACACCGCGCCACACTGAATTATGATACTCCAGCCCCGCCCCCTATATTGACGAAGAACCGACGTCTTTTACATAGCACGCACACATCATACATCATGTTGCTCATGTAGTAGTAACTGCGCGCATTTTGTATGGCGTTGCCGCTCTGACTGCCATGGGGCCAGCTGAACCGATTCAAGGACTCGAGCATTAGTCACCCCGGTCCTCCCACCAATGCTCGCCCGGGCCGGGCCTGCATTAAACATGCCGTTAATTAATTCCGCACGGCAGTACATACAGAACGCGGCGGTAACAACATTACTTTGAAAATAGTACTTTTTTAAGTTCTGAATCCAAAAGGTCCAAAGGGCCACATTGCTCTCGCGTATTCGTCCGTCTGTCTGTCCCTCTGTCACAGGGAGTATTTGTATCTTTTGAAACGTAACAGTTAGACACTTGAAATTTTCACTGACCGTACAATTACAATGGTCGTTATAACAACAAAACATATAATAAAAGATAAAAAATATACGGGTTCTCCGGACAACGTATTCTTTCAACGTGTGCGAGGCTGATTCGCACTGGGCCTGTTATTTATTGGGACGCGATAATGAAAAACTTCAAAACTTCATTTCGCAAAGGCTACCAAGTTTAGATTAAATTTTCGATAAACAGCCAATGATACGAAACTATGTTTTATAGCGGCAAACTTAATCAACTGTAGAGACATTTGGTCGAAGATAAACATCTCTACTGCCCTAAAATTACCCTGCGGAAACAACGATAAGCGTAACAATCAACCGGTGCGTCGCATGACACATCCAATTCTCGGTGCTCCGCACAAATGAGGCTATTCAATAAGCCAGCAACAAAAGCATGCTGTTCCAGCACGTTGATGCGTGTGCACAATAGGGTATCAGTGGCATCGCGCGCGGGCGGCGGCGGCCGGCGAAAGTGGCCGTTGCGCTCCCATTGGCCGCGCGGACCCGGCAGCGCCGGCGCACCCGACTACCAAAGACGAGCCTTGACATTCACGCAGACTGCGTTACAACTGGCAAAACTATACAAAAACATATTGTGGCAAAAAAAATTAAAAAATCCAATACTAACTAATATACCACTGTTCGATCAACCATGAGTCCGTGACATATATTCTTTTGCGCTGTAAACAGCGCAAAAGATACAATAGAAACTTCATGTGCATGAAAGTATAGGTTTTTTATTATTTACTAGCAACCCGCACTGGCTTCACACGGGTAAAATTAGGATGTAATGTACACAAAAAATCTCTAATTGGCAGTTAAAGCCGTATAAAAATCCGTTGTGTGCAGGCCCGCCGTAAGCGGGCGTGCAAGGCGTGCACCGCACGCGGGCGGCACGTCCAGAGGGGCGGCAATTCTTTTCATTTATCACTCCTTTATAAAATGAAAATGAAAATGAAAATGAAAATGAAAAATTTATTTGCAAGTAGGCCATATAGGCTCTTTTACATGTCTGAATCTACTAGCGCTTCGGAAAATGGAAGAATCTGCTGAGAAGAAACGCCGCAAGAAACTCAGCAGTTTATCTTTTTTTTTCTTCTCTTTTGAAAACAAGATTACAGAGCAATATACACAATCATAACAATAGTTCACATAAAGTGTGAAAAAAAAAAAAGATAATAAATAGCACAGCAAGCTTTAAGCATATTGAACGAACTGGCACTAGTACAGATTGACCAAGAGATGAATAGGGTCCCCAGGTCAAAGAAATTAGAATCGGGATGTATGTGGTCCCTGATCAAATACTTAGTCTAAATAACTTAGAGATGTATAGTCTCTAAGGGTCAAAACAAATTAATTACCTTAATCTATGCTTAGCAGAGGTGTAAAACGCCTCCACGGTCAAATTGTACAATAGTACTTGGAGATGTATAGTCTCCGAATGTCAAAAGAATATAAGAATAAAAATATTCATGTCAAAAAAAAAAAATTGGTGAAAATCCAACAAAATCAGTAATATAACAATAACAACTCAATATATGTCTATATTTAGTTATATATATAAATATAAATAAATAGACAACACGATGAAGTCTCCCACATCAAACCGCATTTAAGTACCTACATTTTAGGCTTTTTGAGAATTACATTAGTCTTTGCAGCATGAATAGTCCGGACCCCACAAACAGCACCCGATCACGAGTATGACGCGTATCTCAGCCATCGTCTCTCCTCATAAGACAACAATAAACAGCCTTCCTGACAAGCTCAGCATGGGTAGTCGTAGATAAATGGGGGCCGCATAATCGGTATTGCACACGGGCGTTCAAATAGATAGCGGCGGGCCGGGTCGTGTGGTTTAGAAGGAGTAGGCGGCCGAAGACAAAGATGGGGATTGAGGACAGACAGGAATGGATAGCGACTTTGTTCTATACTATTTAAAGATTATGACGCTACTATAAATGCAAAATTTAAGGGTAGGTTCCTAGGTAAAAAAAAACCGAGACAGGGTCAAGCTTCGTACGAGTGCACTTCTGCTCAGAGCCTTGGCATTCAAACGGCGCCGGGTTCGATGGCTCGCGCTGTGTCAAGCGAACAAAATTAGAATCGATAAACGGGCGATAAGATTGCTCGTTCCTAAGAACTAGGTGTTATTTCAACACTTGAAGAAATTGATGTCATGATTAATAAAATTCCGTGAGTTTCTTCAAGTGATACACAGGATATTCGAGTAGGTAGTCTGTTATCAGGGCACGCAAAGGACTGCCTGCGCTATCGATTGGGTGTTTGTAACTGCAGGGCACTCAGGTGGCAGTTAAGTAAGTCAAGTATCGTAGCTGTATTCGCCTTACTGGGGTGCTTAGCATTAAAAATGACGCTGCAAAAGTGTGTGCGTTTTTTTATGCGAAAAAATTGAATAAAACATGTACGGTTGGAGTAGATTTTGATCACCTCAAATAGTCTATGATATAACTATTGTATACATATGTCGAATGTAATAGATCAAAGGATGGGCAAGTCAATGAGCTATTAAAAGGGGCCGGTCCGGAGAGCGAGGAAATGTCCAAGTTAACAAGTCGCGCGGTGGCCCGAATTGCGCTTCCGGATTAGTGCCGGCCGGCGCGTGCGCCGCAATATCAGAGACCTGTGACATCTGCGACACTCCGCGGCCATGTGATCTCCGCATTACTGCTCAAAATAATTGGAAACAAGTGGCGTAGGTACCTACAACGCGCCGGTAATCAAATTGAATCGATAACCATTACGACAAATTGTCTCCAGGAAAAAGTAAGGCGATATTTACGGCAGTCGAAAGCCAAATTTCTCCGAATGCAAAGTACCTAATTGTAATGATATCGGCACAATAAGATTTAATGGAAATATCCGTTTGGGATTGCTGACGCTGAGTCAGCCTGACACCCGCTTCGCCGGCGATGACGACGCGGTGACGCAACGACGATACATACCGAGAAAATGCATAGAAAAGTGTTAATAACTGTTCCGTGGAACATCGGAAGACAAGTGGGCCACGCCGCGATAGCGAGCTCGGCGGGGCAACTAGAACAATTATAGCTACAATGCCTACAATAGCTGCATTAGATAGTAATTATCGTCCAAACTTAACACATTTCACATGCTCGTATATTCGCCATGCAAGTTATAGGTAAACACAATTTTTATTAGTAACGGATAAAAATAAATTTATTTCCAGTTCGGCGACGGTAAATAATTTCGGAACGGCCGTGACCGTGAGAGCACCGGCAAAAAACCGCAGCGTTTAGCGTGCTCTAAAAACCGGACATTGATAGACAATTGTTGGATGCGCGATCCGAAGGTTGTGTGGGCATAATGGAGCATCCGCGCACAAAGCGCAAGGCCGCGGGCGCGGGCGCACCTGCGACCCGCGGGCGCGGACTCCGCGCCGCCGACACCGGCGCTGTTTACGCAAACACCTTTATCATTATCAGTACCTACGATGAATTCACTGCGAGCTCACGTGAGACCGTGTGACGCAAACGGCCTGTTAAACAGCTAGCTATGCACTATTAAGGTTATAATTAACACGGATAGACTCCAAGTTATATTGAGAAGGGTTGGCACACGACAGCTAGCTCTGGAGTTCCGTATCTATTCCTGCTAATAATACGAATGCCTGCTTTTGAAGTAACGCTCAGATAGGTACAGTCCTCGCGGTTAATTTTAATCTAAAAGTGGAGTAAATGAGTAAGACGGTGATAACGATAATCCTGCGGCGATAGAACCCGGAGATAATGATTCGTCGATGCGATATATTGCTTTCGCTACGTTACATAGCCGCGTGTTACGTAACACGGACATTTATATTTTATGTAAGCAAACCGTTAAGGAAGCTATCGAATTCATTTAAAGTCGGTCATTGAATCAATTGGTGTGACGTTCTCATATCAGGCACTAGGCCACAAAATGGCAATGAGGAAGAATTTGCCATAATGAAAGGCCAAGAACCTGTCAATGATCCTTCCGATATTGTTAGCAATTTCTGAAGAATCTTGCGACTTAACAGTTACATGTTTTAAAACGTTAATTATGTGGCGCAACGAGACAAAAACGAGTTGAGAGGGCACAGAGAACAAAAGGAGGTCGGATTTTGACACGGACCACGCGACTTATTTTCGGTAGAAACAAAACGCCGTTAATTTTGTATACAAATTACTTTGCGACACGATTAGGTATGGGAAAGGAGGCGGAAGAAATAGGTAACGAGCAACAGGCTGCCATGCTATTAAGGGCTGACTGTTGACGATGTTATAGCTAGGCTTATGGCAAGTCACTAGGTTTATGTTCCCGTAGACTAAAGAGGAATGATCATGGATCATACCGGTATGGTTGATGAATAAGTTCTGAATCACTTTCTAAAAGAGAATGATTACTAATGAGGCACATCAGCCGTGGCGTAAGCTATGAGTTTTCTTTTTAATTTATAAGCGATATGACCCAGGAAGCACCGATGCCCGATAAAGTCAGCAGTTTTCGCGGCAAGCAGCACGCGAAACGGCTAGCTTGCTAATGAGTGGAGAACAGTCGAAAGTTTGGCCAAATTAGGAAATCGTGAACTGAAATTGTTATGTATGACGATCTTACATATCAGGTGCTGTTTTATGGCTTTCTTCTTATGAACATAATGAAGAGTGCTGGTAAAATTTTCTTGTAAATTTTTCATGTTGATCTACTTATAACAATTTTACACTTTTTTGCCATTTGGTTCGTAATCGTAAACGCGTATAGCAGATTCTAGGTAAGTAAGTTTTTTATATATGTTATGCGTGATTGTTATTTGTTTTTAAAAGATTTCGCAAGGAAAGGAGTTGAACATAATCATCTGAGCATAAAAAAGTGCATGTGATACCTTATCGCCTTCAGATTGTCCGACGTGAGACACTATGTAACTATACTCAATTGATTCGTGTCTTTCTTGGTATGACTAAAGGCGTCTTGGTACAAGGAAAAATAAATTAAGTAAAGACATACCTAGTTATAAATATTACTAAAATTACGTACGCAGCGCACACCTGCAGCGGGGACAGGAATGTTTATACCCAAATGCCAGCGCTCAGTTATGTCTGTCTGTATAAATATTCGTAAATATCTAGAATATGTCGCGCACGGATCAGATGGATATCTCACACCAAAATGGAGTCTGTCCAACCTATCCTGTAATAAGTTCCATTGGATATACTTCGACTACCTCCAACCCTATTATGCCTACTACCGACGGGATCTGTTGTAGATTTAAAGTTGTAATATGGACACCTGAAACTGACACAAATGTAGATACTTAGCTGAATATTAAACACATACTTGTGTTTATTATAAAAATGTTTGGCAGGGAATCTAACCGACCAACAGAACACTAAGCAAGGTGCATTAACAACTGCACAGACAGTAGTTACGAAGGAACTTGCCTAGGTACATTGATGATTTTATACTTGACGTGTTTGGGAGTTACAAAGTAGTAAAGTAAACATGATTCATGTAAGAGTACATAAAACCATAGTGTATAGCGCAGGTTATCTGGCCATTACTGTTTTAATTGGTTTGTCCGAATCTAGTTGAACAAAAAATATTGCGACTCGTTTTGAGAATATTACTTGGCTCGTCCGTCTGTAAACTACAAACTTTTTGATTTTATGCTTGATGAGTACTATGCAGTATTTTGTACACCACCATTTAAAGGTGATTTCTACGTTCTATTTCATATTCTTCTATCGATATAACTGAAACTCGGCATCAAGAGCCCACAGCCAACAACCTACTTAAAATTTGTTGCGTGTTGGCAAACCATGTCACAACTGGTGTCGGTCGGTAGGCAATACCTTAATTATCGGATCGGTCGGAGTATGATTATGAATAAATGTCCGCCGTGTAGGTAGAGCAGTTAATCTACGATCGCAACCAGGCCGCACGTCGACACTTTCACCGAGACTCTTATTATTGTTATTTATTTAGCCTGACAATTGTCAAATCGAAAGCTATTGGACTCAGACTTCTGGGGAAACGTTGAGACGAAAAAAATGTGTCTAGAGCTAAAGAAAAAACTGTCAAAGCGACTCCCGCAGCGCCAGCAGGTTAGTCAGAATCGCGTGCGAACCGGAACATCTAACAATATGCGCCTGTAATGTCATGATTTGACTGTTCTTAGACAAATTAACTTCCATATTCTGGGTTACCTCTTTACTATTACTCATTATAATTAGTGACCGACCGAAACATGTTATTTTGCCGAAACCGAAACCGAAACCGAAGGTTCGGTTTCATTGTAGTTTCGGCCGAAACCGAAACCGAAACCGAACCTTTTATAAAAAAAAATAAGTCCTTATAAAGTCGAAAAAATGTTAGTAAGCTCGTTTTTTTCTAAAATTAATATCTCGCCGACCTATAATTACAGGTTTCTACTTTCAAAGATTTATCACAATGAAATTTCAGCACAGTTACAGAGGTTCTGTTTGAAAATTTAGCTACCCTATAAAGTGAAAAAAATACATTATATATTTGTAACACAAAGTTAGCGATTTTTTAATGGTGGTATAAAAATAAAAGTTTAAAAACTGTTACCCGACTACGGAAAAAAGTAAAAAGTAAAAAAAATAAGTTATAATTGATCACTATAATTGTCCTATAGATTAAGGCATGTCTTATGATGTGTTAGACATTACTGTTAATTAACTTTTGTTTAAGTCTTCTGGCAGTGTCCCATTAATAGCGTAATAATTCAAATCCAATGCCTTGGTCGTGCGTCAACTACAACTATCAAGTACAGCAAATACGCACGACCACGGCATTTGATTTGTATTATTACGCTATAAATGGGACACTGCCAGAAGACTTAAACAAAAGTTAATTAACAGTAATGTCTAACACATCATAAGACATGCCTTAATCTATAGGACAATTATAACTTATTTTTTACTTTTTTCCGTAGTCGGGTAACAGTTTTTAAACTTTTATTATTATTTTAACATTTTCCGTTTTAACTAAACTCATCATCATCTCCAAAGGAACCCTTACAGAATAATCCGTTTGTCAAGACCCTTTTGCTCAGGAAACCCGAAATCAGGAAATTTATAAAACTAAACTTAAAACCTAGTGTTGCCTCCCCTAGCCCTAATTACAGCCTCCATGCGATCCTTCATTGACCTCACTAATGTCACGACACGTTCTTGAGGGATGTCATTCCACTTCTCGATGACGGCGTCCCGAAGCTGTTCAATGGTGGCAGGGGCAGTATCACGAGATCTCACCCGCCGTTTCAGATCATCCCAAAGGTGCTCTATGGCATTCAGGTCAGGACTTCTCGCTGGCCACTGCATCACAGAGATCCCAACCTGATCCAGATAGTCCCGAACGATCAACGCCGTGTGGCAGCGGGCGTTGTCGTGCATACATGTGAATTCAGGCCCGACAAAACCAGCATATGGGACCACATGGTCGTCCAGGATCTCTGTGATGTAGCGATGAGCATTCAGGGACCCCTGGCCACGTCCACCTCCAGTGCGGGAGACGCACACAAGGTCGGTTTTGCCCTGAGTTGAAATACCACCCCAAAACATGCAGGATCCTCCTCCGTAACTGGCGGTCTCTTCAATGCAGACTTGTGAGAATCGTTCCCCCTGCCTCCTGTACACTCTTCTACGCCTATCATTGCAGAAAAGGCACACTCTCGTCTCGTCGGAGAAGAGGACAGGCTTCCATTGGTCAAACGTCCAATCCACGTGGTCTCGGGCAAACTGAAGTCTGATTCGCCTATGCTCTGCTGTCAAATGCGGGCCCGTAGCAGCCCTACGGGACAGCATTTTTTTCTCTCGTAGCCTTCTCCTGATTGTAGAGACGCTCACCGACGTCCTCCGAGCTGTTCGGAGCTGCTGTTGCAGTTCAACAGCATTGGAGAATCGACTCCGCAATGACGTCGACACAATATAGCGGTCGTCCCTGACGGAAGTGCAACGTCGTCTCCGGGATCCATGCTTTCTGATGTAGCCTCCAGTCTCCTGGAACTGCTGGTATACTTGAGCCACCCGAAAACGGCTTAAGTTGAATTGCTGAGTAACACCAGCCTGCCGTAGTCCTGATTGCAGTAGTGCTACCACTTGAGCTGCTTCTTCTGCCGTGGTATCCATTTTTCAAAGTTTTTTCTTACTGGAGCTGTTCAGGTGTGACCTCTGTGATGTCTGGATAGTAAATGACCCATAATTCATCGTTACTCCCGCTTTTATACGTATCCAGGGTGGCACAATTAGTGATCCCACTAATGAGTATTTCAGCACTTTTTTTTTAAGACGCCAACATTTCGTGGTCATTGTTAGTATGGCAAAGAACGATCCTTGTTTTTAAAGGTCATTAATTGTGCTTTCAAATGATACTAATACTGATAGGGTACAATAAATAAGTTAAGAGCTATATTCCCTTAAAGTCAAAATTACAAAAGGTGCGATTTTTTTGACACCGAGTGTAGTTGCCGGCGGAGTCAGGCGAGCGACGCCATATTGCCAGCCGTGCCGAGCGCGCCCGACGTTAGCCGAGCGCGACCCGAAGGTACGATGTTGTAAGTTTCGGCGCGGCCGAAAGGTTCGGCCGTTTTTGGCCGAAACCGAAACTCGGGCCGAAACTTGATTTTTTGGCCGAAACTGGCCGAAACCGAAACCGAAACCGAAATTTCGGTCGGACACTAATTATAATACAATTTATGTCTCCATTGTTACTCTAAGTAGATGAGCACATAGAGTTACGGCTGATTCCCAAGGCTTCTTACATAAGTTTCAAATAAATCTCGGACGTAATGAAAATCAGAAATGACCGCGATTATGTTTCCTTAATTTCTATTGAATAATTTTGATGCTCGTCGAAAGTGTTTGCCATCTATCCTAGCTAGCTATATAATTCGTTGAATAGGTAGGCGGTATATCATGGAACGAATTACCACATGAATTGCCTGTTAAAACTGACAACAGTGGAGTAATTTGAATGGAAGCATGAACCATCGACGAGCATGACAGTATTAAAGCAAGCAATCCCAATTAACTTATTGTCTCTGTTGACAGCAGGATTGTTTATCAGCTGATAGCTAATTCAGGTCAATATCTGTGATAAGACAGCATCTATATGTGGTAATTCCCTGTGTTGCCATACAGACACGCCATGTCGCTACAGATATAAATGCACACATAAAGCACGTAGCCTTGGCGACGTGACGATAAGTACCACTCCTTGCATGGAAATACTAGAAATTACACAGACTTATCTAGTTGATGTAGGTATTGCTCAATGTAATAATAAAATTGAGCAGAAATTGTTTGAATTTAAACAATAGAACATGCCTATTGTGGTCTCAATGAGAGGCTGGGGGCGTAGTCTACTGTTACATATATTTAAGTATTTATACCTATTTAAAATATGATATTATGGTATTGGTAGGGCAGCCCAAAGGAAATGAATCATGGAATATTTAGATGGCCGTAAAGTTAGCCACCCCATATTTTTCGGCCGCAATAGTAGATTGTTCAACAAGGGATGAAAGACACACAAGATGTTTTGCCGCACACAAATCAAACACTAGCACATGGCTGCTACTTAGTTTGTTGAGAAGTTCAAAAATGCTGTGCGCTGCACTGATAAATAAAAAATGCTGTAAAAATAAATAAAGGCTGCCGCGGCTTATGCTGTGTAAATTATAGCTTAAATCTTTTTGGAAGTATAAACTAAATTTCTTCAATACCCATTCAGTAGTTTTGGTGTGAAAGAGTAACAAATATCCATCCACCCTTACAAACATTCTCTCTTATTATATTAGTAGGAGTAGATTGCAGCTTCTGTTAAGAAATTTAAGGCAATTTTTTTGTGTCATGGATGGGTTCAATTTTTCTTAAATATTTTAACTGTTTCCACAAGAAGCCAATGTGTTTTCGTGACTTAATTTAAAAACTAAGGCACAATATACAGACTTCTTCCTGATGTGACTCTGTTATCTTGAACTGTCAATTTGTAGATCAACCAAAAATCCCACAAAATTACCTTTAATATAAGACACATACCAGTGCTGAGTTACCTATCCTTAATAAATAGCAAAGAATGACTCATTGATTGCAGAACACACTATCAAAGTGGGTCTTTTTAGTTAATGAAATATGTAGACTAGAAAAAATATCACAGATCATTCATTAAAAAAGGTAGGAATAGAACACTATAGTAGACAGAAGTGCTAACTGACCTTTGATGAGCGGCTCGTTGACAACATTGATGTCTTCCTGGGGGATCATGTCCATGAGGCGGGCAATGTCGTTGGCCAGCATATGGTCCACCACCTCCAGCAGCTTGGGCTTGAGAGGGTGGAACTTGGTGAAGTCATGGTTGGCCAGCGTCTCCTGCATCTTCTTGATGTCTGGGAAGTCGCCAGGAGAAATCTGCTGCTCTCGCTGGATCCTATCATAAACCTGCCCCAAGTTCTTGATCAGATCCTTTTTCTTGCCATCCTTGCCAAACATTGAGGGCATTTCTTTCCTCAGTTCGCTCACGATATAGGCGTGGACTTTCGCTAGGCGCGCCCTTTTGATTAGATCGTTGAGTTTCCTTAGTGCCGCGTTCCTGGGAAGAGACTGCATGTCTCGGAAGAGGTCTTGCTCCTCATCCTCAAAAAGCCGGCGGTTCACATCATAGCGGAGCGGCTGGTCCCAGAAGGAACCAATGTACACGCGCGCCACTTCGGGCGTCTGCAGAACCTTTCCAAGTGACCACATTAGCGCTCCATACACCCGCATAAGCTGCTGGTGGTCAATCATGTCAGCTTTATTTAAAACAATACGGATTTTATCGTCATGGCCGCGCAAAGCTTCAATGGATCTGCGGAACTCGTCAGATATATCCAGTTTGTGAGCGTCGAACAGTAGGATAATGCGGTCGACACGCTCTGCAAACCATTCTAGCACGCCAGTGAAGTCGTACCCGCGGTCGACGCGCTGCTTCTCCCCAGAGAGGATACCAGGCGTGTCCACGATCGAAATGCCCCGCAGCACGGGCGACGCCACGGTAGAGCACTGGAAGCGGTTCAGAAAGGCGTTGCCGAACTTACTGAGCGGCCGAAACTGCTTCTTGGGGTCTACAACGAGCGCATTACCGGGCACCACGCCCTCCTTTTCATCGTACATGACCGCGATGAAGCGGTCAGTGGTCGGCTCGGGCCCGATGCGGATTCCCGGGAACTCGCGCTCGAGGAGGTATTTGATGAAGGTCGTTTTGCCGGTGGAGTACTGTCCGACGAGCAGGATCATGGGCTTGGCGTCGAAGTCGGGCTCCTCGAGCTGCGGCGAGTGGAAGTCGTGGAACTGGTAGTGCTGCTCGAGTGGCAGCAGCTTCTGTTTGTAGATCTTCTTGAGCCCCTCGACGACATTGTCGATGCTTTCCGATTTTTCACCTTCCTTCTTTAACCAGCTGAACATGGCGGCGGTTGCGGGTCTGCGGCGGCGGATCACTAGTACACTTGTTCACTCACTTCACCACTTTAAGCGATTATTTTACGGCAATATCAACGAGACCACCACGATCATCCTCTTGCACGAAAATGAAATGAATGATGTGTGTGACGTGACTATATCGATGTTGCCTTGTCATGAAATGTTGTATTGTCCATGTATTCTTACGAAATAGCCAATTAAGCAACTTTTTGAATAGGTAATTTAATAATGAAACAGGTAATTGAATGACGTTAGATCCATTAAATAATTACCAATAATTACTATATTTTATCGTGAAGCAATTTTTCTAGGGCATATTTTTATTTGTAGTGAGGCACAGGCAAACGCTTAAGCAATTCGTAGAGTCCACTCAATTTAAACTTATTATGAGCTAAAACAATTTTTTGTTTTATATTTAAAAAAAGATTACACATTTCACATACATTTTAGAAGATATTTGATTAACAAATAATTTACAATTAGAGTCATGTTTGTTTGAGATTCAGTTCAGTTTCAGACTCAGTCAGTACTTTCAGTGTCTCAAACAGTGCTGTGATAGTTGGAATCGAACAGGCGATGTTTGTGTGAAACTCGTAATACAAAATTAAATTAAATAATTGGAATTGAGTTTCTTTTAAGACTTACAAGTTACCTGGCGAAATCATGACGATATTTCACGATGAAATAGAAATAGAAGACTTTGAGTTTGACGAAGATGACGAGATGTATTACTATCCCTGTCCATGTGGGGACAGATTCCAGATCAGTAAGGTTAGGATCTAATTGTTTTCTTATTGGAGTTAATTTTAATCTTCATTTGAAGCATAATTATGGTTCTAGATGCCTAAAAGAGTTTTATTGCGATGTTTTCAGGAAGAACTAATGGCAGGAGAAGAGGTGGCGACATGTCCCAGTTGTTCGCTAGTTGTTAAAGTTATTTACGATTTGGTAAGTCCAAATGATTAACAATTTCAGTAACAGCTTACATGACGAAGTATGTAGGCTGTTTCTGTTAAATTTTTCTGTCTATACAGTCATCAGTCATTTAATTAAGTTTCTGTAATCAGGAAACCATTGATTTAACCTTTTCGATGACGGCGTTTTATGTGTTTCTTTAATAACTAAGTTATTGTTGACCCGATCTTTCAAATGTATTAAACATTTATTTGAAATGGATGCAATGTTTCTCACTGTTAAGAGAGAACTATTAGTTGGTCATTTTGATTTTGATTGCAGGAAAAGTTGAAAGCAGAAGCCGAGGAGCTCCACAAAGAGGATGGCGACAAGGAAACAGTGAAAGCGTAACGTGACTTGATGGTCAGCCTGGTTCAAATGCTACGACAGCTCCCGCTGTGAACGTGATGTCTAACTGGACGGATTATGAAGTGGTCCCTCTATGGACAGTGATCTGTGATTATATTGTGATACTTGCAGTAAAGGATTATTAATTATAAATAACTTTATTTTTAAAGCCTCGTCATGTCCAAATGTAATAAATTGAGACCGGATTATATGCATTTGTATATTTAAGCCATCTTCAGCGGTAATAGCATTTTTTACCTAAGATCTAGTTATGACGCATATTATCGGCACATTTATTTACAATATTTTTCACTTTTTTTCCACATTTTTCCACTTATAAAAATATTTTAAAACATTTTTTTTTAATATTTTGAACATTTGGAACAATACTTGATTGTTTACATATTCAAAAATATTAAATAATTTTAATGTCATGTAATGGTACCCCCTACATCCCCCCTATTATCGCCTTTCAAAGGATAATTTACTAACTGTATGCTGATTTCGAAATATAAAAAATGAAAACTAACTTTTCTTCCTTTTTTAGTTCCTAAAATGTATCATTTAATTTCGCATATTCTGCCAATTTTCGTGCATATTTCAAGCATTTTTCATCCATATAAAAAGCTTTTTGTGTTGCATATAATCTGGTCTCTAGTAATAAACTAAACTAACAAATGTGGCAAACACCTAAGCATTAAATATTCAAATAGCTTTATTCAGAGGCCTTAAAATGGTAGCTTTTATTGCTGATATAAAGCATATATCCCTTTCTAACCAGTTAGTGGGTGCAAGAGGGACAGGTGCTGTATGTTCACAATAAACACTGCTACTATAGCAGATTAGGCTTACAAGAAATACTTTGAATGTTAACAGGAGGTTAACACTCATGTTGTCAGCACCCCTTCAATGGTACACTCAACAGGGAAGCTAAAGGTGGTCAGGGAAAGTCAGTAAAATCGGGGGAATTACCTGGAAAGTCAGGGAAAACTGAAACTTACTGTCAGCTCCAATCTTCGCGCATTAAAGTTCAGTCTTTCCATAGAAAAAATTGTGCATTTTTCGTATTCTCGCGTACAGTATTTATTGTTTGGTTTATGAAAAACCTCACATAAAGAAATCGACAATGAATGAAGCTTTTTTATAAAAAATAAGGAAAACTTACTGAAATAGGGATATGGTTGGTCAGGGAAATTAGGCAAAATGGGCAGGGAAAAATCAGGGTTTTTATTTGTTGTAGACACCTAGCACTCAATCTCATTAACTGACGAAAAACCAGCAGATTCTCAAATCAACCTGTATATTTGTTTTTTTTACAGCACTACTCATGACAATTCTGCAAGAATTAGGTGCCACTTAGTGCCAATAGAAGGGGTACTTCGTTTACGTTACTATTGCAGCTCGACATTTCAACCCCAGAGTAAATGTTTAAAAAAACTATAATGTTGCTTAAACGCAGGCTTAGTACGACCTAAGGCAGAGGTGGGTGAACTTCAACCCAAAAGAAGATAATAACTAACACAAATCACGAAACAATTTTATTTCGTAAAAAATTCAAAACCCCACCAATTCTATTTGTAAAATTTGGCCAAAGGAAAAAATGTTTGCCCATCCCTGACCATTAGGTTATGGGCTTATGGGCTAACTTTTTTGCATATCAATGCTTGACACAACTAAAACACCTGTTCCAGAAATAAAACAAAACATTGATTCAATAAGTCTATTTTACACTCCTTAAATAATAAATGCAATAAACTTATGATCTAAAGTATATTTTTTTACATTATTTTTAAGTAAATAAATAAGTAACAAAATGGTTGACTAGCTATTAAAAATACTTTCACACTTAAGGCAGTCCACGCTCGATTTCTCTGCAGCCGCCGCTATGCTCCTTAACTTTTCGTTGCTGCTAACACACATGAGCATTCAAATGCAATATTATGATAGCAGCGCAGAAGAAAATATCGGGAACGCGTATATGCGTCGACGACAGTGAGGTCAGGTTAAGGTCAGTTTATTGAGAAGCTCTCTACGGATGTCAAAGTCTCACGTCATTGATGACTCTGCAAATGTCAAGAGCAGCACTTGACCCTAAACGCTGAGTCCCCTCCCCCCCCCGCGTGCGTTCATACGACTCCAAAATTGTGACAGCAGCACAACTAGGTGAAAGCACCTACAACGCATATGTGCGTTGCCAGCATTTAATGCGTTAACTGGGCCAATGAAATCGAGCTTGGACTGGACCTATTCAAGCTACATTCACATGTATTGTCAGTTCTGCTCCGTTTACAATATCATAGATAATGTACCTTAACACTCTCGTAATAAGGCCTGCTTTACAACTAGCAACTCCAACTAACTTACAGAGAATACAGTATCACGAATAAAACTGGCATAGACGAACGAGTATGTTCGCGCACTTATGGCTCGACGACCGTTATCGCTCTTGTCACCCTGACCTAAGTACGATTACCGGCTAAAACACACAATGGTCCCGATCGCAAAACCCCCTTTGTCCTATTCGCAAAACGTCTATAGGTCCCATTCGCAAAAAGTCCCTTTTCTAAATATCCCGTTCGCAAAACGTTTTTCACAAAAGTTATACCACTTATGCAGAATGTCCATTCGCTTATTTCTTAATTTTACGAAAATAAAAGGTGTATGTTAAGTTGATGTGAAGTCCCCAACACGCAATCTCATTCATAAGAAGAGGCGTATAGTTTTTCTGGCTATATGGGCATTTCGCTGACGGAACGTTTTATAAAACGATGGACATAATGGACATTTTGAGAAAGGGACGTTTTGCGAGTGGGAAATGTTGATGAAGGTACCGCTTTCATAGGGGACGTTTTGCAAAGGGGGCTTTACGGAAGGGACATTTTGCGAAAGGGAAGGGACGTTTTGCGCGTGGGGAATTTTGATGAAGAAACCGTTTGCATAGGGGGCGTTTTGCGAATCGGGCGTAATTTTGGTGAAGGGACGTTTTAAGAACGGGACCATATCACTGACACCCTGTCAGTAATAGCGCGTCGAGCCATAAGTACGCTAAATTACTAGTACGTCTATTACCCCTTTGAGAAATTGCTAATTTTATACAATTATATCTTTGGATATGATAATTATATTTATATTAGATACCAAACTTGCTATTTGGGCAAATATAATACAAGCTTGCCATAAATGGATATTGAAATATGGAGGAACAAGCTTGAGCCATGAACATCGGCGATAGTAACGTAATAATGTTAAGTTAATAACGCTAATATAAAAATATTATGAACTTGAACAAATGGTAAAATTTTTGTACAAAAATTTACTTTAGGCAAGAATAAAGCAACAAGCCAGCCACAGCAGCCCCTTAATATGACCGACCCAATTGAATTAACCCCTCCGTGCGGCTGTCTAACATCATAAGACAGACAGCGATGCAATGGGAGCTAGAAATGAAACTTGGGAAGTCATGTTATGGAAGCTGTTGTCGCGGATATAACACATAATTATCATTCAGTTTAAACTAAAGCTTGTTACACGAAACCGTAGACAAGTAAGTAAACAAACGTTTCTGATTGGCCTATGTAAGGACGCGTCACACGACCTTGTACTTGTCAGTTGTTAGCCAATGGCCAATAGGAAGGCGTCACTTCAAAAGTCTACGGATTTTTGAATCCGGTACATGAAACACGAACCTTCTCGACACGCGTTAAGCTACGCAACTCGCTAAGTAACTCAGTACGTCTCACTCCTACTTAGCTAGTTAGAACGAGACGCACTGAGTTAAGCGGTTAGAGAAGCTTCGTACTAGGTGCATGGGTATAGTATGTTAACTATCACGTTAAACGTTAGCCCTTTAACAGCTCACTACATTTTCATCGGACATATCCGTGCCACCAACTATACCAAAACTATACGAGTCTTAAAGTTCAGAGAACGGTGGTCTAAAGGTTGGAAGCGCAACAGGTTTATCGGGTTTAGGCGTATATGGTCCCATTCGCAGAATGTCTTTTGGGCCCTTTTAAAAATGGCCGTTGTGCTAAACGAACCTTCTCAAAATTTCCCTTTGTATAAACGCTCCTTTACGAAAAATAACGTCCCTTTCGTACAAAGGAACCGTTCGCAAAGGGGATGCTTTGAGAATGGGACGCAATTTTGGTGAAGGGACATTCTGCGAAGGGAACCATTTTCCCCCAAACCGTTTATCGGTCATTCGGTTGCGTCTGTTGATCCATGTGGATAACCATACCCCTCTACAGTCGTCTAAGCTGCGAGTATAAACAAGTTAGAATGGGATGGCTGCTTTATATCTGTGACTAACTCTAAGAGTGCTGGGACAACGCTAGCGCTAGCATTGATTCCGACATACCTTGTTTGTCTTTCATTGCGTCTCTTATTAACTAGTCCAGTAGAAGAGGGACGCACTGAGCGAGAAGCGAGAAAATGTGTACTTGTGATAGCCGTTGAGTTAACTTACGGAGATTTATCCCCGCATACCTATTCCGAAAACATATTCAATACCTATACTTTCTTAAAAGTGACGTGCTATTCCATTTATTGGTGTGGGAAAAACAGCAAAGAAGCAAACTAATACACAAAACTGAATCGCATTCCATCGATAGGCAACAGCAAAAACATTTAATTGAACAATAGTTTTCCCAACTCGTGAGTGTCTTGTTTGACCTTAGGTCAGATAATCAGAGTGCAGTGATCGGCGTAGTGATATTTCGGAATTAGTTAAGGTTAGGGCGCATAACGGACCTACCGTTTGCAGAATTTCCCTTTGTCCCTTTTCCAAAAGGTCCTTTTTGTAAATAAAAATAATCGTTTAGCAAAACATACCTTCTGCAAACGCAAACTGCCCCGTTCGCAAAATGTGCCATCTATAAAAGTCCCTTTCGAAAACGTCTCTTTAGCAAGAATTTCGGTTCGCAAAACGTCCAAACAAAAGCATAATAGTGTCCGTGGAACTCGGTCATTTGGGACCTGAATAATCCCGGTTCCTTCAAAGTGAATGACCCCTTTATTGGAATTAAAAAATCTCTTTCAATGGAATTAAAGTTTTGGATTATTTATTTCTTAAAATTACCTCCTTTTCGGAAAAGGTATTCCTCTATAATTGAATGACATTGAATATGTGTAGCTGTAGACTTTTCTCTCGGTCACGAGATGAGGCCTCAGTTTTCGCGGGTTGGTTCGCTAAAGACACTTTTACAGATGGAATGGAAGGTCATATTTGTGAAGGGTCGTTCTGTGAACGGAACTTTTTGTATTTAGACCTCGTAAATTACTATCGCGGTTCCGATCACACGCCGTAGCATCTCAAAGAGATCACTGTAATTCGCGTCGTCGTCGCCGTCAGCGTCCAGCGGGAGACCGAGTTCTAAGACTTTTATACCACTATTAACAGACAGTAGAGGGCGCCCGTCTGCTGAGGAACCGTTCATATATTTTTTTTGCGTCTAATCTAAACGATGGAAGTATACAAATCGATTACGAAAAACGTGCAGCGGAGTCTCACACCCGACGGCACGGGCCAGCGGCCGGAGGGTCTCCGGGAGCGCGATCGATCTCAAACGTCACTTCGCCACCCTCTGCGCTCGGCGGTGACATCTAGAAGAAAACCGCTCCAGCATTCCGCGGGAGCTCTCGAACATCAACGAGACGCAAATCTAAAATAAGGTTCCCACTACGTAACGCTCACAGAACCTTCAGCCGGGGCGGGTCGTCGGCGAGCGCCGGCCCCTCCTGGCCCGCGGCGGGCCTACGAGTGCGGCGCGGCGGGCGCGGGCGGCGCGGGCGGCGGCAGCGTGGGCAGCGCGGGCAGCGGCGGCAGCGCGGCGGGCGGCGGCGGCGCGGGCGGCGCGTGCACGCTGAAGTGCTTCACGGCCGCCTCCAGCGCCGCGCCGTTGCCGCTGAAGTACGCCGACACGGCGTTGTGGAACAGCAGCAGCTGCTTGTTCATCACCTTCACCTGGAACGAGCGGGCGGGGGGTCGTTTTGACGGTCGCCTCGCGAGCGAGCGGGGCCGGCCGATCCCCGCTTCGCCGGTCGGCGGCGTCGACGCGGGTACCCCGACGGAGGCTCCAGCCCCGGTGGAGCCCTAGACGGCCGGTGCCGTAGAAAAAGTAAGCGCCGCGAGACGCCGACCGACTCGGGCGGATCGCGGGATCGTCGCTCACCCGGTTCTCGTGCAGCAGGGCCAGCTTGACGGCGGAGTCGTCGCGCAGCCGCTCGTAGGCGCGGCGCTGGCGCTCGATGCTGGCGAGCAGCAGCTCGGGCGGGTTGCCGCCGCGCGCCTCCAGCTCGCTGCGGTACGCGTCGTACTCGACCCTGCGGGACGACGCGCGACATGACTACGCGTTACGAGGCAGATGTAAAGAGCGCGAGTTGCACCGTCATCCCTAAGCACTCACCGCGCGGCCTCGTACTGGCGGATGGTGAGCAGCGTGTCCTCCATGGTCTTGTTGGTGAGCGTGTTTAGCGAGCTGTTGAAGAAGTGCAGCGCGGCCAGCAGCGTGTCGCCGTGCCGCGTCAGCGCGCGCTGCGTGTCCGCGTTGTACAGGAACCTGCCGCCGCGACACTCGGTTACAACAATGCGTCACGTTCATGGACAAAACAAATGACTGCTACACGGTCACTAAGTGCATCGGGTGTTTTCCTAGTGCAGAGACGCACCTACCTATAGAAAAATCAAGTCAACCAGCATGTAGCGGAACGATTTCCAGTGGCAAAAGCGGGTCTTATGAGTTCACGTCAGCGCGGGTGTCCGGCCGCGATCGGTACGTACTGCGTCTGCAGCTCGGGCGAGCGCTGCGCCAGCTCCGCGAAGGCGTCGCCGAGCTGGCGCTGCGTGGCGGCGGCGGCTGCCAGCTGCGCCGTCAGCGCCGCGCTCAGCCGCAGCACGCCGTTGTACTTGCGCTGTGTCTCGCGCAGCATCTCGATCTGCGCCTCCAACTCTGCACAACCACGTCATGACCAGATCAGACTACTATTCAGCTACTCACCACATTGGACATGTTCGGTGCTTGATGTGTTTCAAGCTCAAGCTTGAGGACTTTCGGCCCTTGAACGCTCGAGCTGTGGAGGTTTCGTAGCTCCGAAGTTTTTTATGAATTCAATCTGTTGTCCGACTTTTAATGGTTAGGACGCATACGGTCCCTTTTTCGATTAACCCGTTCACAAAACGACAATTACTCAAAACTTTCTGCTCTTTGCGAATGGTTCTATTCGCAGAAGGAACGTTTTTCAAAAGAGTCGCTTTGTGAACGGGACCTTATGCGTTCTAACACTTTTGATTTACACGTAAAATGATGTATTTTCGCAGTAAATTATCATTTTATTTTGTAGAAATAAATGTTTATAGTCTTAAAGGTACTAACTCTAAGACTCCCGAGTCATACAGACTACAGAGTAAGACTCTAGTCTTCAAGTCTTCATTCTTCAAGGTCCAAGAGCAGCGCTTAATGTCCAAGGCTAAAGTTTCCAAGATTAGTGGTGTGCACTGACCGGTGTCGACGGTGCGCGTGGTCTTGCCGAGCTTCTCGTACAGCAGCTGCTTGGTGCACTTGTACGTGGACACACCCCACGCGCGCAGCCCGTCCAGCCGCGAGCTGGCTGCGCGGGCGCCGCCCGCGCCTGCAGAGACGTCCGGCGGCGCTGCGGGACCACAACACGTTGTACTTCGCCCAATCCACCCCACATCTTCTCATTGTCGGACTGGTCATATAGTCGAGGTAGCGTTTACCAGCCGGACCCTAAACTGCGCAGCCCCCTATGCTACCTACCTCCAGGCTTACGACACACATGTCAAAAAAATACGTAGAGAGAAATAAATCATAATGCCATCCAGGCCCTTCAGGTCCAGTCCGACCCTGCACCTTCTCTTATCTCGCAAGCACACAAGCATTCAACGGTTTCCCTAAGTTCGCTTACACTGTGTGTCAGGAGTGGGACGCCTCTTCAGGAATCTGACAAACTACGCAGCTTGGGATCACGAACTGGTCCACAGATCGTGAGGAGCGCCACTTCAGCGCAGCAAGATAGTCGCCAGCTGCAGCCAGTGCGGCCCGCGGTCATTTGAAAGCGAAATGTTCAATTATCTAGAAAGCGCACATAAGACGGCACAGGAACGTCCTTTGCTTCCTGGCCTTTTGAGTAAAAGTTATGTAAAGTAAAGACGGTTTTCTTAGTTTTAAAGTGTAAAAAATTATACGCTGAATAAAGGATGTTGACTCTAGGAGTTTTGCCCCTAAAAACAGACAAAAGATGCCATTTCAGCGGTATAGGGACCTCAGGACACATACCGTAAGCGGGCGGGAAGGTGCAGGAGCGCGAGGCGGGGAAGCTGGGCTCGGTGCCCGACGTGATGGAGTCGCTGGACTCGCGCAGCGGCGGCGTGTCCTTTAGCATCTCGTGGATGCTGCGCTCTGACTGCCTGCACACACACACACACACACACACATACACTCAAACGCTATCTTCATCGTCACTCATTAGATGAAGGCTTTATATCAAAGGCTGTGATTGTGACCACATTCACCTGGCCCCAATCGGTTAGGACGCATAAGTTCGCAAAACGTCTCTTTACAGAAATTATGTTCCCTTTGCAAAACGTCCCTTCTACGAAGTGTCCTAGTTACAAAAACGACCCGTTCGCAAAACGTCCAAGCCCCTTTTGCAAAATGTCCCTTCTGTAAAAATCCTTTTCGCATAACGTCCTTTCTGTAAAATATCCCTTTAGCGAAACCCAGCTGCAAAAAATCAGGTCTCTCACAGTTCTCTGTAGCTGGGCTGTAGTTCTCACGCAGTGGGGATAAACTCTATTTTTATTTGACTATTAAATTAATAAATTAACTAAGAATGAAGCACTTTTTGCGAGTGGGACGTTTTGCGAACAGGACTCCTTGCGAATGGGACGTAATTTTTGCAAAAGGATCATTTTGTACAAAAGACGTTTTGCGAAAGGGAAATTTACAAAACAGACTTATTGCGAAAGGGACTTATGCGAGTGGGACGTTATGCGTCCTAAGCCTCAATTCTTGTGTTCAATGACATGTATCACACCACCATGTTAGCTAGGCCAAAAAACTACACATATCAAAGGGGCTTTACAATTTCATTTCACCTAGTTCGAATCTAATGTGCCTTGATCTCTTAATTGAGAATTGCTCTGCTGACTTGCACTAACTGATTTCTATCTTACATGAAACAACACACAGCTAGGGTTGCCCTTTTTCCAAAGCAGTATTGTTTATTTACATTTGAAATTCAATCTTACTTACATAAAGTGGTGACAGAATAGTGTCCTTTTTTAAAAAACCGTTGTAATGTGTTCAAATGCCAGCAATCAATTTTTATTTTGAAAATTTACGGCAAGCAACAGTGTGTCCTGATGGTAAGACATTACTGCTACCCATGGAAACCAACAACCCGAGAGTTACTGATTCATTGATGGCTTTTAGTCCCCACATGAGTCTCTGGACTCATCACTTGCTGTACAAAATGGCAATATTCTGTAAGAGTGTGGTGCTATCGCAGTTGAGTCAGCCCATTTGTATTGCAATGTGCAATCAGTAGCTGATTACAGTATGGTTCTATCACTTTTCTACTTATACCTTAGTTAAAATTTATAGTCAATCTTAGTACACAGATGTGCATTGACAGTTCAGCAAATTTAGTATACACACAATAGCCAATAGATTAATATCTATGATCGTATTGCATTAACACTCAGGCAGGGATATATCGATATTCTACTCGTGAGAAAACAAATAAAAACTTAAAGACTGGCCACTTTTTGTCTCTAAATTTCTGTGATTTTAAAATGAAAATACATAAACAATATACATTTAAAAAACATAACCCTGCCTTCTGGCAGCATAAGGGTGATAAAACAGAAGTGCATTTCATTTCATTTCATTAATTGAAAACTAACCACCACAGTTGGAGGAGTGCCTACAGCTGGGAGGCCTCAATTTTAAACAATACTAGGGGAGGCCCGCAACTTCGTTTGCGTGGATTTAGTAGTCTATGTCCGTCAGGGACAGTGTAAAAGATTAGTAAAAGATTTTTTGGAATTAGTTCAGTAGTAGTAGATTACCCCTACATACAAACAAACAAAATTTCCCTCTTTATTATATTAGTGTAGATTAGTGTAGACAATATATAATAACTCATTATTGATCACAAAACAGCATAAAAAGGTACAATTTAGGGAAAACACTGAAGACGCACAATAAGTGGTCTTAACACTTTAAGTGATCTCTTCCAGACAACCATTAGAAAGGAGAGATGAAGAACAGAACAGACAAAAGCAGGTTGTGCAACAACATGGCCACAAAGTGATCTAGAGCAACAAATAAATATAATAGCACATACTATCATAGACATACATATTTAAATAAAAGAATACACACACATATGTAAAAAATGCACATGTTTGCAAATGCAGTTGATAAAGTCGGCCATATAGGTGGCAAAGTATATATAGTACTTACATTTTATAAGAATTAGCCTTTCACACTGTTTCTCAATATTTACACCAAGTACATTTTGTTATTACAAGTTAGAAAACGAATCTAATAAACAACTGGATAACATATACTATATACCAATATTTACTATCCACACTTAAATATTAATCGAATTCAGAACTTTGTTCACTATCTGAAGTATATTACATCGAAACGAAGCTTTTGCCGGCTGTTTCCGCACAAAACACGTACAAACCTAGAGCTGTATAATCGCAACGTAAGAGTGCGCACAGCTCGCAGCACAAGAGATACTTAAGGCGTAAACTGTAGCAACAAGATGTGTTCGTTAATTGAGCTAATAAAAAGAGGGACGCGCTCTAATTTAACTGAAACATCGGCGCTAGATCCATATTGTTTGGAGCAAGGTGGTAAAACACTTAGCGGTTGATATGACTCACCACTTCGACATCTTTGGTATTAAGCGTATGAGATCAGCACAAAAGCACTAATATTACTAAAATTTACCAACTAGGTTCTCACTGTTTCAGTGAATGAACCATTTTTACAGAATTACAAGAAACATTTTAGCCTGAAAGCTCACGATAATTTTGACAGTTGTTTGACAGCACCTTGAAGTAGGGGAGTTTTCTAGCGTTAACTAACTAAACGAATGCTGCTGTGCTGGGCGCTAGTTTGAAAAGTAATTGTTTCCGAACGTATCTTGTTTTTAGGCGCGCTGTCAGAATGACAGACGACATATAGTTTTCCTTGATGTCATGTAATAAAAAGTGTGATTCAAGTTGGTCTCAATTATAAACTATCTCCGGGGGGAAGAGCTGTGCTTGGGCCGGTGCACCCTGGGCATCGGTCAATAATTTCCTTGCCTTTATGGTGGGATATCATTGGCCGATGGCTAATAACCCGACGGGGGGTGGGGGGTCTTTTGACCCAAACCGTACAATTTTATTTTTAAACTGACATTGGCACAAGCCTCGTGGCCGCCATTAAAGAAAAAAGAAAAAAGAAGAAGAATTATAAACTATCACTTTAAAGGATCTTTTATTTATAAACATGGTGTCAGAAGTGCTTGAGTGAACCAAGTAAGTTGCAAAATGAATGCCGAAGAAAAGTTTGCCCTATTGTTTGAGCAACAAGCTCAATTGCTCGCGACGATGCAAAGCCAGATTTCAATATTGCAACAGCAAGTTAGCGGCAATACGGGAGACGGCAGTGCGAGCAGGGTCAATGTACCGTGGCCACAGCCCCTGGAAGTCGAATCGGGCAACCAATGCGAAAATTTTGAATTTTTCAAGAATGGCTGGCAAAACTATTGCTTAGCCTCAGGTATTAACAAGTGGCCACAAGAAAAAGCTGAAGTTAGAGCTGGTCTACTAATAAGCGCCATAGGTACGGCCGCTATGAAGAAATTTATGGAGTTTGGTCTCACTGAGAAAGAAAAGAAAGATGAAATACTTATCTTTAAAAAAATTGAGGAGTACATAATCAAAGAAACTAATATCATCTACTCTAGATACTTGTTTAATGCAAGAAATCAACTACAAGGAGAAGATTTCTCAGAGTATTTACTGGCTCTTAAAAAGCTTATCAAGCCATGTCAGTATGGATCTATAGAAAATGAAATTTTAAGAGATAGGATAGTAGTTGGTATTTTGAACGGAGATACAAAGAAAGAATTACTAAGGAAATCTGACCTTGATCTGGACAAGGCAATAATTATTTGCAAATCAGCAGAAACGGCAAGTAGACAACTATCAGAAATGCAAAAAAGTGAAGATTTCATAGAAAAATCTATAAATAAAATAAATGACTTTAAAACAACTCAAAAAGAGTTAAGGACATGCAAGTTTTGTGGAAACAAACACATATTTAATAAAAATGTATGCCCTGCTTATAAGAAAAGATGTGAAAATTGCAAAGGGTGGAATCATCTGAAGAAAGTCTGCAAGAAAAAGTTTGTACACGAGATTAATGAACAAATATCATCAGATGACTCCGAAGAGAGTGTTTACATATCGGAAATTAGAAGGAATAAAAAATCTGGCCATCGAGAAGTACCTTTGTTGTTCAAAATTGGAAAAAAGGCTGTGAAAGTATATTGCATGCTGGATACTGGATCACAAGTGTGTACAATGGGTGTGAACTACTATAAAATGATAACTGGCTGTGACAAACTAGCTGACTTGAAGCCATCAACACACAAGTTGCGCTGTTTTAATAACACAGAGATAGCAGATTATGGAACTAAAATATTTGAATGTATCAGTAATCAGAAGAAGTATTGTATTAAATTTCATATAGTAGATGTCGACCACAAGCCCCTATTGTCTGAAAAAGCATGCTTGACACTAGGATTTATAAAATATTGCAACACCATATCAAAGCCGGAAATAAACAGTGAAGAATGTCAAAAGTTGGTCCAGAAATATAAAGATGTGTTCGAGGGATATGGCTGTCTTCCAGGTGAGGTGAATTTAGAATTTGATAGTACAATTCCACCAAAAATACAACCTCCTAGAAGGATTCCTATGGCTCTCCGGGATAATCTTAAGGCTGAATTGGAACAGTTAGAGAAAGAAAAAATAATTACAAAAGAATTATGTCACACAGATTGGGTAAATATCATTTTAATTGTAAAAAGAGATAATACATTTAGATTATGTCTAGATCCAATTCCTTTAAACAAAGCTTTGAAGAGACCTAACTATCAGTTTACTACACTCGATGAGATGTTACCGGAACTAAGTAAAGCCAAAGTTTTTAGTACTGTGGATGCAAAGAAAGGCTTTTGGCAAATAAGTCTTGATGAGGACAGTAGCAAGTTAACTACATTTTGGACTCCTTTTGGACGTTACAGATGGCTGCGGCTTCCATTTGGGTTGACATCATCACCAGAGATCTTCCAACAAAAACTAACCAGCTTACTACGTGATCTTAAGGGGATCGAAATAATAGCAGATGATATTCTGATTTACGGTATAGGGGATAACTTAGAAGAAGCAATAAAAGACCATAATATAAAACTGGAAAAATTGTTCATAAGGCTTAAAAAAATCAATTGTAAATTGAATATAAACAAAGCAAAGTTTCTGCAAACTTCTGTCAAGTACTATGGACATTATTTAACAAAAGATGGCCTGCAAGTGGATAAATCTAAAGTAGAGGCAATCAAAAACATGCCCACACCTACTTGTAGCAAAGATGTGTTAAGATTTCTAGGTATGGTGAGTTATCTCAGTAAATTCATAAAAAATCTTAGCTATGAGGCACACCACCTAAGACAACTAACTAGGAAAGATGTAATTTTTAAATGGACAACTAATGAAGAAAAAGAATTTACAAATTTAAAGAAAATTATTACAGATCTGCCTACTTTGAAATATTTTGAACTAAACCAAGATGTTGTGATTGAATGTGATGCGAGCGAGTTTGGATTAGGAGCTGCTTTATATCAAAATGATCAGATAATCTCTTTTGCATCGCGTTGCCTAACATCCACACAGAAGAAATATGCTCAAATTGAAAAAGAAATGTTGGCAGTGGTGTTCGCGTGCACAAGATTTAACCAGTATATAGTTGGAAATCCAAGAATCATTATTAAAACCGACCACAAACCACTAATCAATATCCTAAACAAACCACTCACAGAGGCACCGAAGAGGTTACAGATGATGTTGCTTACATTACAAAAATATAATATAGAGCTACAGTATATACAAGGCAAAGATAATATAATAGCTGATACATTGTCACGGGCGCCTATAGAAGCTAATAGAGAAGACTTAAAATGGGAAAGAAAACTTAATGAAAAAAAGATTTTTAAAATTATAAACAAGATTTCAGCCATAAAGTACCTAAAAATTTCTGATAAACTTATTGAGAAGATTAGAATAGAAACACAGAAAGATTTAAGTTTACAAAAAATAATGGAGTATATTGTAAAAGGTTTCCCTAACTATATTTCTGCTTCGTCACCAGATCTACAAATATATCATAAATTCAGACATGAATTGTCTACTGTAGATGGCCTGATCCTTAGAAAGGACCAAGTACTGATACCACCATCAATTAGAGAAGAGTTAATTATAAAAGTACATGCAAGTCATAATGGCACTATAGCAACATTGAGATTGGCTAGAACGAATATGTTTTGGCCAGGGATGTCAAAAGATATAAAAAACTTTATTGAAAGATGTAAGTTTTGTGTGACAAACAAAACATCACAGCAAAAGTTGTTTCTAAAATCTCACGATGTTCCTAGATATCCATTCCAGTATGTGTCAATGGACGTATTTTCTGTGGGGCAGGCAAAATATTTAGTGACGGTTGACCATTATTCAGATTATTTCGAATTGGACAAATTAAAGTCACTTACGGCGTTTGAGATTGTTGAAATATGTAAAGAAAACTTTTCAAGACATGGTATTCCACAGAGAGTCTGCACCGATAATGCCACAAATTTTAGTAATGAAGACTTCAAACAATTTGCTGAAAGCTGGAATTTTGAACATGTGACATCATCACCTCATTACCCACAGTCAAATGGAAAGGCAGAGGCAACCGTAAAGATAGCGAAACGACTAGTGGTGCAAAGTTTGGAAAGTAAGAATGATTTATGGTACTCGTTGTTACATTTAAGAAATGTACCCAAAGAAGATGATTTAGCTAGCCCAGTACAGAAATTATTTTCTAGGAGGACGAGAACTGGTCTACCCTGCCTATTACAACATTTAATCCCTAAAGTTATTCCAAACATGTCTAAATTTATCAAGGAACGGAAAGAAAAATACAAAGCAAGCTTCGACAAAAGAGCAAAGCAAAATTCAGATCTTAAAATAGGTCAAAGTGTGGTTGTCTTATTAAATCCTGAATTAAACAGAAAGTGGGTTCTGGCAAAGGTGGTAAGCATTCTGAATGATAGATCATATACGGTAACTGTAAATGGAAAAGAATACAGAAGAAACAGGATTCACATACGACCATGTCCTGATGATGTTTCTTCTAGTTATTATAAAGTTTTTGATACAAATGTAGAATCTTCAAGAGTGGCACCTGCTTGGTCCCCCCCTGATCCTTATATTTCAGGTACTGAACTCATGGTTCCTTCGACTGGCCCTGTGGCTCCATCAGATGTTCAGAGAGCTTTTGAGCAGAGTCAGACAGGTCCTGGGTGCAACGGTCCCGAGCCACGTCGCAGCACCCGAGTTGGAAGTAGACCTGTCCGCTTCAACGACTATGACATGTCCTAAGGGATGTTCTTCTTCGCTAAAGGAAAGGGGATGTTTCCGAACGTATCTTGTTTTTAGGCGCGCTGTCAGAATGACAGACGACATATAGTTTTCCTTGATGTCATGTAATAAAAAGTGTGATTCAAGTTGGTCTCAATTATAAACTATCACTTTAAAGGATCTTTTATTTATAAACAGTAATAGTATTTGTTCGTAAATAAAAAAGAAAAGAAAATGTTTAAAACAAACGTAATCGGTTAAAAACCATAACAAGATGGTCGTTATCTACTGAAGTAAGAACAGAATATACGTTATTTAATAATGTACAGGCACGAGATTTCTATTAACGGGCATGCATCGATTTAAAAAATGCCCTTGAATTACTTTTTACCGGCTCTACATGGGCTCTACTTTTGCTCTAAATTATTAACAGATTTCAAAAAAATAGGATGTTCTTCATCCGACTGAATATTGTTTTAATAAAACTTCGAAATACTAAAATACCGGTGGATTTGAAAGCCTCCTCCGTTTTTTCGTCGGTTAATAAAGAACCAGTTTCTCAATTCATCCCTCGGCTGAACGATTCGACTGTTGAATAAAACCTTATTGAGTTTTTTCATGTAGTTGCGTGGCAACGATGTTTTGTTCTGTCACCTCACTTCACTAAAATACGGTAATAAAATGGGCTTCTTCTAATAATTGTGCGGGGTTTTATTTAATAACCAAGAGGTTATGGGCTGAAAACGTACATTAAAATAAAGAAAAAGAAGCATAAAACCAAACTGCAATGCCTAAAATGTCGGAAGACAAATTTAATATTGAATTGTTGAGTGATCCGGATTCGTTTCAACTGTGGAAATTTACGATTAATATTCTGTTTGACGCCAAAGGTTTAAAAAAAATTGTACACGGTGAAATAAAGCGGTCGCCAGATAATGCTGATACATACGATGAAAAAGACGCAAAAGCGAAACATTTTATAATTAGAAGCATCGATAAAAAATACATGTCCCAGCTATTCGAATGCAAAACATCTTCAGAGATGTTTAACAAAATATGTAACCAGTTTGAAGGCTCTGAAGAAAGACGCAAGATGAGCTTACTACAGGATTTCTACAATTTCAAAATTAAAACCGAGGTCAGCATGGAGGAAAATTTATCGATCATTGAAAATTTGACATTTCGACTGAAACAATTGAATGTCACCTTGGATGACAGCATGATAGAATCTAAAGTTTTAACCAGTTTGGATGAGAAGTTCCAGAATTTCATTACAGCTTGGGAGTCTACACCAACTTCTGATAGAACTTTGAAGAACCTCAAAATGAGATTAGTAAAAGAAGACGAAAGGAGATGCCAGCCAAATTGTGATCAGGTAGCCTTAAGAGCTTCATCTTCCAAAACAGGTAACGATTTATTATGCTTTATTTGTAAAAAACCGGGTCATTTTGCAAAAAATTGTCAAAACCATTGTAAGATTTGTAAGAAAACGAATCATAAAGAAAAAAACTGTTTTTTCAAAAAGAAAAGTAATGTGGCTCTTGTAGCCGATAAAAAAAACGAGGTTTGCAATAAAATAGAGAGTTTTGTTGTTGACTCCGGATGCACTGTTCACATGGTGAACAATAAAAAGTTGTTGTCTAACCTTAGACTAAATAATACGGAAATCGGCACAGCTCAACGAGACTGTAGCCTTAAAGCTAATTATGAAGGCGATTTTTTTGGTAAAAATTGTACTGTTAAAAATGTTCTTTGTGTTCCTGACCTTTCTCATAATTTACTCTCAGTTTCAGAAATTACTAAAAATGGAGGTGAAGTCCTTTTTAAGGATAATAATGTTGAGATCAGTAGTCAGGGTAAGACCATCAAAGGATTTCAAGAATCTAGCGGCTTGTTTACACTACAGCTGCCTAAAGACAAAGAAGAGAAGACCTTACTAGGAAGAAAAATTAAAGAAGACTCTGTCACTTCGTGGCATAAAAAACTGGGTCATCCTTGCCTGAGCACATTGAAGAATATGGCTAAAGTGGCAGATGGCATAAAAATAGATATGATAAGCAAAGAAGAAGAGAAAATGATAGCAAATTGTGAAGTTTGCATTGAAGCGAAGCAGGCAAGACTTCCATTTAAAACTCAGAGAAAAAGAGCAGACCGTATGTTACAGTTAATACACACTGATGTGTGTGGACCGATTGAAGAGGCAACATGGGATAGAAAACGCTATTTTTTAACTGTGATTGATGATTTCAGTCATTATACGAAAGTCTATCCTTTAAAAAATAAAAGTGAAGTACCATATCACATTAAAAATTATATTGAAGAATCAGAAAGAGAAAAAAATAGTAAAGTGTCTGTAATAAGGTGCGATAACGGCGGGGAGTATTCTTCGAAGGAGTTCCGAAATTGGTGTACTGAAAAAGGCATAAAATTGGACTACACTGTGGCACATACTCCACAGTTAAATGCAAAAGCGGAACGCCTTAACCGCACCATAACTGAAAAAGTAAGATCACTTCTATACAATGCAAACATGCCTAAGAATATGTGGGGTGAAGCACTGTATTGTGCTGTTTACCTGATAAACCGATTACCGAGCGAATCCATTAATAATGTGACACCATTTGAACTGTGGAATAAAACCAAACCAAATATGTCAAATATACAAGAATTTGGGACAGAAGCTTATGCGAAGGTGTTGACACCGTTAAAAAAACTAGATTCAAGAACTCAAAAATATATTATGGTTGGTTATACAAACAATGGATATCGACTTTGGGATAAAATAAACCAAAAAGTCATCGTGGCACGTGATGTGATATTTACTGGAAATATTTCAGACCAAAAACAAGAATCAAGAGAAACGGGTATAACAATAGAAGATGAAAATCCAGAGGACAATAGTTCACAACAAACAGAAGTAGTGGCTTTAGAACCACAAATAACAACTATAGAACCTGACAGTCAAGAAAGTCAAGTAGCTAATGAAGAAAGTGCCGTAGATGATTCAGAACCAGAAAGTAGCTATGAAAGTCCTTTGTCTGATGCTGAAAGAAGTCAAGATGAAGAAACAATAATGAGAAGTAGAAGAACAATAAAATTGCCAGAAAAATATAAGGACTACGTTTTACTATCCTACAACGAAGTCATGAAAAGTCCAGAAAAAGATACTTGGAAAAGAGCTATTGAAGAAGAATTGAATTCCTTAAAACAAAATAACGTGTGGAAACTCGTAGATGAAGAAAAGGCGAAAGGACACAAGATTCTTACCAATAGATGGGTGTTTCGTATCAAGGATAATGGTACATATAAAGCGAGATTGGTGGTAAGAGGAAATGAACAAAGAGATGTTGACTTAGACGAAATATTTAGTCCTGTAGCATCTCAGTCTGCAATAAAAACAGTGTTTGCTCTCGCAGCAGCTAAAAACTATACACTTATGACTTTCGACGTCAAAACAGCTTTCCTTAACGGAGAACTCAGAAATGATGAAGAAATATTTATGAGAATACCTTTGGGCGTGAACAAAGAAAAAGGCAAAGTCTGTCAGTTAATAAAGTCCTTGTATGGACTAAGGCAATCTCCAAGGCGTTGGAATGAAAAATTTCTAGAAAAAATGACAGACATTGGATTTATACAAGCTAAAAACGAGCCTAGTATTCTCAAAAATCAAGATTTATCGATAGTTATAGCTATCCATGTAGATGACGGTTTAGTTGTTGGACCAAACCGGGAAAACATACTCAAAATTCTCAAGAAAATTAATAATCAGTTTGAGATAAAAGTATGCGAAAAACCAACATCATATTTGGGAATGGAAATAACAGAAGACGATAAGGGCTTGCTTTTAACACAGACAGCATACACTAAACTCATCTTAAAAAATTACAACATGGAGAACTGTAAGTCTGTGCAGACGCCTTGTCAAAGCAAACCAGAGGATTCAAAGAACGAGACAGAAAAGCATAAGTTTCCATACAGAGAAGCTGTTGGCAGTCTTCTATTCCTGTCGACCAAAACACGCCCAGATATTGCTTACGCAGTTGGGATGGCTAGCCGAAACATGGAAAATCCGGAAACCAAGGATATAGTTGCCTTGAAAAGGATTTTAAGGTACCTAGCCGGCACCTTAGGAGAGGGTATACGCTATAAAAAGAATGTCGATGTTAGATTGACAGCATTCTGTGATTCGGACTACGCCGGCGACCTAAAAACTAGACGAAGTACCACGGGCTACGTCATAATGTGTGGGAGCGGACCAGTAGCATGGTGCTCGCGGAGACAGTCAATTGTCGCATTGTCTTCAACCGAGGCTGAATTCATAGCGGCAGCTGAGTGTTGCAAGGAGGCAATTTTCTTGAAGTCCATGCTTCTTGATCTCAACATTAATATCCCGATGTCGTTTAAAATTGATAACCAGAGCGCGATTCAATTAATAAAAACAGGTATATTTAATAAAAGGTCGAAACACATCGACGTAAGATATCACTATATTCATGAGGTGTATAGTAATAACGGATTTAACATAGAATACTGTTCGACTGAAAACCAAACAGCAGATATTTTAACTAAAGCTTTAGATAAAGTTAAGTTTGTTAAACATAGGAAAAGTATTCTTTGTTAAACAAGAGATTTGTTTCTGTTTTTGTATTTGTTTTGATAAAATTTATTTTAAAAATGAGTTACTAATTGTGTTGTAAAATAATATTGCAACTTAATACAAAGATAATAAAATGTGTTTATTTAGTTTATAGTCAGAGGCTTGTTGTTATGTAAAAACTTATAAGCTGCTAATGTCATAAATAAATTCGCAAAGATTAAGCAGCCGCAGAGGTGACAAATGAAACGCTGTCAGTAGTAGTTGTCAATCGACATAGAGTAAAAAAAAACAGAGGAGACAGTGTTTAAGTTTTGTTTCCAACTGAAGTTGCTTAATAATTTTATATTAATATTTTTACATAATATAAAATTAGGAGAGGGTGTTGAATAAAACCTTATTGAGTTTTTTCATGTAGTTGCGTGGCAACGATGTTTTGTTCTGTCACCTCACTTCACTAAAATACGGTAATAAAATGGGCTTCTTCTAATAATTGTGCGGGGTTTTATTTAATAACCAAGATCGACTGCATGCAATAGGCATATATATATTATGTCCATAAAAACAACCATTACCATAATTTATCCTTTATTTTAATTTCCTTACATCTAATTAGGTTGTACTTATAAAAGTATACAAATCTTACTTAGTGTGATAAAAACAACGGTAGTCTGAGATTCCTCGTGAAGGCAGGAACGTGGGTTACAGCTCCCGGCAAACAACTTGAGCACTGACCTTGACAGCGCAGTAGCCGTTTCTAGTACAAATCTCCACTCGATTTATGCTCAAGTTGTTTGCCTGCAACTATACTAAAGTTATAAATGACAAGTTAGACTTAGAAGGTCTTGTTAGGCGTAGAGTCTCTCTGCAAAATGACGTTCGTTAACTTAATAGCATGTGTGATATCTCAAGGTTTTTATAACAATTTATCAAAAAGCGAGACTAGATGACGATCAGCGCCAAAGCTCAACTCGGTAGCCTTCCTTGCAGACGACTGGAAATCCCTCTTAATGCTGATTTCACTCGAGGGAGAACAGTAAAGCAGGTGGACAGCACAGTGCTAATACAATACGGTATTCTAATGACTTTTTTATTGCCATTTATAGAATAGGACCTTCCGCTACGAAGGAAGCGGAGGAGGGTGGGTTTTAGCATGAAAACAAATCGCACAAATGCAGCGGGCTCGAGCTAGCGCGCTAGAGCAAGACAGGGCACTGCCGCAGCGTCGAGCTCGTCGCTGTTGAGCTTAGATAATCACTCTCCTGACCCGCACTGTGGAATAAATTATGCTCGGGCGGTCAGGTTAGGGTATTTGTAACTTTCTGTATTGTATTTACTTCATTGCAGACATGCAATTGGTAACAATGGTAACACGTGGTATAACTATTAAGAAATGCTTATGTATAACTATAAATATAAAATAACAATGTGCAGTACTCAGTACATACATTTTTTTAATATAGGTATAAAAAAGTGATTTATTAATTTTATCTACACACATATCATAAAGGCTAAATAACGCGTTCAAAAACCCTAGGAAATGACCAGCATTATTACAACCAATGTTATTATAAGAATTTTCTTGTCTGTGGTAGTAGGTAAATCTGTTCTTTATTGGTCATCACATTACCGATATCTCGTGACTGCTCGTGACGTTATGAATTTAAATTTGGAACAGCTGTCAAAATTCAAGTTGGTCTCTATTCTAGTATCCACAGATATTAAAACAGTTATCGATACGAAACGTCAACTCAGTATGTTTTTTTTAATTTAAACGCACGACATTTGATCTCGAGTGACATGACAATAGGGACTTAATTCGTTCGTCTATGGTTTAAAAAAAAACGTTCGTCTTGACGGATAGATCGAATCACAGAGTACCTTTTTAATATACATGGCCGCCATTAGTTGTCATACGTTTGTTGGTTTTTTGCTGTTACGGTTTTTTGCAGTTATGATATGTGTGTAGATAAAGTAATGTATGCAACTGTATATAATTAGGCCTTAAAACACTCGTGTGATCCTATTATGAAACTCGCTGACGCTCGTTTCATAAAACCACACTCGTGTTTTAAGGCCTCTCATTATATAGCAGTTGCATAAAATACTATTATTCACTATAAATTGAACTTTAGTTATATGTTGCTTTTTGAATGCTAAACTTAAACTAAGTGCTGATTATTAATAGAATTTGAGACTAGTTTTTCACAATTTGATAAAATTATCTATTACTCTCTTATACGTACCTACAAAGGTAGTAAATGTATACTTAGGTACTTATGTAAAGAAAGTTCTTAGAGAGTCAAAATGGCTTCCACTCTGTTGACCTGCAATGACCGGCCCAAGTTTAATTGAAAAAACCTCCATCCCTTTTGCACAAGCTAACTTATTAAAAAGGGACATTTTATGGCATTGCTTTTCATTTTATACCCGCAACAAAAGTAGCATAATATGCTAGACTTGTAAGTCTATTAATTGGAATTAGTTAATTTTAGGGTTCTAGTTTTGGTGTAAAGCCTGTTAGAGATTTGGAGTGTTTTATTATTGTAAATTAAATTGAAATAAAAATGAAATACTTTAGATCCAATAGTATCTACGTACTTTTAAAATCTTACTGTATAATCTTTAGTACTTAAGTTCTCAACTCAATGGTGCTTTTTTTGACTCTCTCGGACTTGTAGCTCCTAAAATTATAATTAACAAACTTAAGATAGGTACGAAATTATTTTTACAAATTTGCGTCATTATATTTTTTACTTATTTTATCTTAAAAAAAGTCATGAACACTAATCTTTTTCGCATTTTTCTAGCTTAACGTGTTTTTTCACAACGACTTTTTACGCAGTTTAAAATTTTTACATTAACGCCGGACCCTCAGGAACTGTCTAGTAATTACTATCTAGACATTCGAAGTCCTTCGTTTGCCAATACGTATTATTGGTATTATTCTGCATTTTATTTACGTAAGCTGCAGTTCTTGATTAGAACCATAAGTGTAAGTTTTTGATCACATCAAACGTTTTGACCGCGTTTGCGGTAAGTTTTCAATTACTATTTTAATTCCATAGTGACAGGAACTTCCATAGTAATATGGAAACAGTTCGTTGCGGATACGCGCCGCTAGAGGCACTGTTAGTTAGAGGCAGGTTAACGGTATGCGTACGAGACGTTTATTGCGTCAAAAACTTACGCTAAAGGTTACTTTTGTACACCGACACCTTTATTCTGATTTATGATTCCTTTTGCTTTTATTATTTATCTATATCTTTTATTTCTTAAGTTTTATAAATATACTATAATTTCAGCCCTGCGCGACAAGTCGCGTCACTTAAATCCCTTCTCATTGGCTCTAACATAATGACGACGACAGAGGTTTATTTTATCACTTCCTGCGTCTCTGTCTAACTGGTGTCAGAAGAAAGGGACGTACATGTAGACAAACTAAACTGTACCGAGCATGTTAGCCTGCATGCTGCACGCCTGGTAGCATACTTGTTTATCGAGTTTATTTAAAGCCAGAGACACGGTTACGGAGGGACATATATTTTACGGTCGTTCTGCCTTCCACATCAGCAATACCTTCACTAAGTCTTTGGTTTTCATGCGGAAGGCCATCTGCGCCTATTTAAAATTGAATTCCCTTATAATGCACTCCTACTGGATCTTAATTTTACAGGTGTATAAAACAATCAGGGCCTGCTTCGGCAGACAGTCTCGGCGTAGGTCTCCGAGCAATGGACGTCTTCAGCGTGATATGATTAGGGTGCGCAATTCTGGTATGATTAGTCTGGTCACCGTACTAAAAATAGCAGAATTGCGCACCACGGTGGCCCCGCTTGTACGGGGGTCCCCGGCTCCGGGCCTAGAGCGGGCGGTCGCTCCAGGGTCAGTCGAGCAGGTGCGCGGGCGCCGGCAGCGCGCGCAGGGGCCGCATCTCCGCGCCGGAGCTGTCACTCACTAGGATGGTCTCTTGCGGACAGCACGATGTCTTTATTGACTCCGTCGAGGTCTTGTGGTTCTGAGTAAATAAAAACAAATCAGTTACCGACTGACATTTTTATACGCTACGCAGAGGGAGCAATGCACAGGCGACTAAGAGCCCATCACTTAGCGGCTCGAAGAGCAAGTCAAAATCAAAATCCAAATATCTTTATTCAGATTAGGCGTACAGGAAGCACTTATAAATATCATAAAATTTACCACCGGTTCGGAAAAAACCTCTGATGAGAAGATACCGGCAAGAAACTCAACGAGGTGTAATTTTTTAAATATATCAAAGTCAAGGAATTTAAGCTGGAGATTAGCTGGTCGCGGCGAATGCAACTTGGTGGTGCGTTGTACGCACCATGTCGCTTGCTGTACTACATCCCACTAAGCCAACAGGTACGCTCAGTGACCATAGCATTACCGATAAAACTTAACTCTATGCGCGTCCCTTTCTCGTGGCACTAGTTAGACAGAGCCAGTAGCACAAACATGACCGACCCAGGTTTGACTTATCCTTCCCCGCGTCTCTGTCAAACTAGTGTCATAGGAAGGGTTGTCGACAGAGATAAACTCAGATAAACTAACCTAGGCCAGTCATATTGGCCACTGAGGGAGAGATAAATTAACTTGACCGGTCATGTCTGAGAGCACGATACGGTGATTCAAATTCCCTTTAATTTATTTAGATTAAGTACTTGTAAATTTGTGCTGTTTTTGCTCTAATTAGCTGTTGAGATGCAAATTTATTAGAAATAAATAAACTAATGCTATGGCCACAGCCTCACTCCTGGCTACTGTGGCCCTAACATGACAGGCCAAGTTTAGTTTATCTCTATCTGCGTCCCTTTCTTATGACACTAGTTAGACAGAGACACAAACTAAACCTTGGCTGTCATGTTAGGGCCGCTGGGCTACTGACCCGTTTGAAGCAGCCGGCGAGCGCGCGCGACAGTGCGTGCGCGCAGCCGGGCCGGCCGCGGCGCATGAGCACGTACAGCAGCGGGTCCAGCACGTAGTTGAGCAGCATCAGCAGGTCGGACGCGGCGCCCAGCGGCGCTAGCCGCCGCCACCACGCCGGGCCCAGCGCCAGGTACAGCGACGACGTGATCTGAAGTGAAATGAGTTTATTTGCAAAACAGAATATAGGTACAAAAAATAATCAATTAAACAAAAAAAATACATTTATCAATACTATATACTTTAAAGTGGCAAAAGGAACAGGCTCAGCTGATGCTGCGCTTTGTCAGAGGCTGCCAGCGCTGGTTTCAGCCTGTCCTTGCTGACTCGTGCTAGAGCACCTCAATGCCTCAATGCAACCAGTTTTTCTTTTCGTTAGAGTATTGTTCGGTGCTTTAAGCTTGTACGGAACCCTCGGTGCGCGAGTCCGACTCGCACTTGTCTTTATATTGGGACCCAGTGGGGAGATTTTCCACTTTTGAGCGCTCGACACTCTCCAGCTGCGCGCCAATCAGTGCCGGCTAAAATATACGCTCGTGTATTGGTACTAACAAGTCATCCTCCCTAATGAAATTAGGATATTTCTTCATTTCAATCGCCTCACGTAGCATTCTTCATTTATTGTTATTAATTTTATCGGGTGATTCGCTCCGCCGCCGCGCCGCACGCCGCCAATAATAACGACTGCACCCACTTCAGTTAATTGATCTCATTTGGAGGGAAGTGGAAGTAAGTAGGTGCCGTTTACTTGCTGCCCATTGTCGTAAAGTCTCCGGGCGGCCCGTTTACTATTCCCGTAAAACACGTAGTTGTTTAGGTTTATTTATTTGTTATAGCTTCATTGTGCAGTTCAAAGTCAAAGTCAAAATATTTTATTCAGATTAAGCTTACAGGTAGCACTTATACTACTTTTTTTTTTAGTTTATAACAACCAATATAATTGGCGGACTTAATGCCTGCGGCGCTCTAACCAATTAAGCCACAGATAATACTGAGAATTTTTCAGTGTGCTTAATTTTTTCGGCTTCGTTCGTGCATTCGGTGCCAGCGTTGGGAGACTTCTTCAAGCTAAATCATTCAACTGGGTTGAAATTTCTAAATTGTGTAAAAAATCCTAGGAATTTCAGTTACAAAACATTTAATGACTGACCAAGTTAAAGTCATCCTCTAGTGCACCTCATTATTATGACACTAGACCGACATAGCTGCACTGAGGCGTAAGGTACGTGTCCTTGTGCTGCGTTAATCATGCTAGGACCGCAGGCATTATAAACGTACTTATTTCTTAAAATCAATGGGCGGTTGTTTAATTTCATAGTTTTAAGAACCCAATGGCTCATTCAAATTCAGCAAGGTGCTCGGGGCGTTAAATGTTAAAACTAAATCCATAGGGTTAGCCATTAATCGAAACAATGAAATATTTCGCCGTCACGCGCCGCGCATACCTCTAGTAGATACCGCCTCATGAATTTGATTACGAACCCAAAAGACATTCGCAAACGAAGGTTTTTTTTTATTAGAGACGAGTGCCAAACTTACAATACTATACACTTTAAAATATTGTTGTTTACTTCTACAGTGGATACGAGTGCAAATTATCCATCATATTTATGTGAAGTCGACCAAGTAATTGTTTAACCAGTTTTAAACCGTATCCTTTAGTAATACGGTCGGTGGAACTGGTAAAGCTATTTATTAGTCGACTACACTATAACTCTGCGGTTTCCAATATATTTTATACTGCGACTCCCCCTACAGGTTGTAATGTTTTTGTGACGCCCTTCTACAAGACACATTTTAACAGCACCCTTTGCTAGCGACTTGTGCGTACAGTCGCACAACGCCTTCAGGATAGGAAAGCTGTGTTATAACTTTTTCAATTTCAAAACCGATTACATACAATTATAATCAGTTTTAATGAGCCTCGTGTGTATGTAGACGACGATCCATCCCCTAATTTCCTCCCTCTGAGGTTGAACATTTACTACAAATCAAAATGACACCAACCTCGAGTATAGCCAAATTTAAAATAAGAATCATTGAAATTCGTTTAAAATTGGCGGAGATATCGCGTAACATACGCAAAAAGAAATTCAATCGAACTGAAAACCTCCTTATTTTAGGAAGTCGGTTAAAAACATAAATATAGATTTAAAATGAATTTTCACGTATGTCAATAATGGGTTATAAATAATTATGATCCACAAATAATCACCATGCACGACGCTGCACTCTAAATAGAAGCTAGCGCGCACTACCGAAATAAATGAACAATCATCCATCGACACCAGTAGAAGCATTCTAAATTGCAACTGCTACAACGTCGCCTTTGTTATGTGTTTCTACGTTGAACACATCAGCAAAATTATTTAAAAATCAAAATCAGTAATCAGTTGTCATCACAATGCTGAAAAAGAGCAGTAAATTAAATACAATACAAATGCACAGTCAAAGAATTTAATTCCCTACCCATTTCGTTGAAATGTCGTCAGACATTCGCAATGCATTAAGGTCGATATGTCAAACTAACGTCTTGCTCTAGTTAGCTCTTATGGTGATAGTTTGCTATAATTATTATGATATTGAACCTTAGGTGGGTTGGATATTAAATTAGTTGACTGTACCCAATATGTAAGACGTAACCCTTTCTTACATTTGAAGTTAATTCAATAACTATAAGCATTTATATTTAATATGCCAGCTTTCTTGTTCCGTACTCGTGACCATCGTGCACGAGTTTGTTTTTACTTTCAAATGCTATTGTAAAAATAGGAAAATAAATATAAACCCCAGTCTTATAAAATTCCCGTAGACATGTCCGATTGAACGTGAACGAAGGGCTGCTCACGCGGCTAATTGAAAATGGCTGCCTTTCCGTCCGATTGCCGTTCCCGGGTGAATCCCGGATAAAGTATTGTAGGATGGGCACTGAACAACGATTTGCTGTCAATATTGTGCTCTATTTATAAACTGACAGAAATAGCGCCTCACTCGACAGCCTGAGCTGGAATTCCCTGTATGCGTTTGTGTAAAACACCAGACCTTGAATTAGCGAATTATATTCTTGTTTTTTTTTTAATTCGCGTATAATTCACTTAGGAAGGATTTTGCGATTCTTTGGTGGCGATTCAATTCGTAAACTTTCCATAAACATAATATAGTTCCCAGGAAATCAGGCCTATTGCTGAACCAATTACGAACTTGCGTTGAGATCTTATTACGAAGTGCACAGGACTCATTAAAATATGTAAATAATACAGTTTTGGGTACGAAACTAAGTGTTAGAATCTTGGGGCCTGTAGGGTTTATAGATCGTTCTCAACTACGGCCGTGTACATGCCTACTCCTGATCACATTTGATATTAAATTCCTATAGAAACAAAGTATCTAATGCGGTCCTGAGAAAGCTGCTGTACTATATCTAGCTACAACTACAGGCCTAACAGTTAGACTAGAGCATTGCAATTCTATTTAGGCCATTATATGTTCAAAATAATGCATATGTTTGTCTGTTAATTAAAGTGAACTCCCATTTAGTTCGACTTAATTTACTTGAGTGAAGTCTTGTACATTAATGTACATTTTACCAATTGACCGATGTTGCACTCCCGCTGAATTAATCATTTAGAACAGAACTCTTCTGTTACAGAAATCAGTCGTAAATTAAATTGCTGTTCATTATTTTAATAAACCAAATATTATGCAAGATTGAACTAATCAGTTGACTGATTTTCAATGAACAGAACATTATTGTATCAGTTTAATATACCATTACATATAATTTATATGTGTAATGGGCCTAGCACGCTAATTATGTCGCGGGCTTAAGAGGAAACACCAAGGTCTAGAGAATTGAAAAATAGGTATTTGTAAAATCTATTGCTGCCTCCATCTATCAAGCCTCCCCCCGCAGAGTGCAATAGAGACAGCCGCAGCTTGGACTGAAAATACCTATTAAAAGTACACAAAATCAACGATTCGTAGACCCATGATTCCTTCTCCAAAACTTATCCGATTTAACTACTTTTTTCATTAAAAATTAAAGAAAGGCTTTGGCAGTGTTCCTATGTTTTTCTTTTTTTATATAATCTAGTAAAATTTGTTTTCTGAATGTATGAACGCAGCCGAAAATGTGGCCAATTTTTTAGGTTTTTGAATGTCCATATCTCTTTTAATAATTAATTTATTAAAAAAAAGAAAACATAGGGACATGCATAATAGTGGCCATCGATTTTTTGGAAAAAAAATATTACTCTACTGGCATTATCCAGAGAGGAAACAGGGGACGACGTTTGTATGGAAAAACGGCCCTTGTGTTTCCTCTTAAAGCAAGAAATAAGTATGTGTATACATACATCTTCAGTATTATTCCAATGGGTCTTTTTTATATATTTTAGAAATAATTTTAATATTAGGTTAATTAAAAATGTTAGTTGTTTTTATAAATCATTGACTTAGTAATTTTGTCTCAACATCATCAGTGACCAAGACAGGGTGATGCCCTGACGGTTAGTCCGACACTGATGCGCTTAGAGAATAACAGTGGGGTGCGCCTAGCACGAATCTTCTCGACACGCGTTAACTTGCGACGTAATTCAGACGGCCTCTTTTTAACCAGCCCAGCAGGAGAGAGACGCACTGTGTTACGTAGCGAGTTAAAGAGGAGTCCCCATACAAACTGCGATAACGTTTTCCACCCTCTAAACTTAACCTATGGCAATGATATTTTGGTATGCTGTCATTATGCCCTAGAACTACGTTTTTATGATTTGATTTTTTTAATATTCTTCAAAGATTTGACAATATTAGCATTTTACGAATTTCATACAAAACAAAAAAAATCAGAATCAGAATCAATATTTATTTGTATTGCATGGGTTATAAACAGGTGTTACAAAATAAGTTATATACAGCCATCAGCCATTTCTGGCGCACAAATTGTCCTTGTAAAACATGCGTAAAATCCTTAATATATATATATTTTTAATACAACATAGGAAGGAAAACAAGCAAGTGGGTCACCTGATGGTAAGTGATCACCACCGCCTATAGACACCTGCAACAACAAAGAGAGTGCAGATGCGTTGCCAACCCAGAGGGCTAAGATGGAATACCTCTTGTGCCAGTAATTACACCGGCTGTCTTGCTCTCCACGCCGGAACACAACAGTGCAAGGACTGCTGCTTAGCGGCAGGATTAGCGAGCAATCCGAACGGACCTTGCACAAGGTCCTACCACCCGCAAATCTGTATCTATCAAAATAAACCTTAAAGCGTCAATATTTTTGAAACTTTTTAAGAATATTTAAAAAATTAAAACATACAAACCTAGTTCTAGGGCATAATGACAACATACTAAAAAATCATGGCTATAGGTTAAGGTTTAGACGGTGGAAAACGTTATCGCCGTTTGTATCAAGAGGATTCACACTCCTCTTAACGCGTATTGGGAAGATTCGTGCTTGGTACACTGTACAGGTTTCTGGATAGTATTGCACGCATCGTGGCGTGCGTAAGTGCGTACGCTACTGTGACTCTCATTGTTTTGCAGGAAATTCGCTACGAATACGCGGAAACCAAAACGGCGCGCGAATCGCCAAGGCCGCCGGCCACTAGCAATTCGTTTGCATCTTCGCATGTAGCGGCGCGCGCGCAGAATAACAAGTTTATTGTAATGATCCCCTTTATTGATTAATGCATAAGTAGCCATTGTTGGAGTGCTCGTTGTTCAAGCGATTGGATCGTAAAGCTCGTGACGTGAAAGGTTCGACAAACTGACGGTTGGATTGTCAAAGCGGTGCGGTGTATGTAGTGGGCTAACTAATTACTTGAACACTTTTGAACCTTAAAATTAGCTCTTTACCATACAGTTTAAAAGTGGTAAAGCAATTTCTTGGTCAGCTATACATAACATCAGCTCTAGTAGCACGCTAGCGTTTGTCGTGCACATAAACGCATCCGTCCCTCTTGCACGCGCCTACTGGTACTAAATACTAAAGCTAGCGTGCTAGGCCCCCAGCCATATTGTTTCAGTTATAATGTACTTAGTAGTGATGTAACGAATATTCGCATTCACATTCGCATTCGCGAAAATTCGAATATTCATTGCGTTATTCGCATTCGCCAAAATTTATGCCAATGTTTTGCGAATATGAATAGCAGAAAAAAACCAATTTGAAGACAATAGTAGATAAATAAAATCTAAATCCATTCATTTCTTATGTTTTTTAATGCAAGAAAAAGTAACTAACCTCGTAATCACAATATCAGTTTTCACTCTTTCATTTGGTATTATTTATTTACTTACTTGATTTTTTTTGCAATGAAGCTTAACAATTACATTTTCATTGGAACTTATAAAAATAAATGGAACGCATCTCCTTCGAACGAGACTGCCTCCAAGCCATAGACAATTGGCGCCTAATTTGAACAAAAACTGAATATTCGCATTCGCATTCGCGAATGTCGGTAGCAGATATTTGCATTCGCATTCGCATCCGCGAATGTTCAAAAAATGACATTCGTTGCATCACTAGTACTAACACAAGCATAACTTTTATGTATTACTAACAAAATGTACTTATGTGAACTTTCTTAATGAAATAAACAAATTGAATTGAATTGAGTTACTTTAAGTGTATACTGTCTTCTTTATCTTCTTTACATGTATAGTATGAAGTAAAGTTGCTCTCCGCCCCTGTCTGTCCTAAATCCCTATAGCGTATTCAACCGCCTTCTCCTTTGAAACCACGCAACGGATTTTACGCTTTCACTGCCATTTAGATAACTTTTCGCTGAAGGTTTTTATAATAATAATAAATAATTGTACGTACTTTAATTATAAACTAGCTTTTGCCTGCGACTTCATTCGCTTTAAATTTGATGTTTTCTTACTTGTTGATCAAGTTGATAATAATTTGGCTTCTAGACGGCTTATCAAGATCAAGCACGCACCAGTGGAGGAATTTTTTACTTTTGAGCGTTCGATACTCGCCAATCAGTATCGGGTAAAATATAAGCTCGCGTATTTGATTGGTCCGCGGCTGGCGAGTGTCGAGTCAGGGGGGTTCCACTCCGCACTGTAGGTCCGCTCGCCCGCCTTGCCTATAGCATAGGCAAATCGCAGTAGGCTGTCGGCTTGCTGCGCGCTCGCTCGCTCGCCCCCGCCGTGTCAGTGTAATTGAAACGAATGCCGCCCGAAAACTCTAGCGTGTCGCCGGGAGTAGCGGGAGAAGGCGGGCGCGGGCGGCGCGTTCCTTTTTCCTTTTGACTTGCGCCGCCTGGAGCAGGGTGTATGAAGTAATATGTACATTCGTTTAATCGCGGTCGTAATAGAGAAGTTTCTGTACGTTGGTACTATTATTTATTCTGTAGTCAAGCGCTCGATAGTCAAAAATCAACCCGCAGATTTTAAGTTAGTCCACCAAGAAATATTATATTTTCTTTCCAGTATCGTTCAGTACATACATAGCGACGCACTACCTCTTTGTTCAAGAAGCTACAAAGCAAGTAAGAACACTGACGTGCCAGATTCGACCCTCGGGGGCAGTTGAATTCCAACCTCCGTAATATTACAGATGAAAAGCACGGGCCCCACTGTCAGCGACAAGGTTTGACATTATTGAGATAATTACACCTGATAATCAGATGCCTATCAGATTATTATTTGCTATTTATTTATAACGAGGGTTATAGTTTTAACTTGATGCCATTAAGTATGACCACACTGGATTTTTGACCAAAGGAGTTTTTTGAACTTTTGACACTTCCATGCCATTACCAACTTTTACATCTCCTTGCTACCTGGATCCCACCACTCATAAGTATTTTGTGTTGGCAATTAGCACGCCATCTTTGCCGCCTCATCTACCTTCTGCAAACCGACTGACTTTCAACTATTCTCTTTGTAATTGCTAGACTGAATAACTACATTTGCTTACAATTATATTATAACCACAAACTATACTCTTTTAACACGTGAATAATACATTACATTTATTATTCCTTATTATTCTAAGTTTTTAAGTTAATTTTTACGTTAGTTTAAAATGTATATTTTGCAGTGTCTTTACAGGGGTTCATAATTTGTTTCTTTATGAAAAAATAAATATTATAAGTTTGACTTTGTGTTCTAATGATTATTACCGAATCATCACGCTCCCGCTCCCGCTCTAGCTACCGCTTGCAGTGGGGCCACCGGCAGACAGTACCAACCTTTACAGGCATCGCAATCGGCGCGCGTAAGATATAACTTGATTGCTTTGATCAGTCTCCAATCAGGTGTCGGCTAAATTTGAGTAATTCACAGACTCTAATCTAATTACCGACCTAAAGGTTATGAAAAAGAAATTCGAGGGCTGTCCAGGAACATTAAATTCGCTATCTGGATATTTTGTCATGTTTTAGGATTTTTATTACCGAAAAAGTCAGAAGTAACTGACCTTTTGCGTATTAATTTTAGACTTACTGACTTAGACCTTGCCCTTGGCCTATAGACCCAACTAAGACCCGACCGGCCCCGGCTTCTCACGGCTATAGTTAAATTGTAATGTAGTAATGTACAGTAATGACACATGACAATAGGGACTTCAGTCGTTTGGCTATGATTTAAAAAAAAACGTTCGTCTTGACGGATAGATCGAATTGTCTCCATTACTTGTTGTCACTCGTTTGTTGGTTTTTTGCTGTTACGGTTTTTTGCAGTTATGATATGTGTGTAGATAAAGTAATGTATGCAACTGTATATAATTAGGCCTTAAAACACTCGTGTGATCCTATTATGAAACTCGCTGACGCTCGTTTCATAAAACCACACTCGTGTTTTAAGGCCTCTCATTATATAGCAGTTGCATAAAATACTATTAAATGAAATGACAGTAAAAATCGTACCAAAATCCGTTGTGTGGTTTAGGACAAACAGAGGCTGATAGCGTCTACATAATGTAAAGAAAATATATTGCTTTGGAAGTTTAGATAATGGAATTTTCTACAGCCTTCCAATTTTGTTATTCTAATAATGATTCATTATAAGGACCTAATCGTGCACTTGCTCTAAAAAAAGTACCGTTTTATGCATTTTAGTATTTTGGTTATTTTTTGAAGGCTGCTTTTTTACCGATTAATCATACCGATCATGCTGCATATAGATCGACATAACCGGGCCTTTATTTTCCCCAAACACACATGACCCAAAAAATAACAGGGCAATAAACTGCAAACACTGTGGAGTAAGGCTCACCATCTGCGGCAGCCAGCAGATCATGAAGAGCACGGACAGCGTGGCCATGAGCCGGCTGAAGGCCACCTCCTCGGCCGTGGCGGGGTTGTGGTGCGGGTCGCCGGGCGCGCGCTGCCGGCACGAGCTCTTGCTCACGCGCCGCACCACGGGCGCGCCGCGCGGCGCGCTGATCTCGTACAGCGCGCGGATCACCGCCAGGTTGCAGTACACCAGGATCACGCAGAGCAGCGTGCCTGGAACCGCGGGTGCCATGTAGTCTCACTGTCTCAACTGAGGGTCGTAGATGCCCCTGGTCCCAATTTCATAAACGCGACAGGCGACAGGTGACAGTGACAGTTCGCCGTACATTACTGTGTCGCCAAGTAATGCTACAGAATTACAGACTTAACATCATAGTGGGCAAGCAATGTATGACGAATTGTCAATTAACCTGTCGCCTCTTGCGTTTATGAAGTTGGGCCCTGGTGATTTCTTACAATGATCCAGTAGTTAGCAGATGATCACTCCCGTGAGTTCAAGCTTGACTTTTGGAATCGTATTGAGGATAAATATAGCTATTACACTGACCTAAACGTCCTGCTGACACCTAAAATTGGCTATTACGAGCTCATGCGGACATCAAACGAGCCATTAAATTTGACGTGAGCTGCACATTTATCATTCTGGCAATGAGAGTTATACTACGAGTACTATTAATAACAGTTCTTGAGTGGCGACCGCGTACCGGAACACGCAGCGTGGGCAGACCTGCCACGAGCACCTGATGGTCGCAGGAACCCACTGGGTGCGAGCAACGCAGGACCGGTCGTTGTGGCGATTTTTGGAGGAGGCCTATGTCCAGCTGTAGACGCCTCCGGTATGATGATGATAGTAATGATATTATGGTCACTTAAGGGCCATTTACACGGCACGAGTTGCATTACACTGCGGGCCACAGAGGTATGATGTGATCGAACAATTGATAGAGGCTTGCAATGTAATGGAACTAGCATACAAGAACTGGCTAAATGTAAATGACTCTTTATGGTCTAAAAGGGGTGATAGATGGTCGAATAAGTTCGCGAGTGGCTAGAGAACTTTTATCGCCCGTGTGTCACCGCGAACAACACGCGTAATTAAAGGTCGTGAAGCCATAAGCATGCGAACTAGTCGTTCGCCTATCACAGCTTCACACGGCGTCGGGCGGGCAGCTCACCGAACATGACGTAGAACCAGGCGTAGACGACGTCGGTGGCGGTGGTGGCGAGCCGGTAGCGCGAGCAGCAGCCGGAGCGCTCGTCGTAATACAGCCCGAAGCCCAGCACCGGCGCGCACGTCAGCGCCGCCGCCCAGAACCACGAGCCCAGCAGCACCGAGCGGATCACGTAGTACGTCACTTGCTGCAACCAACAATGAGCGTTTACCTTTTATTGTTTACTAGAAACCTGCCGCCTTTGCTTTGGCTTCGCAGGGGCACAATTACAATTTAATGTATCGTCGACGAAGTAATAGCTTGACCACTCTTGAAGCTTAGCTATCCCTTTGTAATACGGTCGAGTAGTGGTAAAGCAATTTCATGGTAAACTATACATTAAAATATTCTGTAGAAATCTAAATGGGAATGAAATTGTCAAAATTCATCGCGTGGTTTAGAAGGAGTCAGCGATTGAAGATATGAGGAAGGACAGGAATGGATAGCTACATTAATTAATTTATACTATGTAAAGAAGAAGAAGAATAGCTGTTGCCTGCGACTCAGAGTAGATTTTAGATTTTATATACTAATTTCCACCCCCGTTTGGCAGCACTATTCGGTCCCAGTCATTGCCAGTGATCCAATAATTGACGAGAAGAATCGAAAACACGAGTAACACTATGAAAATGAAAATGAAAAATGAATGAAAATTAAAAATGAAAATGAAAAATTTAATTTGCAAGTAGACCATATAGGCGTCAATTACTCGAGTACAAACAATGTCCTACCCTGCGCGTGTCAAGCATTCCAATTGCAATCTATCTCTAGACCAAAACAATCAAATTGGTTCAGTGGTTTAGGGCGTGGAAACGTAACAGATAGACGGAATTACTATCGCATTTATACACCTATTAGTTTGGATTTTTAAATTATTTTTGCTCGGATTTTCAACTTAGATCTAAAACTACTTAAACAAGACTGAACCTGCCCTGAACTAAAGTGAACAAACAGCCATTCAGACTTTATTTCATAGTTAGCAAGGACGCAATAAGCGCGTTAGATCGGCGATAAAGTCTTGCTGTGTTGCGGGATATTGCTGAACTTGAAGCCAAGCCGGGGCGCGCCACATGTCCACTAATGGCGGCTGGTGGCACACTGTGGTCTCGGTTAATGAAACTTTTTGTTTGTAAAGGGAGGTAAACGAGCGTGCGGGTTGCCTCATGGGATGTTATCAGCTCTGCCCATGGGAGCTAGCAGCCCCAAGAGTCACCGCTCTGGTTCTTTCCCTCACTGTACGAAGGACAGTGGCAGCTATAACTTTACGCCTTCAGGCTGCGTTTCCACCAGTGATGTGCGAGGATGCGTAGCGAGGGATGGGTTTGTAAAGAACCAATGAGCCGTTTACACCAGAGCTGTGCTGACCGAGGCGAGGTAAATGAAGCGATTCTATTGGTTCTTACAAACACATCCCTCGCTACGCATCCTCGCACATCTCTGGTGGAAAAGCAGCCTTATTCTGTGAGAATGTGGTACATTGTTTTCAGATGTTTTGAGCAACTGTACTAATAAGTTAACTAACTAATAACTAACTGGAAATTTGTCATCACGCAAAAAAATCGTTTTATATTCTCTAGACACGAGCCACATCCCATGAAAATGACTGCAATGAGCTGACGGTCTTTATTTTAAAATTAATACTAATTTTCTTATGATTACCGATTGTCTTTCGGAGTACACTACAAAAAGTTCCATTACTAACAGACAATGCACAGCCTTCAGGCACTGAAGATATAAACTGTGTAACATGTTTCTCGTAGAGGTGCACTGAGAAAGGGTTTCCATTTCACCATTAAGGGAGTTGAAGGGGGGATAAAAATATGCTATCCAAAACCTACGCAGTCGAAGTTGCAGGCCAAAGCTACATAGTCTATAATTTTCTATCAATCTTAAGCCTAACAGCGGAGACTGCCCTATTTACGCTGCGGGACCGGGACTAGTCTGCATTGCAAACGAGGCGCGTGCGCACGACTCCTAACGCATGTAACCAGGTTGTCGCTACAGTTACTGTGACCCAACATGAGCGGCCAAGTTTGGTTCATCTGAGTTTATATCACTAGTTTGACTGAGACGCAAGGAGGGATAAACTAGAGCCAGTTATACGGCATGTCAAGAAGGTTCATGCTAGGTATTCAGTTGTCAGTATTTCAGTAGAACCAGTATAAGCATCTCTATTATATCTTTTATCTACACATATATCATAAATGCTCTATAATACGTTCAGAAACCGTAGGCAATGACAAGCATTATAACAACAATATCATTATGAGAATATTTCTAATTTGTTTCTATATTTGGTCAAATTCATTTTTTATTACATTATTTTAATGTGTACAGTCTATGGATATTTAATAGGTAGCTAGCACTAGTAGGTAGTGGCAATGCAGGTCATTGCCCTATGGCTTCTGAACAAATCATAGAGTACTTATGATATGTGTGTAGATAAAGTAATGTATGCAACTGTACATAATTAGGTCTTAAAACACTCGTGTGATCCTATAATGAAACTCGCTGACGCTCGTTTCATAAAACCACACTCGTGTTTGAAGACCCCTCATTATGCAACAGTTGCATAAAATACTATATATCTGTTTTAAAATAACTAGCTAACAGAACACTAAAAAGGAAAAGAATCATTTTGAAAGCGAACATTTCAGAAATATATTCGTAAGGTTCCCTAAGGGTCGTATCCCTTTGTCATGGAATTATTTACAAAATAAATACTCATAGTGTGCATTGAAACAACTTGTAATCTGCAACGGAGCCAGCATCTAAATTCATCAAAATTTTTCGTTGTTCGTCTTCCGTGGAGCCATGCAGTACAGCGTGACAGAAGGGTAGCGTTCAAACGCTCCAGAAGAACAACCCACTCTCAACTAATACCGTTAGTAAATTGATTCTACATATCATGCCTACTGCGAGCTACATACCTACTGCCATGCGGTGTCAGCACTGCTAAATAACAACGTACTGATTGTAAAACTAGAGAATACACACTTTAAGGTAATGTAAAAATTGATCTTGACAATTAAAATTTGTAAAAAATGCCCATACATCTGATTCACGATTGATGCAGTTGAAACAACTAAACATGTCTAATTTCGCAGCGGAAGCGGCGCCAAGCACGATTTAGCTCACGTGCAGCAATAACTATGCAAGTATTCTGACAATTATTACATCTTTGTTGAGAGGATGTACAAAGTAATCTTGAAGTCTATAATTTCTTAGATGTATGAGAAAGCATTGAACGCGTGTAATTTGCTATATATACTTCGTATCGAGTGAGAGGATTGCGTGTTTTCCATAGAATGGAAATGCCTTTAAATAACAAATATTCGCTTTCAAAAGCTCGTAAACCAGAATGCAACTTTAGGGATTCACATTTATTTCTAAAATATTGAGCTCTTTTTAGTTTCGCAGTCGGGTCACAGAAAGACTGACGTCCACTTTCTAACTACGCAGTAAAAGAAAATAAGGATCACGGACAACGTTAGAAGTGGGGTTAATATTATCTATTTTTTATGGGAATGCGACACGCACTAGCTCTCCTTGGCGCCATCTAATGTCCACTAAATAATGGGGAGGCAGAGCGAGGCGTGAACAGACGTTGATGCAGTCAACTTAAATAGCTCCAAAGGATCTATAACTTTGTAATGACACTTTTGCTTGCGTGTCACGCGCATCGCTGATTCACAACACCGGCACTGGTCAGTCGGATCACGTAATTTTTATTATCTGTCTTCATTTCACACATATAATATATTTCTATTCCCTGTGTAAGAGTTATTATACCCGCGGGAGTCTAGCGCTTTAAACTAAAAGAAGCTATGCAATTGCTGACTACCTATTTGACTCTTAGTCAATGTACGGGTCCAAAAGCATTAAATTTCTTGGATTTCTTTTGGAGTTCAAAAACTTTTTAAAATTACTATTTAGTTAGGTTCTTGTTAAACATGTGTTAATTTTAAAAATAATCCAAACACTTCGTCGTTTGATTTTGGTTTGCCTAAATAGGCTCAAAAATCATTAATGGTCTCAAATCTCTACCACATTCCAATTAACCAGTGTTATTTTAATTCCATTCTGTATTTGCCTAAAACCAGATCGTGATTCTTCACATGAAATATTAAACATGAAACCTGATTCCTGAATCCGGCCGACCCTGTTCCCATCTAGAAAGCGCATAAACATAAAAGAATGTCGGCAGGTCAATGTTGGTTTTATGTCGCCTCGTAAATATAAAGTTGGAGCAAAATAATATATTTGCAAATTGTAATGTTCTTCCATGATTTATAGTGATTGATTCCTTATTTTTGCGGTGGATAGCTATTTTTGAGTGCGAACTAGGGTATTGCCCTCTGTATTATTTTGATACACGACAGAAAAACAATTTTATTTTTCTACTGTGTATTAAAATTATTTTGGGTACGTTTGAAGCTTCTGTCTGCGTGTTTGTGTACTAAAGTCTATAATAATTCTACTTCTTTTGCTATTAATATTTGTGGACAGAGTCTGTTTTTTAAATTAAAGACTTAAGCCTAAAATATCACTGTGAAAAATACCAGGTGGACTGTAAATAATAATAGATGGAAAATGAGAAAAATACTAATTTATTGACTTAAAACTTTACATGAATGTGGGTGAACCTCGTGGCAGCAGCCTCAGTGGACGGCGGACGACTGACTCCAGATACTCTTCAAGCTGGGCTGCTGTCACGAGGTTTCACAATGGCCAGTTACAAAATACAAATATATAACAAAAAGGGCCTACTTGTCCTTCACAATCACCGACTAGCGGACGCGCGCGACTTCGTTTGCGTAAAATGAGTAGGCTATGTCCGTCTGGGATAGTGTAGCTTTATATTAGGGAAAAAATTTTCGGAATTGGTTCATTAGTTCCAGAGATTACCCCCTACATACAAACAAACAAAGTTTATCTCTTTATTATATTAGTGTAGATATAATCAAAAGTTCCGTACTTACGTCAAAATTATACAAGTGCGCCTTACACTGTACGTACTGTACTATTATTATATGGAGTACTAGCGACTCTTAGTACTTTAGAATCTCTAAATTATTGTGAAAACCGCATCAAAATCCGTTGAGTGGTTTAGAAGGAGAAGGCGGGCGAATATACGCTATAAGGATTCAGGACAGACAGAACGGAGAGCGACTTATACTATGTAAAGATACTATGTGTACGGTCAAAGAAATTGAAACACGTACCACCGTAGAACCTAGTCGAAGAGACATAAGCATGACATTTGTATGACATAGCCTTTCGTTTAACGGGTCGCGTCATTGCGATAGGGTTCTACGGTGGCACGTGAATATATTTCCCCTACTGTATGCCTCCATTTGGAAAAATTACACTTTTCACGGTTACGTTTTTGACGGTCGCTTTGACTGTACATAAAATACTTTGCGGGTGGTATGACCTTATGCAACGTCCGTCCGGATCGCTACCACCATCTTGCTCACAAATCCTGCCGCCAGCAGCAGTGCTTGCACTGTTGTGTTCCGGCGTGGAGAGCGAGACAGCCGGTGCAATTACTGGCACTAGGGGTATTCCATCATAGCCCTCTGGGTTGGCAACGCATATGCAATCTCTTTGGTGTTGCGGGTGTCTATAGGCGGTGGTGATCACTTACCATCAGGTGACCCACTTGCTTGTTTGTCTTCCTATTTCATTCAAAAAAACATAAATTAATTATTAATTCTTTTATTTTTAGGTTTTATTTTATTCCAAGATAAGTCATAAACAGTCTCCACACGATGCTATCAAACATTCAGTACAATAGGATCAAGGAAAGAAATAAAATATCGTGAAAACAGCGTCCGCAAATAAATAAAGCCAACTCAAAGTAGAGAAAAACAAGAGGAAAAGTTGTGATATGACGTGAGAAACGTAGGAAGACGATAAAATACACAATTGGAAATGTTTCAAGGGCACTGGGGGGCACAAACAGTGACCTTAACATGACCGGCTAAGTTTAGTTTATAAACAAATATCTTAGGACAGTTAACACCAATTGACCTAGTCCCAAAGTAAGCAACTAAAGCTGCTTGTGTTATGGGTACTAGACAACGGATATACATGTTTATATAGATAAATATATACTTAACTACATATGACATCCACGACTCAGGTACAAACATTCGTATTCATCATACAAACATTTGCCCCTCCCGGGAATCGAACCCGGAACCCCAATCTCAGTAGTCAGGGCCACTAACCACTGGGCTTTCCGGTCGTTCAATAGTATCTGCGTCTCTATGTGCGTCCCTTTCTTGTGACACTAGTGTGACAGAGACGCAGGGATGGATAAACTTAACCTGGGCCGGCCATGTTAGGACCACAGGCCGCAGTTTGTGACCGTCAGTGGCCTTAATAATGCCAGCCCAAGTTTACTTTATCCCTCTCACTGTCACTGTCTAACTACTGCCAAAGGAAAGGGACGCAAATAGAGATGTGTGTTAAGTTTATTCAATGTTTTTAGCCTGTAGAAATATTAATCTCTCTTTTGCTCAAAAGTTAGCTGGAAGAGATCCCTTAAGTGTGTGTTTACACAATATAGTTTTATACAAACAAAACCTTGATTTGCAAAATAGCGTCCGCTTGGCTTTTTTCTGTAAAATTAAAGTAAGTATATGAAAATAAGTAAGTGTTTCTCACAATGTATAATCGACCGAGTAATTGCTTGATCACTTTTGAACTTTATACCTTTGTAGTAGAGTCGAAAAGTGATCAAGCAATTTCTTGGTCGACTGTACGCTTTGAAAGTTGGGTTTTATTTTACTAATTTTAGTTTTATAAAAAAATGGTAGAAGTAAGGTAACGGCGCCTATTACCGTGGTACTTAAGGATGTTTTCAAACAAGTCCAAAAAATTAAGAGTATCAAAGCTATTTAACGACCGAGAATATTTTTTTTACTTAAGAGTGTTTATTGAACTTTCAGCGTAGTAACTTTTTTTACTCATTTTACTTATTCTTATTTGATAAAATAATTATTGAAACCAAAATACCTAATTCTTCTATTACCGTGTTAATGGCTAGGCTGTGATTCTATTACCGCAAATTGAGCTTCCATTACCGACGGTTTACAAAGCAGCAATTTTCTACCATCGGTATTAGGATTCAGACTCATGTTACGATTCGGAACTAATTAACGAGGGTTAAAAAAATATGGTTTTGGTTCTGTACATTATTGCTGTACATTAAGTTTTTTAAGGGTAAGTAAATAAAACGTTAAACGTATGCAACTTATGACAACTACATAATGTGTCTACCTACTAATCTCCTTTATGGATCAGTACAAATGGAAAAGATTCCAACTGATAAGTAAGTCTCAATTTTATCAAATATACTGTACTTACGGTACCCTAAATGCGATTTATTTTAATAAAAGACTGAAATGTCACTCGATAATAGACACTTATTGAAAAGCCTATCAACGACCCAAACAACAATTAAATGGATCGGCTATAGATTCCCATACATTCTAATACCGAGGGTTATGTGATCTAAGCATCGGTAATAGGCTTAATTGGGAATGTTATAAAACCTAATTCCGACCCATAAGAACAATAACATACAGTTGTATTTACATTTCAAATCAAAAATAAAAATTACAAGCTTGGTATAAAACCAAAATTACGTAACTGGTCAGTAAGTATATCATTTTATTTCAATATTTAAACAACTTGACAAAATAAGGGTTTCTATAGAAACTACAAAATCAGTACTGAAGTTTTTGTTAAAAATTAAGGGTTTGTTGAATACATTTTATACCACGGAAATGGTTCTTTATTAGCGTGACTAGATCAAGATTGGAATAACTGTAAGAACTTAACTAACCGGTCACACATACCCAAATTAAAGCATAAAGAACCAAAATCACAATTTTAACTGTTACCGTGGTATACCATGGTAATAGAACCCACAGCAAAAAATGGTGCCTATCACCGCTGTATTTTATTTTCCATTTTAAACGTATTTTCAGGCCAAAAAATATATAAAGAGTACTCAGAACTCGTGCAGAAAATTACAAACAACCATTTAAAAACCATAACATTAGTTCAATTGCCATAACCATTACGTAAAATACTAAATACGATTCCAGTTCACCTACATGTGGCGTCACGCGTTAGTATGGTACGACCTGTTCCTGCGCTGGCGTTGCGGAAACGGACGAATTGCAAGCTCTTTGTTTTATTTACACACACTAGCGCTAATAGCACCGTTAGTCAAGTAAATAAGCTTCGTTCGTGAAATATTTTTTTTTTAAGATATCAATCGGTTTGCTTATAAAATACGTATTTGAAAACGCCGCGGTGATGGTCGTCGATTTTGATACCCCCGGTAATAGGCGCCGTTACCTTATAAGGAAAACTCGTCCCGGAGTCGGACTCTACTTTGTACGGAATATATCCGAATATATTTGTGTTGTTTGTTTACCAAAACAACTCATGAAAGAAAAATACCGTAGCGCCGTAACCTTTGTTGTTGAAGGATGACGGATGGTGATTTCTAAAAAACTGCCCCCCGACATGACTGACCAAGTTTATTTGAGTTTATCTCTATGTGTAGTTGACCAAGTAATTCCTTACCCACTTTTCAACCTTTTCCCCTTGTAATACGGTCGAAAAGTGGTCAAGCAATTTCGTGGTCGACTATACATTCCTTTCTTACGATACTAAGTTGACAGAGATACAGGGAGAATTAAATTAAACCTGCGCTGATCATGTTAGGGCTAATGAATCAGTCAGAAAGATAACTATTACGTATTTTCAACTGGCAATATTTCACATTTGTCGTGTACTGGATTCGTGGGATGTTTATTTAATATTCATGTCTATTTAAGTATATATTCATCCATTTACGAATGCATTTATATATATATAGTCTAGTACACATTGTTAAATCGTACAACCTGTAGTTTTGGTCTAATACGTCAACTCGTGTTTTGTTTCAAGATAATAATTATGTATTATTTCTTCATGTAGCTTTACAATTGTATTTAGAGAACTTAAGGCCTTTGCATAATTCTAGTTTACTTTGAGTTGAAGCAAATTATGTACCCTGTTATAGTTTTGGAGAAAGAAAACCTTTTGTCCGATACACTTAACTTGCGAATAGGCAATACCTATATTCGAGACCCTTCTATCCGAGGCTCTTGAGCCTTTGCTAGTCGATCCCCTGAAAGATATCAAAGAAAAGCCTTTTAGGACGAAAATAAGATACTATGTACAGAATTTTTGATCTTATTGTTCAGATAAGGAGTCTTAACATTACAAAGTAATATAAGTCTTATTGACATAAAGTTAAAAAGCTGTAGCAGATTAGTTTCATAACATAATGAGTGTACTCTCAAGCTGACGAGAGCTTTTCTGATTTACATTTCTGAATGATTGCAATAATTACAGATTATTATCGAATTTGATTTGACTGATCAGTGACGTCACTAATGTTTTAGAAATGTAGGCTTTTGCTCGTTTAAGTTTCGCAAAAGTTAACATATTAGAAGAGATCCCTTAAAGGGATTTTTGTCATCTGAATGTTTTTTGTATAGTCGGCATAAAAATAGCTTGACCGTTTTCGACCATACCTACCTATTACAAAAGGATGAGATTCAAATGCTATCAAGCAATTACTTGGTCGACTAAACATTAAAAAGTCAGTATGTTCAAATTAAATTTAAAATGCTATAATTAATAGATTCAGGCGTTACTTTGCGGAGGTCCATATCAACAAACTGGAACAAATTACCTTGCTACTCCGCGAAACCAGTGCCGGGCTCGTGCAAAATAGCTGCGTCTGTGCGACACATATATGTTCATGCAAAAACCCACCCTCCTCCGCTTCCACACGAAACAACATATATCACACAGACTCAACTACACACCACCACCACTAAACACTAAAACTACACGATCGACGCGCGTTTCGCCTCTATACGAGGCATCATCAAGATCAAAGAAACAGTACGACCGTTCGCTACTTGAACGAATGGCGCGCTACTGGCGCGAATGGTGCGCCATTCGTTCAAGTAGCGAACGGTCGTACTGTTTCTTTGATCTTGATGATGCCTCGTATAGAGGCGAAACGCGCGTCGATCGTGTAGTTTTAGTGTTTAGTGGTGGTGGTGTGTAGTTGAGTCTGTGTGATATATGTTGTTTCGTGTGGAAGCGGAGGAGGGTGGGTTTTTGCATGAACATATATGTGTCGCACAGACGCAGCTATTTTGCACGAGCCCGGCACTGGTTTCGCGGAGTAGCAAGGTAATTTGTTCCAGTTTGTTAATAGTATTTTATGCAACTGCTATATAATGAGAGGCCTTAAAACACGAGTGTGGTTTTATGAAACGAGCGTCAGCGAGTTTCATAATAGTATCACACGAGTGTTTTAAGGCCTAATTATATACAGTTGCATACATTGCTTTATCTACACACATATCATAACTGCAAAAAACCGTAACAGCAAAAAACCAACAAACAAGTATGGCGGCAATTCGATCTATCCGTCAAGACGAACGTTTTTTTAAATCATAGACAAAAGAATGGAGTCCTTATTGTCATGTCACTCGAGATCAAATGTCGTGCGTATAAATTAAAAAATCATACTGAGTTGACGTTTCGTATCGATAACTGTTTTAATATCTGTGGATACTAGAATAGAGACCAACTTGAATTTTGACAGCTGTTCCAAATTTAAATTCATAACGTCACAAGATATCGGTAATGTCATCACCAATTAACACAGACTACTAAGAGATACTACCCAATAAAGAACAGATTTACCTACTACCACAGACAAGAAAATTCTTATAATAACATTGGTTGTAATAATGCTGGTCATTTTCTATGGTTTTTGAACGCGTTATTTAACAATTATGATATGTGTGTAGATAAAATGCTATATCATGAATGACAACACAGAAAAATTATGGTAATGGCAGGATTCGAATACCGTTAGCGGTAATGTGGCGGAAACTGGAATACGCAAGGCACGGAATGCTAATGTTACAGGTTCGAATCCTGTCATTACCCTAATTTATCTTTATGTTGTCATTCATTATATAGCATTTTAAATTTAATTTGAATGTAAAAAAAAATACAAAAAGAAAAATCGAAAAAATTTAGAAATAAATAATTTCGATTACAATAAGTCAGTGTGTACTGATATATTTTAATACACGTATGTCATTAGTCTCCAAATAGTATACCTACTGCGTTAAATACTTAAGATGTAAAAATATCATTGTAATTTTGATTTATTTAAAATATTACACCTCGTTGAGTTTCTTGCCGGTATCCTCTCATGAGAAGTCCTAATACGACGGCCTGGGTTTAATTTATGCCTACCGGCGTTTCGGACAAACTAGTTTCATAAGAAAGGGACGTCCATAGAGATAAACTCAGATAATATAAACTTAGCCGGTCATGTTAAGGCCACACCACGGAAAACAGAAAACAGTGTTTTCTATTTTCCGTGAAGGCCCCAGACGTTTTTCTGAACTGGTGGGAAACCTTCTGACATTCATAAATAATTCCTGTTAGTGTGCTGTTAGCTTAATCTGAATAAAGATATTTTGACTTTGACTTTGAATTATCAGACAATTCCTAAATGTGTGACGTATTTAATAAATGTAGATAATCTTCCAACGACAAAGTTTCCTTAAACACCTTCCTCGGATCCGAGGTCAAAAACCTGCCTAAAAATAACCCCTTAAATGTTACAAATTGCGCCACATTCTCCGGAGATAGCACTAATTGTTTAATTAAGAGTTTGTCGAAACCCACGCGAGTCGCGGACGTCACTGCTATCTTGGGACAATACGCCATTTACCGCACATGGCGTTAGTTGTCGCGACAAAGTCGCATTTTGGCATTCCATTGCGTCACAAACAACAAAATTAAATAAAACACACAAAAACCTCATGGCTGCCTTAGGGGTTAGCGGAGGTCGAGACACAACATAATTTTTCCTTAGGTACGCAGTAGCTTATTCCATATTCATACTGATAGTCTTTTTCGAAAGCTTTTCATTTGGAACCTGAAAGTACTATTTTGATCGGTGTTTCGTCTGTAGGGGAACTCTCGCCTGACGTGCCCGCTATACATCCTCCCTTAGGTATTAGTTAATTGCAAAAGGTATCTTTATCTTCTTCATCTTCTTTACATAGTATAAAGCAGTCGCTATCAGTTCTTGTCTGTCCTAAATTCTTATAGTGTACGCTCGGCCGCCTCCTCCTTCTAACCACGCATCGGATTTTGATACCGTTTTCACTGTCATTTAGAAAGTTTTGTAAGGAAAGTTTTTATGTACATTATATCCTAATGTTCCCGCACCAAGCCGGGGCGGGTCGCTAGTAGGAAATAAAACCAAATATCATTTTTCTAAGATCCATCTGCACTAGAAATTGCTCAAAAACTTTTCGATTTATTATGGTCGAGTCGATCTGTACAGGAGCGTTTATCGTGGGCATTTAGCATCCATCCCTATTGCGCATGCTTATTTGTTAGGAAGGGATATACTCATAATAATTTATACTTTTTACCTGCGACAAAAGCTAGCTTGCTAGGAGCTTTGTTCTTTCTTACGTAAATGGTTCCACCTTTTCGCTATGAAAACCATTCGCAGTTGTATAAATCCTAACAAGAAACCTGAGTTAATGTAGGGCAGCCTCAGAAGGTCAGCAGAGCAATGACTGTCACACCGGCACCGACGCGGGCCCGCGTCGCCCCTGACATTGCGGCGGACTGTGTTTCAAGGTGAAGGGCGAAGAAAAAATAAAAGGAAATTAGGCACATTTCCATCGCGCAGTCAGGAAAAAAAGGACTACTTATCTTCCGCCTAATATAAGCTGAGAATACTTTCGCGTATCTTGTCGTTATCTCTTATGTCGTTGACTATTTGTCGACAAAACTTGAACATCTCTCGGTTCATTATTATTCCGAGCGCGCCGCCCACAATCCCACTGTTTAGAGCAGGGCGGAAAAGGCGCAAATTCGAGGAAAACATCGCAAGGGTTTTATCTATACTCGTAAACTATTATCGGTAAATGCAAAAGTTGTAATCGTATTTTTCGTAGTAAACTTGTAATTTGGAGAGACTACTTGTACTTATTGGCTACTTTTTGAGATTACAGACCGGCAAATTACAGACGGGATCACATTATGGTCATGTAGAGCGGGTCATTTGTTAGTCAGATACGAAGACCAACAGTTTTTGTCGATAATGCTAATCACATGCTAATTTACTTGTGTTGCCTTGACATTCAGCTGTTTTTTCAAAAATTTTAACAGTGCATGCATCAAATACTACATAGAGACGTTACTACCCTTCTAATGTATAGTTGACCAAGTAATTGCTTGGCCACTTTTGTCCCTTACCCCTTTGTAAGATGGTCGAAAAGTATTCAAGCAATTTCTTGGTGGACTATATCAGAAGCAGCCATACCTTGTGTTATAAGATAACTAGGGCCTAGTAAGCAAGCAAGGTAGAGCTCGAGCGCCGTGGTGACTACTCTACTGTCTTAATTCTGATGTACCAGGCTGTCATAACACATAACCAACCTTACCTTCTGGTACAATAAGGGCCTTAAGCACAATGTCTAACGCCATGGTGACGGCTATGCAGACACTACTTATACCTTCTGATGTACTAGGCTGTCATAATACAGAAGCAGCCTTACCTTCTGGTACAAGAAGGGCCTAGTAAGCACAATGTCTAACGCCATGGAGACGGCTATGCAGACACTACTTATACCTTCTGATGTACTAGGCTGTCATAATACAGAAGCAGCCTTACCTTCTGGTACAAGAAGGGCCTAGTAAGCACAATGTCCCCATGGCGACGGCTATGCAGATACAACTTATACCTTCTGATGTACTAGGCTGTCATGATATAAAAGCAGTTTTACCTTCTGGTATAGGAAGGGCCTGGTGAGCGCGAGGTACCGCTCCAGCGCCATGGTGACGGCGATGCAGACGCTGCCGATGCCGAAGACGCGCAGCACGACGCGGATGACGCAGTAGGCGCGCGTCTCGCGCACCCACGGCGCCGAGCCTGCCACCACCATTGATGCCATCATGCCCACCTGCCAGATAAATGGACATTCAATAGTTGGGGGTCAGTTTTTGACTGTCGACTGCTCGACACTCGCCGGTCGCGTGCTAATCAGTGCCGGCTAAAATATACGCTCGCGTATTCGATTGGCTCGAGGCTGACGAATGTCGAGTGCTCGAAAGTTAAAATTCGACCCGCTGGTCTTGTTTATTATAAACTAGGGGACGCCCGTGACTTCGTACGCTTGGAATTAGTGGCCTACATTAGTGTAGATGTAGATTAGTGTAGAAAGTCTAGACTAATGTTAGTTGTAGATGTAAATTTGCATCTATACTAATCTACACTGATATAATAAAAGGCAATATCTGGAACTGCTGAACCGATTTCAAAAATCTTTTACTAATATAAAGCTACAGTATCCCTGATGAACATAGACTACTAATTTCATGCGAAAGAAGTCGCGCGTTCGCTAGTAGTTTATAGGTGTAGACTACCGAGTCACCTCGTCTTCGTAAGAGTACAACCTAGAATAATAGTGAAACCCATGGCGTGGTTTAGAAGGTCGAGTAAGCGGCCGACCATATGAGGATAGAAAGAACTGATAGTGTAAATGTAAAAATAAAGATAAGAAGATCAATTAAACCTTGACCTTTTAATGTTAGAACATGCGATATCATCACAACTGATTTACCCCAAGGTAATCTTTCGTGCCGTGGGTGGTTTTATAAATAAAATTTGCAATCGACACTAAAACAGTACTCTGGGAAAATCCTGACTTTCCTGCGAGACTTAAATATGGATTAATTGATGAAAGAGCTATAAATTGATGTTTATTCTTGTGTTTACAATAAGTCGAGGAGTTGAGCTCAGCGCCCGAGTTGTGGGGTGTTGTTCACGTTACTAGACATGGTAGCCGTCCTCAATCAGACAAGAAAGAGCCTTTTGGAGAGGCATGTATTTTTTTTTACTTTTGTCGTATTCTCAGTGAGTCACTTTAACTGAACAACTGAAAACTAAAATAAAACTAAAACTTACAAATAAAACAGTTGTTCCAAATCGCTGCCTAGTGGTAGGGTGCCAAGAAGACTGGCAGCATTGCCACGTTGTATGGCAATGCTGATTCTTTGGGCAAGGAATGTTCCAGCCCTCCGGTCACCCGACGCTTCTATTAATTTCGCCGCTACAGCCTTGTAAATAACTGTATTTAACTGTATTTAAATTGTTTTAAACTTTAGCGATTTTCACCCATATTTATAACGTTGTCGGGACTAGTATATTGTTAATTTACCTCGACGTTTCGGCCATGTTTCAACGGCCGTGGTCACGAGTAGATGAGTAGAGTTTAACTGTATTTATTAATTTGAAGTCGAAATATTTGAAGTCACATTGGCCATATTACGAAAAATACGTAAACAACAAACTGGAACCAATTACCTTGCTACTCCGCGAAACCAGTACCGGACTCGTGCAAAATAGCTGCGTCTGTGCGACACATATATGTTCATGCAAAAACCCATCCTCCTCTGCTTCCACACGAAACAACATATATCACACAGACTCAACTACCACCACTAAACACTAAAACTACACGATCATCGTGTATCGTGATTGATCGTGTAGTTTTAGTGTTTAGTGGTGGTAGTGTGTAGTTGAGTCTGTGTGATATATGTTGTTTCGTGTGGAAGCGGAGGAGGGTGGGTTTTTGCATGAACATATATGTGTCGCACAGACGCAGCTATTTTGCACGAGCCCGGCACTGGTTTCGCGGAGTAGCAAGGTAATTTGTTCCAGTTTGTTAATATGGACCTCCGCAAAGTAACGCCTGCCCCACTAGCACACTAGCGTTTATCGCTGACATAAAGCATTTGTCCCTCTCGCACACGCATACTGGTTAGAACGGGATAAATGCTTTATGTCATCGGTAACAGCTAGCGTGCTAGGCCCCCTGAATCTATTAAAAATACGTAAAAACTTAGTCAAGGTTTGTATAGGAGTATAAGTCTAAAATAAATTAAAAATATGGAGACGAATTGAGAACCTCCTCCTTTTTTTGAAGTCGGTTAATAATTTTTCTCCCTTCGGATATAGAACCCTAACTGAGCTAAGTAGTTTAGTTTTTTTCGGCTCTTCAAGTAGATTTTTTTGAACCTATGGTTAATTTTATGACCTTCATAAGGGTTCAAAATGAAGCCTAATTTTATTTAAGATATTTTGTTATTGACTTTGTTTTGATGGCTTTATTAAATTATTATTCGTTTGTACTAAATTCTATAGCAATTGGATTAATCAACTCTCGCGCCCGCCGACAGTCGGTCGGGATTTAATTTCTGTTTGTTTGTTGTTGTGAGGGTAGACGCGAATGTTCGGCCGTGACCCAGTTACTGCGACACGTGCGTCGAGTGGGACGCATCAGGTTTCTTTTTAATAAAATGCATCTGTCAATTGGGTCATACGTGGGTCACACGCAGGATGAAAAACAAAATTTTCGTAATTTTGTCTACATGTAACTCAGTCTGTAGATACTTCTGCGTTACAGAAGTTACAAAAATGTTGTGATTATGATAGGACAATTTACCAGAGCGACAAGGTCGTTGGAAGCCAAAGAGGTCAGCAGTAGGAGGTGCTTCCGGTTCCGGACCCGCTTCTCCCCCTTCCGCAGGCAGACGATGGCCACCCCGTTCCCGACGATGCCCACGGCGTACACCACCTTCCGAACAGAAAATCTGTTTAAAGGACACCTTACGGAAAGCATGAAAGAACGATCAGCAATTTCAATTAAAAATACATAGGTTTTTAACAGTCTGTAACAAATTACCTTGCTACTCCGCGAAACCAGTGCCGTGCTCGTGCAAGTTAGCTGTGTCTGTGCGACATATTTTGTATGAACATATATGTATATGTCGCACAGACGCAGCTAACTTGCACGAGCACGGCACTGGTTTCGCAGAGTAGCAAGGTAATTTGTTCCAGTTTGTTGAAATGGACCTCCGAAAAGCAACGTCTGAATCTATTAATAACATACATAGGTTTTTGTATTAAAAAAAATCGAAACTAAATTTAGATTACAAAAATTTTATAATAAATGGCGCCATCTCTCGTCAGCTAACGAGCATACACAAATGACCAAGTTGAATGAGATAACTTGATTAAGTTTCTCATACTTAGTCGACACCGAGGGTAGGTATACCTTAAAAAATCAATAATGTCATGACCGTAAAGACGAAGCACATTGAAAAATTCGCAGGGTATGGTAGAGGTAATGTGGCGAAACTGGCAAACGCAAGGCATGGAATGCTGATGTTGCAGGTTCGAGTCCTAAAATTACCCTAACACATTATATGTATAGCATTTCAATGTAATACATAGGTTTGCTTTGATGAAGATATAATAAACAAAATGCTCGAAGGGCAGAGCTTTACCTTCAGAATGTTCATGAACATCTTGCCGCCATGGCTGCCCGGACAGCTCTTCATGGTGACATTGGTGAAATTGTGGAACATGGTGAAGTCCGGTATGTACGTCGTGGTGTCCGGTACTAGCGTCGTAGTGTCCGGTATTAACATCTCCAAATCCATCGTGATTAGGTTCAATTTGCTACGTTTAAGTCACTTAGTTCTTTTTCACATTTAACAAATGATTTTGTATCTTTTTTTTCGTATTTTTGTTAACATCTAATCGTACTATTCACTCTTTGAGTCTTATTGTTAGTCGTATCGTTGTCGGGTGTCGTGACGGCCTCGTGTACTCTGAAAGAAAGTTTTGTGTTAGTGTCAAATAATAAGAACTTGAGCCTAAATTCAACCTATTGGAGCTCTGAGTTAACTGTAGAACCTTTCCACAATAAATAACATAGTGGCTTTTTATAGTAAATGTGTTCATAACACTGGATTACACATTGCGAGCAGGTTCTTCAGCGGACCAGAATTCCGTTAAGTTGTTGTTTAGCTATGTACATTCATTGTTCCAAGATGTTTATTTATTTACTTTATTTTATTGTTAGATTATTATGAGATAATGAGTCCGAGAGAGATTGCTGGTTGTCAGTAATATTGTGTGCTTATTTTTGTATATATTTGGGTCCAAGTGACTGAGACAAGTAGTGAAAGGTCATTGAACGTTTGTCATCTGCTTAGAGAAAGCACTATAGTCATTTAGCGCCCTTTTAATCGAGTTGCCTTTTTTAAACGCGAGTTGCCAACGAGAGCGTTTTACCTAAACATGAGATTTGCCTAAAAATCTCTTTACCCTAAATGAAAGATGCCGATGCTACTCCAGAACTGGTGTCGCTGACGCAAACAAAAAGACCACCAGGCTGAGATGGGACTGGGCTGGCCATGTCCGCATGCATCCAGACAGGTGGGCATCAAATGCACAGTGCGTGCCACAAGATGGTAGTGGACGGCGCGGCAGGCCGAGAATGGAGACGGTGGGATGATCTACGCATTCTCAAACGACTGGGCAGAGATTGCTGAAGATAGAGGGAACAGAAAACCTGAGAGAGAGGCTTTTGCTCAGCAGTTGGGACACGATTGCAGGCTAACAAATGACTTTTTTAATTCTTAATTCGTTATTAAAAATTCAGCTGGGAGGGGTTTTAATGAAGTTATAAGAATAAGGTCTAAAATGGCGCCAAGTGTTGGTAGGCACGTAGATGCACTAAATAAACGCATTACGGTATCTGAGTCTACAAATTAAGTTAGATAAGTTTGTTAATGGACTAAGCAGAATTGAATTTTAACTCAAATGAATAAAACAACACGCGTTTTGAGTTATCCCTTTGTTTTCCTTAAAATTTAAGTTTCAAATGTATCATTTTCCATATTTTTTTAATGGTAAGGCGAGGATAACGAGCATGCGTGCACCTGATGGGAAAGTAATCTCCGTTGCCCATGGGAATCAGCGACCCCAAGACAATCGGTGATCCCTTACAAGCCTATGTCCCCTACTCTCCAGTGAGCTTCCGGAGCTCTCTTTTACTCAATCCAACGGAAAGCTACTACTTCACGACGGTATTCTGTGAGAGTGTAGTAAGGTACTACCCTGATCGAACCGGCCCACTTTGTACTGCAGTCATCAACTGGCTACGGTGTGGCTCTACTTCTAAAAAATCTGTGGCTACGCTTATTAATGACTTTCGCAGTAAGTACCTAGTTAATATTTATTGTTTAGGAAGATGTCGGACAACTCAATCGGTTTTTTTTGCTCGATATTATATTAACGACGATCACGTTATGGTTTACCGGTGATACACCACACCATAGCTATAACATTTTCATTCAACCACAAGAACCGCAACTTCCATTATAATGCTGTCCATTGAATAATAAATTACCTGCTTATCTAATGTTGTTGTCCTTTATGTGGTTTCGCATCCAAAAGTATCAAGGGAACATTCTCTAAGAGCGTCAGCTACGTCGTGCGGGTGCACGAACAATTAGGGCCTCCGCTAAGTTGCTCGGGCGCACGGAGCGGGTGCACGCCTAATACCTTAATGTACAACACCAAAGCTAATCATTTTCATTGTCGATTGAAGAGGTGGTTTAGAGTATGTAGTCGTCTCTTTTTGGCTCATTGTATTGCCATTTAGAGTAAAGAAATCAGCTATTAAAATATCGCTTTCAATTTTAAAACTCTTTCTATGCTATTCTATTTCTATGCTCTGTTATATGGATTTAGCACAGATTTAGCCTGTTCGTTTGTCGGACAGTCTGTCACGAAATATACTCTTATAAGTATGCCATATCTTTTCGGCATTTCGACCCATCGTAGAGTACATATGTATAGTATATATGTGTAGATTAAAGGACAAAACAGATGTACAAAGGTGAACTTATCCCTTTAAGGGATCTCTTACACAAATGTCTCAGTATTATAAACCTTTTTCTTTTTATGTTGTCGTAATGCTTTAATCTGACTTTTTATAGCATGCTTTATTATTTTATTATTTATGGTATATTTTATTGTTATTTATGTGTATTATTATTATTCTTTTCTAAATTTAATGTCCCCACAGTACGCTGTCCCTTACAACCCACTGGCTCCACTGAAAACCAGCGCTGTTGGCATTGCCGTGCTGACAGCATTGCTGAGTGGAGGCCAATTCGGCTATACAATGCTGTCCAGTAATTGTAAAATGTTCGTTTTATTCCTGTCTTGTCTTGTAATGTAAGCTGAATAAACGATTTTTCTTTCTTTCTTTCTTTCTTTCTAGATGATAATTTATGCAACTTTACATAGAACTTTACGTCTAAAAACACTCAGTTATGGTATTATGAAAATCGCCTTTTCGGCTTGTTTTATAAAACCACACTCGTAACAAGGGTTCTCATTATGTATCAGTTACATAAACTACTATTAATGTCGATTATGTTTTTATTTATGATGTAAAATTTTAATTACGAATGCTTAAAATATGCGAATATTTTTGACAGTATAATCACGTAAAGTTGGTATCAGCTTTATCGGGTATTTTGAGCACCAATCAGGCCGCTGTTAACGTCGATAGATAAATCTGGTTTAATAACTTTTTACAATACCTAATGGAAACCATGTGGCACAAAGCGTAAATTTCGACAGTGTTTTTATGCTTATCTATTTGTGATAAGGGCAACTGCCCTACGAGACCCATTTTCCCAAACTAGCATATTACATATGTCAGGACCCAATAGCCCATAAACGCGACAGGGGACAGGTGACAGTGACAATTCGGTACACATTGCTTGCCCACTATGATGTAAAGTCTGTAAGATGGGAAAGCCATAATAAAAAAAAAGTCTGTAAAAGTAGAGTTACTTGTAGACACAGTAATGTACGGCGAATCGTCACTGTCACCTTGCCACCTGTCGCGTTTCTGTAATTGGGCTCAGATGATAATGACAATTCAGAAAACATTCACATTACGTAGGTATCCACTTTTTACGTTTTGTTTTTGCTGTCAAAGACAGACATTTTAAAATGGGTTTCGTAGATAAAAATGGGTACATACATACATACAAAGTTTAAGCGTGAACCTAAGGATTAAAGTAGACCATATTCAATTAATTCATATATTCAAATCAAAACAGTGCGTATATCCCGATCGGAGATTTCCAATTCTAAGTCGACGCATTCATAGAAAACATCAGTTTCGCAACATGGGCCTGTTTCATTCATTGATAAATTGACAAATATACAAATATTATCAAGTTAAAATAATAGTATTGACAGCAGCGCCTTCGGTCCGACAGACTGACAGCGCGAGCGATTGTCGATTTGTTGTATTTTTTGTTCCACTTTTGATGCGGTCATATTTTTTACGCTGACTAGAAGTCCATTACTTATAGATCAGTGCTATGGGTACTTAATAGACAAACATTGCATATCTAAAGAGATAAATGTATACATAAGTGGTTTACAACATGATCCAAAAAGTAAAACATTCGAAGAAATTAACTTACCCAGTGGCCGTAACAAGACGGACCAGGTTTAGTTTATCTAAGTTTATCTCTGTCTGTCCCTTTCTTATGAGACTAGTTTGACAGAGACGGAGACGGATAAGTTAAACCTAGAATAGTCATGTTAGGACCACAGATTTAACCAGTGCCGGATTTAGAGATCTGGAGACCTCAGGCTAAATTGGCCCCGAATTAAATTCCAAATAAAATGGTAACTTATTAAGTCGCGTTTTCCAATATAAAAAAATTCCTAAGACTGTACAACAACAACAAACAACAAATACTCTTTATTGATTCACACAAGCAAACAAAATAAAGGAACACATACAGGGAAATTTTACATGGGATTCAACAGGCGGTCTTATCGCTAAGCAGCGATCTCTTCCAGACAACCTTTGGAAAGAACCTTTTTGGACCTTTGTGGTCTCTATTGTGGGGGCTCCTCTTTTGTGGAGGCCTCGGGGTTCCCCTAAATCCGGGATTTAACTTATCCCTTCCTGCGTCTCTGTCAAACGAGTTTCAGGAAAAAGTGTTTAGTTTAGTTAAGTTTATTTATTCAATATAAAATTACATTATAAATTGCACAGAATGTCAAAGTACACATTTTTATATGTGATCTTCAAAATTAGGTGCTTACAAAAAAGTATTAAACAATTAAACTAAAACAAAATTAAGATGGGAAATGTCAGCATAATAAAAAATTAAAATCTATAAAACACTAAAATTAAGCAATAATAAAGATTGGTATGTCAGGATAAAAAAGAAATGTAAGTATTAAGCAGTAAAACTAAGTCAAAATTAAAATGTCAACATGGATTTTGTATCCCACAAGGATCGTCATAACAAAAATAAATAAAAAAAGAAAGAAATATTAAATAAAAAAGTGACGCATGTAGAGATAAACTGAGATAAACTAAACTTGACCGGTCATGTTGGGGCAGGGGGCATTAGGCTTCTGCTTTTGATAAAGTTTCGATAGGTATAGTCGGCTAAGTCATAGCTTTTTTTTATTCAACATAGGAAGGCAAACGAGCAAGTGGGTCACCGCCCATAGACACCCGCAACACCAAGGAAATTGCAGATGCTTTGCCAACCCAGAGGGCTAAGATGGAATACCTCTTGTGCCAGTAATTGCACCGGCTAGCACTGCTTAGCGGCAGGATTAGCGAGCAAGATGGTGGTAGCGATCCGGACGAACCTTGCACAAGGTCCTACCGCCCGCCACTTAGCCACTTTTGAACCTGAATCCGTTGTAATACGATAAAAAACTGGTTCAGCAATTTCTTGGTCGACTATGTCCCAAGAAGCGATAAGAACAGATAAAGTAAGTTCCTACGAGGTAAATAAGATATCAATCAGCTTGTTTGTTAATTTATTATAACTATTTGTTTAAGATTAAGAACGAAAGAAGAAGGACAAAGAAGTCTTAAAACTTTCGCTAATAGAAGGTGTTTGCTAAACTAGACAAAAAAGGTTTTTTTTTTGAAAAGTGAGGTTATCTGATAGAATAGAATAGTATAGAATAGTCATTTATTTCCTCGAATATGGTACATGGAGAGAAGATGGTACAGGAAATTTAGATCAGCATATCCTGCCAGATTAGGCGTAGAAATATTAACAGATGAACAAAGAACAAAATATTAAATTACAAATTATAATTGTCAAATTAGTTGCTACGTATACAAACAAAAATGGATTAAATTACTAAAAATTAAACTTAATGAAATTATTAATTATTACACATCAAAATGTCGAAAATGTCGAAAATGATGAAAAGTGATAGGGGCTGGTTCCCCCGCCCATGAGAAGCAGCGACTTCAAGAGAGTCACTAATCTGTTACCGGCCTTTAGCTCCACGAGAGCTGCAGCGAGGGTTCAGGTCGCGCATACTTACTGCTGCATGTCGGTGTACTCGGTGTGTACCGGAGAGTTTTGTTCGAATTTTTTGACGTTTTTAAATATATATTTTTTGTGAGTCGTTTGTGTAATCCTTCACCGCAACTCTCGTTGCGTTACCCAGAGCTATAATTGTGTTGTACCTACTCCATAATGCAAGTTTAACTTCTGCTCGTGGACCCAAAATTATTTTATTAATTCTCACAAAATTATTTTCGTGTAAAAATAAGTAGTTAAATACTTGATCGGTAATTGCGATTATCATATTTATCGTTGTAAAGGAAAAAGAGATTTATTTCCCTAACTAGACGATTCCTAAATGATGTAAATATGTTCAAAATTTTTTTTTTAAATAATTAATAAGTACGTACCAAACAACAAGACTACATTCCACAACTCCAAATCGAAACCAATCCTTTGCACTGAAAGCTACTCAACTCCGCGACGTTCGTAACCGTAAGTTCGCAAGTTTCGCAACTCCGTTTGGCAACCGGGCTGCGCGGGGCGTGGCGCACACTCCGCGGCTGCTGTGAGACTGAAGCAAACAGGCTGCAGGACCAAGGGACTAAAGCTTATCATTTAGCACCTGTGGCCTTAAGAGGAATGTGAACCGAGCGCTCTCCTTACAAACGTTTGTAAGGATCCGTTGTAACAAACAAAAAAATCATAACTAAAGGTTAAGGTTTCTAAACCTTAACCTTTAGTCATGATTTTTTTGTATGTTATCATTATGCCCTAGAACTTGGTTTGTATGTTTTGATTTTTTAAATATCCGTAATAGTTTTAAAAATATTGACGCTTTTGTGTTTTGTATGAAACTCCAAAAATGCAAATATTGTCCAATCTATGAAGAATATTTAAAAAGTCAAAACATACAAACATAGTCCTAAGGCATAACGACAACATACAACAAAATCATTGGCATAGGTTAAGGTTTAGAGGGTGGAAAACGTTATCAGAGACAGACAGAGCCGCAGGGCGTGGTAAATTCGACCTGAGCGGTGTGTTAGGGCCACTGGGTACTAACCAGTGAACTACCACTATCAAACTTTATTGAATTATTCAACCATTTCAAGGTGATGTTTTGACAGACAAACAAACAAAAACATTAATGTTTAGGATGTAGGGACTCTTACAATTAAATTAGTAGCCCATTGTAAAGACAAGTGTGCGTACACCCTAAAATAATTCATAAACATCTCGTGCAAGCAAGTACGTTTGTCTGTATAGTACGGTCTGCCTCGGAAGTAGCTGAATTTTAGTACCTGGTCGCTGTCAGTGATGTGACAAATACGAGACACTGTCATTTCATGCGTTACTACGACAAGGTTCTCAAGTGTTTAGCTACTGAGGCTTACTGAGACGTACAGTCGTCTTAGTGGCAAAAGTACTAGACGTGATGGATGAAGTGTAGTGTACAGACAGATAGCTGGATTTTAGACAGAGATGCTTATCAACGAACAGTTTTTTTTAAATATAAAATAAGAAGGCAAACAAGCAAGTGGGTCACCTGATGGTAAGTGATCACCACCGCCTATAGACACCCGTAACCCCTAGTAGATTGCAGATTCGTTGCCAAATTAGAGGGCTAAGATGGAATACCTCTTACTCAGCAAGATTAGGTTAAATTAGAAATATGGTTTTATTTTAACCTAAGATATACTGAGGTTATAGTATGTTCGTTACCTGAAATTAATAAAGATCTTATAACGTAATGTGTTAGACTTTTTTCAGACGACTATAAAGTGCTTCATAGCATATTTTCAAGAGAATAAACTGCTGTTTTAGGGACTTAATTTTTTGTAGTATTGTTTTTAAAATTGTATTTAATTATGCACATGACTGGCATGACTAATGAATCAAAATAAGTTCTCAATGTCCAAAAGTGGTTTAAGTGTGGTTCTGTCTATATGAGACGTCTTCACAGATAAACTGTTACAGTTCTGTATATGCCTATATGCATAAAAAAAGAATATTTTACATGGCTACATTTTTTTATTAAAAAAATAGCGAGCGTAACCGCGGTCAGGAGCTAGTCTCTTGTATGTGCTAATATACAATCAAATACTTTTTGGGAGTTAGTATAGCGAGTCGCAGAACAATAGCGAATTATACCATTCCTGGTGCGCGCCATCTGCCGCCCAAATACGGAACTACGCAGTTCAACGAGTGTATCGCGCTACCTGCGCGTGCGTTGATGGCTACTGGGGATTGTCTTCGGCGATTGTTATTTCGCTATTGTTTTATTGGAAAAGTACTGTAGTCCATTGCAATTGTGACATTTGTAATGTGACATCATGACTTTTTTTTTACAATATGGGGGCAAACCAGCATGCAGGTCACCTGATGGGAAGTGATCTCCCATTGGAACCCGTGTTCATGGGAATACCCGGGGGGGGGGGGGGCAGGGAGGGGCAGCTGCCCGCCCCTGGAAATCTTGCAGAACATGTATGAACTCGCCTAATTACTAATCAAAGTGTAAACGGGACCTTATGCTCTAACTTTTAAATAAACTGCGCAGTAGACACTGGCGAAATGCACGGTGCAATTGCCAAAAAACCGCGCGCGACGATGGCGGACGAAGATTACCGAATCTAGCATCTGATTTGCCCCCCCTAGGCCAGAAGCTGGGTACGCCCATGTCCGTGTTCTTGGGAAAATCGCTGATCCGTTGCACGCCTGTAGGCACCGTGGGTTCATCCTATTCTTGTAGGCAACGAGCTTAACTACAATTTCGGTTCAGCTCCACCGGTGTAGTACCACACACAAAGTACCGACGTGTTAAATATGTGAAAACTCTTCAACAACACAGCATTTGCGGACCATGTACTGTCAGGTACCGAAACTCAGTGTGGGAATGTTTCTATATTTCTGTGCACCTTGCGCGAATCTTTTCGATACGCGTTAACTCGCTACGTAACTCAGTGCGTCTTTTTCTAACAAGCCCAGTAGGAGAGAGACGCACTCAGTTACGTAGCGAGCCAACGCGTACCGAGTATAGATTCGTGCTAGGTGCACTGTTCTGTACAGCATATCTAGTGTATACATAGAAGTCTTACTCACCTTAAATGTCACTTCCGCTTTCACGGCTCTCAAGGCCCTCACATTCGTCAGCTTCGCTCTGCTGACAATCTCTAACTTACTGTCCTACCTCACCGTACTGGCTTCGTCTCTAACTCTTATGTTCTTCAGGTTACTCGTCTTTGGAATGCTCTTCCCCTTAGCACTAAACAAGCCCCTATCAAACTCTCTTTCAAAAAGTTAGTTCGTCTGCATCTCACTAAGCAGAACTACTTTTAGCTTTCTTCTGGGCAGATTGTATGTCTATTTATTTATGTAGTTGTATAGTATACATATTAATATGTGTATATCTTTATATCTATGCATTGCATTATAGGCTTTGTATGTATGTAGTAGCATTTGGCATTGTGTTTCCATTACTCGTTCTCTATCCGCACCGCCCACAACCTTTCTGTTTACGCCCAAAGGTTGACTGGCAGAGTATGCCTTAAGGCATTAAGTCCGCCTTTTGTACATTTTGTATTTTTTGTGCAATAAAGTTTAAATAAATAAAATAAATAAAAGTCTTTGGTTAATCGACAGGATTATCGGTAGCTACAAAATAGGCAGTCATTAATTAATACGTCCATACCTACATATTATTATGTAGTATCTAAATATGTTTTCCTTGCGTGTTCCCCATTGACTCATAGATAGGGTATTACGCAATTGTCTCTATTAGTAGGTATACGAGCATGACTATGAGTAACTTATGTGACGATAATACAACAAATATAGTCTACGATACGACCGCAAAATTTTGCAGCTATCTGATTTTTGATTGATATGTAATTTAAATAAAAGTTTACACGTTGGGTCATAACACCGCCGCAGGGTTGCCTAGCAACATCTTGCAACAAGTAACTTTGCCATAGTTATTTTTTATTTAAATTACCACCATTTGCAGCAGTTTTTACGCAGGCAAGTTTATTTTACAATGTAGGGAAAAGTGTGAATTTGGTAAAAAATTGAAGTCGATATGATGATTACATATTATTATCTGGCAATTCAAGTGTTGCGTCACATTAAGAGGAAATAAATCAATTTTTTCGAGTTATTTAGATTGGATTCTTTTCTAATGCGCTTAATTTACTGTACAAACATATGAGACCAGTTTAAAAAAGGTGTCAAAAACAATGGGCAAGATTTTGCCAGGGCAACCCTGTGGCGTTGTATGACTCCACGTAACATTTTATTTAAATCAAATTTTGATCAAAAAACAGATAGGTACAGAATTTTACGGTGTGCTCTTACACTAATAGAGGTTGGTGTACGTAAATACCACAACGGAAACGTATTTTATTTTTATTTTTATACAATTTAGGAAGGCAAACCAGCGAGTGAATCACCTGATGGTAAGTGAACGCCACCACCTATAGACACCCGCAACACCAAGGAGATTGCAGATGCGTTGCCAACCCAGAGGGCTAAAATGGAATACCTCTTGTGCGAATAATTTCGCCGGTTGTGTTGCTCTCCACGCCGGAATCTAACACAATAGTGCAAACACCGTTGCTTAGCGGCTGGATTAGCGAGCAAGATGAAATGTGTCAATAGCCAATGTCGAACCCATACATTCTGTCGATTCTACTGGCGTTGACGCTAACAGAGTGTCGCTTTGTCTAGATAACTTGCCCGCCAAATTCAGGATCGTGGTCAACCCCGAACAAGAAGACGGGAAGAATCGCTAGGATGATTGTGTACAAGTTGCGGGTGGTAAGACTTCGCAAGGTCCGTCCGGATCGCTACCATCATCTTGCTCGCTAATCCAAACGCTAAGCAGCAGTGCTCACATTGTTGTGTTCCGGCGTGGAGAGAAAGACAGCCAGTGAAATTACTAGCACAAGAGGTATTCCTTAGCCCTCTCGGTTGTCAATGCATCTGCAATATTCTTGGTGATGCGGGTGTCTATGGGCGGTGGTGTTCACTTACCATCAGGTGAACCACTAGCTCGTTTGCCTTCCTATGTTGTATAAAAAAAGACACTTTGTGTTTGAAGAAACGGGAAAAATCATTTGGATGTTTGTGAATAGTCGACCAAGAAATTGCTTGACCACTTTTGCACCTTATCCCTTTGTAATACGGTCGAAAAGTGGTCAAGCAATTTCGTGGTCGACTATACAAGTAGCGAAAAAAATTGCAATAGGAATAAGAACTCGGAAGTGCCTCATCTATGCGGCATGCGGCTGCGCAGCCCCCGGAATGCAAACGAACAGCATTAAATAAACAATGGGCAGATTACTATTCCGCGTATGGCTGCAGCGAGTACGGCGTGCGGCGCCGGCGCATGGTACACAATGTACTATTATTAGGCAGTTTAAATTGGAAGTCCGGAATAATTATAATACAAGAATTTGGCACGTACTTTTGTGATTGATTTGATATGAACAACAGTAGGGAGCTGTGATTTAATACAACATTGTTAAAAGTTGTGTTGCTAAAGTTTTTTGAGTTAATAGTACAGTCTACGTCAAAGAGTTTAACGGGTGGTAGGACCTTTTGCAAGTTCCGTCCGGATCGCTAGCACCATCTTGCTCGCTAATCCTGCCGCTAAGCAGCAGTGCTTGCACTGTTGTTTTCCGGCGTGGAGAGCAGGACAGCCGGTGCAATTACTGGCACAAGACAAGAGGTATTCCATCTTAGCCAGAGGGCTAAAGAAAAGCAATCTCTTTGCAGGTGACTATAGGCGGTGGTGATCACTTACTATCAAGTGACCCACTTGCTTGTTTGCCTTCCTAAAAAAAAAAGTATAAATGTATGTTTGGCTGTATACAAAGTGCTCCTGTACACAAGTAGGTATCAACTTTCGGCTTCGGTGTTTCCAAATGGATACGACTTGGGGACCTTCAAGAAACGAGCCTATTCTTTTCTTAAAGGCCGGCAACGCGCTTGCGATTCTCTTGATATTGCAGGTGTCCATGGGCGGCGGTGATTGCTTACCATCACGTGACCCGTCTGCTCGTTTTCCCCCTATACTATTAAAAAAAAAAAAAAGGTAGAGTAAGTACCGCTGTAATGTTTATGAATTACTTCCTCGACAGTAACTATTTTCAGTACAATTAGTGTGAATGGCAATGGACATGAACTTGGGCGAGGTGCGACCCCGTTTGTATGAAGACAATTACATTACGTCTATATCGCCTATACATTACATGTTGATAAGAATTGTGGGCGATTCCACGAACTTAATACTAGGTTGTTTATAAAGACGACTGTACATTATAGTATAAGGCTTGTCGGCCAGTGAAGCGAAGCTAAAGTGACGCGGCATTGAACCGTGTGCAAGATCCGTTCGAATCACTACTAACATCTTGCTCGCTCATCCAGTCGCTAAGCAGCAGTCGGCCGTTAAAATTACTGGCATAAGAGTTATTCCATCTTCTTCCTCTGGGTTGGCAACGCATCGGCAATCTCCTTGGTATTGCGGTTGTCTACGATGGGCGGTGGACGCGGTAGTAAAACTCCTAGCAAGTTTGTTTTCAAGCATTTAACCGATATTTTATTGTAACGAGTGGAGATGATGCTTTATATAAATTACAAAAGTGTGTGTGAAATTTATGGAAACACTACACATCTCCGCCTCGTTTTTATGAAATAGAAATGCAAACAAGCAAGTGGGTCACCTGATGGTAAGTGGTCACTACCGCCTATAGACATCCACAACACCAAAGAGATTGCAGATGCGTTGCCAACCCTGAGGGCTAAGATGGAATACCTCTTGTGCGAGTAATTACACCGGCTGTCTTGCTCTCCACACCGGAACACAACAGTACAAGCACTGCTGTTTAGCGGCAGGATTAGCGAGCACGATGGTGGTAGCGATCCGGACGGACCTTGCACAAGGCCCTGCCACCCGCAAATTCTGCTCCGTCTTAGCGCAAAGCGTAATGGAGCAGCTAACCTTAGGCCTAACTACCCATTACAAATGGTATATTCCTTGAAGACCTTTATTGGTCGACGGGCTTATCTATTAGAACATTCTAGCAGAAAATAGTGGACGGTGGCCTTCCGGAAGTGCGCGTGCGTTGACCCCGCGTCACTATCACCTCCATCTGCCCCCGCGCCGCCATATCGGCTAATTGAGACGCGCCTTGTCACCAATAACACGAATTGCTAAGACACGTGACTGATTAGTGTTTATCAGCCTAAATAATGTATGTATGTATTTATCCTCTGTCTCAAAAAGAGGTATCTGTTTTTTTATTGCTATCTTTTTTTTACACTTTATGTGAACTATCGTGATGATTGTGTATATTGCTCTGTAATCTTGTTTTGAAAAGAGAAGAAAAAAATTAAACTGCTGAGTTTCTTGCGGCGTTTCTTCTCAGCAGATTCTTCCATTTTCCGAAGCGCTAGTAGATTCAGACATGTAAAAGGATAAAAATGAGTAAAAAAAAGGGTAAAATATTAAAAATCTTTTATGTTTTAATAAAATAGATTGACTTGGCCATCGCATGAAAACACAATGTAACTCAAAAGCAATACATATTATAGTAATGTAAAAAAAACAATCTAAGCAATCTTACTTACTATAATATGTATTGCTTGTGAGTAACATTGCGTTTTCATGCGATGGCCAAGTCAATCTATTTTATTGAAACATAAAAGATTTTTAATTTTAATGTGGTCACTATAAGATGTTGTTAGATTAGCTAATTATGTTATAACTTAAGACAGAAGGTCCCTTAAGTAGGGACTGAATAAACCAACCGACTTGGTATTACATGGATCTCACAACTTTTTACGGTAGAAAAACTAAGTTGCGAGACTTGGCTTTTTTTACAAGTTTTGTTTCTGATGGTTTTCATTTTCACTGTTCGTTCTGTTTCGCTCACGAGCCGCTGGACGGATATTTGTTTTTTATTTCGAAGCCGATTTTATCGAGATGATTCTTTTGTATTTATTTCATGGTATCGACCACGTGTAGCAGTAATATTGGCTGCCTACTCCAAACATCATTATCTCTGTATCTCTCCAGTGGCCATCGATTATAGCAAAGCTCGAGTGCTGCGATATTATAACACTATTATTACGCAAAATATTATCAACGTATCACCTTGTAGTAGCCAGAGTCCTTTCTGGGTCGTGAGTTAACAATGAAACACGTGCTTTACAATTGCTGAGCAGTGACTTGTTTTTTCCCCCAATAAAATAGGAAGGCAAACAAGCAAGTGGGGAATCTGATGGTAAGTGATCACCACCGCCTATGGTATAGACACCCGCAACACCAAGAAGATTGCAGATGCGTTGCCAACCCAGAGGGCTAAGATGGAATACCTCTTGTGCCAGTAATTACACCGGCTGTCTTGGTCTCCACGCCGGAACACAACAGTGCAAGCCCTGCTGCTTAGCGGCAGGATTAGCAAGCAAGATGTTGGTAGCGATCCGGACGGACCTTGCACAAGGTCCTACCACCCGCATATCATACACTATAAGAATTTATGGCAGACAGTGGCCCTAACATGACTGGCCAAGTTTAGTTTATCTCTATCTGCGTCTCTTTCTTATCACACTAGTTAGACAGAGACACAGGGAGGGGTTAAACTAAACCTGGGCTGTCATGTTAGGGCCGCAGGAACGGATAGCGATTTTACTTGACACTATCTAAAGATAAAGAAGACGTAAAAAAAAGAAAGATAAAGTCGGAGTCATTGTCGCGACGACTGTTTATCATAATTGCGAGGAAAACCGCGTGGAAGCGCTAACGGTCGTGCAGCTGACAACTACGCCATCAGACATCTGGTTGCCTGCTTACAATCAAACAGACTCCAAGGAATGCGGGGTGGCAGGTACCGACAAACAGGGTGACTTTGAAAAGTAGCTTCAAGGCCACTTTAATAATTTTTAATAGTATTTTTTAATCTAGTTGATGTCTTCACGGGTTGTCTCTATAATAAAAACCGGCCAAGTGCGAGTGGGACTCGCGCACCGAGGGCTCCGTACCAACGTAACTACAAATTTACAGTTTTCAGATTTATTATTTTATTTGTGCTCAGAATTTGCTTCTTGCCACATTTCATAGTTCTAGGTCAACGGGAAGTACCCCATAGGTTTTAAAGGGCCTTGCGAATGTATAAGATATGCAGCATAAACGACCGTATCTTTTGATTGCGTTCACTTGGAAGTTTGATTTTTTCACGGTTCTAAGGGACTACGGATTTGAGTATTTGGTATTAATTTCAACTCGATACCTCCTCGCGTTCCTTAGAAAAAGGGTCTTGATAGACAGACAGACAGACAGACGGACAACGAAGTGATCCTATAAGGGTTCCGTTTCTTCTTTTGTGGTATGGAACCCTAAAAACTATACTTTATACCAGGGATGGGGAAACTAAGGCCCGCGAGCCATCTCAGGCCCGCGAAGCGTTGAAATCCGGCCCAGTGGCCCTAACATGACTGGCCAAGGTTAGTTTATCTCTATCTGCGTCCCTTTCTTATGACACTAGTTAGACAGAGACACAGGGAGGGGTTAAACTAAACCTGGGCTGTCATGTTAGGGTCGCTGTACCATTACCATGAGTTTCTATCGAAAATTCTCATTACGTTACTACAGCTACAGACGATAGCGGTTAAATACGCTCTCATTTGTCAGTGGAAGAATTAACCACAGTCGATACGGTATTTTTCGATTACATGTGTCAAATTTGTGACTCATGGTACCAATATTCTATGGCAACAGCTACAAAACTTTATTTACTAGCGTTTTGACTCATACTAACGATTTTTAGTTCTCTAAGTGAGCGTTAGAGGCGCTGCACAATTCCCCATACAAATAGTTGACGCCGTCGCTAGCGAGTACGGTTACGGCTAGATGCACTGTACAGTCAAGGAATTTAATTTCCAACCCACCTAAGGTTCAATAGCATATAGAAAACTGTCACCATAAGAGCTATAGAGCAAGACGTTAGTTTGACATATCGACCTTAATGCATTGCGAATGTCAGACGACATTTCAACGAAATGGGTAGGGAATTAAATTCCTTGACTGTACTCATGGTAAAGGTACTGACCTTCAAACAAAAATCAAGTGATTCGTACTCGTAGTGTTACAAATGTCATTCTCATGGGCAGTGCGCGCTGCATCAGACAGAAACAAAAACAGTTCCACATGGCACATGTCTCCACAAACCAGCGGTGCTCAACCTAATCCAATTGCAATTTTCAATACTTAGTTATTTTGTAATAATACACAATAAGTTAGTGTTTCATATCAATATATTTATTTCAGTAAATAATATAGTCAAAACTCTTCTTAGCTTTCTTCTGGACAGATTGTATGTATGTTTATTTATGTAGTTTATGTATAGTATACATTAAAATTGTAATGACAACACAAAGAAAAATTAGGGCAATGGCAGGACTTGAACCTGCAACATCAGCATTCCGTGCCTTGCGTTTTCCAGTTTCGCCACACTGCCGCTGCCCTACCCTGCGAATTTTTCAATGTGCTTCGTCTTACGGTCATTACATTATTGATTTTAAGGGTACAACTTCCCTCGGTGTCATCTATATGAAACTTTTAACAAGTCATCATATTCAACTGGGTACCTTTACAGCTAATGTCAGCTGACGAGAGATGGCGCCGTTTTTGCTATTAAATTTTGTAACCGAATAGTATACATATTAATATGTGTATATCTTTATATCTATGCATTGTATTATTTGTTTTGTATGTATGTAGTAGCATTTGTCATTGTGTTTCTATTACTCGTTCTCTATCCGCACCGCCCCCAACCTTTCTGTTTATGCCCAAAGGTTGACTGGCAGAGAATATCTAAAGGCATTAAGTCCGCGTTTTGTACATTTTGTATTTTTTGTGCAATAAAGTTTAAATAAATAAAAACGCAACAACTTGGCCATATATCGCCATATATTTCGTTAGTAAATGTTGCCACGCGAATGAGAAAGTTTCCCCATCCCTGCTTAATACTATGTAGTGATTTTATAACCCTGTTTAAAAGTTAATATATGTCAAAATGCTATGCATGACAACACCAAGAAAATTAGGGTAATGACTGTAAAACGAAGCCCATTAAAAAATTTGCAGGGTATGGTAGCGGTAATATGGCAAAACTGGAAAACGCAAGGCACGGAATGCTGATGTTGCAGGTTCGAGTCCTGTCATTACCCTAATTTTTCTTTGAGTTGTCATTACATAGCATTTTAATTTAATAATTTGAATGTTAAACATTTAAAACTAAAAATCGATTGAAATTTTGGTTACAAAAAGACAAGACATATACACTTTATTGAAAACCACACGGAAAATAATTATCAAACATTCATTAAAAACTATTTTCAAATTTTTTAAAATTTAAATATGTCATTATTCTTGGTTCGTAGCTCGTAGCGCCCTTCGTAGCCCTCTCGTAGCGCTACGGGCGGCGTAGCGTCACGCCCGGCGTCCACCTCGCGTTACTTTCCACTTTTATCGCGACACTCGTTCATTTTGATAAAACATGTTTTTTTGATACTCAGTATGAGATATTATTTTCTGTACTTTTGTATGTAAAGTAGGGTTGCCGAGTCGTTAGCCTGTGCATGTGCACCTCTTTTTTTATGTAATTGGAAGGCAAACAAGCAAGTGGTTCATCTGATGGTAAGTGATCACCACCGCCTATAGACACCCGCATCGCTAAGAAGATTGCAAATGCGTTGCCAACCCAGAGGGCTAAGATGGAATACCTCTTGTGCAGTAACACCAGCTGTCTTGCTCTCCACGCCGGAATACAACAGTGCAAGTATTGCTGCTTAGCGGCAGGATTAGCGAGCAAGATGGTGGTAGCAACCCGGACGGACCTTGCACCAATCTTCTTGATACACGTTAACTCGCTACGTGACTCAGTCCGTCTCTTTCCTACTGGGCTAGTTAGAACGAGACGTACAGTCAAGGAAATTGAAACACGTACCACCGTAGAACCTAGTCGAAGAGACATACGCATGACATTTGTATGACATAGCCTGGAGTTTAACGCGTCGCGTCATTGCGATAGGGTGCTAAGGTGGCACGTGAATATATTTCCCCTACTGTACTGAGTTACGTAACGGTAAACACGTATCGAGAAGATTCGCGCTAGGATGGTCAGACGAAATGAATATTTTGTTGTTTTTTTTAAATAGTCCGGACATCCTGCATCCTTAACTACAGGCTCTATTTGTCTTCAAACAATAAAAAACTGGCCAAGTGTGTATCGGGCTTTGAGCGGTGTAAGGTTCCGTAGTTGCCTGATTACTTGTTAACTTGTAAAACCTTCTTAGTGCTGATGGTTTTTCGTTTAATTTCGTTATTATAATACTACAGTGTTTTTTTTACATATCCAGACTCAACCATTTAGTTGGCTTGGCAAGGGGGGGGGGGGGAGATACTGACTCTTAATTCTAAATTACAGCTTTTTAGTACTAAAAGTCTCTAAGCTAAGCTGCGGACAGACGGACGGATATGGCGAAACAGTAAGGGTTCCTTGTTGAAACTTCGGAGCACTAAAATATCCTGTTTTCTGTGATGGTGGTTAGAAATAGTTCTAAAACACAGAATCCATACAGAACCTCAGGAGAAAAGAGGCTTTGAACCATAGAAATAGTATTGCATAGAAAGAGTATTAAAATTGAAAGCGGTATTTTATTAGCTGATCTCTTTACTTGAAATGGCAATACAATGTTTCAAAAAGAGATGACTACATACTCTAAACTCCTCTTCAATTGACACTCTGTACACAACCAATAGATAAAATGATCACCTCTGGCTATGGTAATGTTTACATTAAGGTACTATAAGCTACGTTTTTCTTATTAATTTGCAGGTTTTACTACCTTGACGCACCCAAAGGTAACCATTTTGACAGTTTTGGCTATATACACTTGACAAGTACTAAGGCTATATCCATGCTCTAGTCCTTCATCCAAGTCAGAAATCAACCAAAAATAAAACCTCTACAATTCTACATGTCACTAACTTTTTTAGATTTCAGATTCAGACAGATGTCAAAATCAAAGATAATAACCCAAAACCACTTGTCAGCACTACAAATATCACCATAATGTAAAGCTAAGTAAAAACCCAACAAAATAGTCAAAAATAATGTAATTTTAACCGCAAGCCGGGCATAGGCCAACTTTGCAATCTTTAATGCAGGTAAATATTTAAAAAAAGCACTAAGAACTTCCATTATTGACTCGTCAAAGTGATTTGTAAGGAGTGAGGCAAGCACGAGCCAGCATGCGAGCGTTACACGCCATCGCGGCCGTCGTGGCTGTCCTGCTGCTTATGATGCGCCGGCGCTGCTTAGCCATGGGGGTACGTTCTTATGATCTACTCGTACTTCCTCCTTAGGGAGCGTTCAAGTATTACGTACCGCAATTTGAGGGGGGGGGAGGGGTCTCGTAAATCGTTACGATGCGTTACAGGGGCGGGAGGGGGCCTTTCTTACAACACGTTACGTAACATTGTTTCTAAAAAATTAGGGAATTAAAACTCCCAAACTGGCAACCCTTTTCATTATCGTTACGGGGAATCCCTCGATTGTATTAGTCTGGGCCCCTATTCTGGGTTCATGCGAGATTCATCTCGCACGAGAATAACTGTCAAATCCCAAGGAAATCTGTCATTTTTGACGTATGTGGCATGCGAGATAGCGTCTCGCATGGCCCGAGAATTGGGGTCCTGGTCGTCATTTTTTAAATTTGTTCTCGCAAGTTGGCAAACCTTTTCGTTTATATTTCACGGGGAATCCCTAGATTGCATTGTACGTCATTTAATGTTGTTTTTGTCATTAATGTTTTTTGTCATTTAGTGTTACGTAACGTTTAGAGAAGGGGAGGGGGGTACAGAAAAACGTTACGGTGCGTTACAAGGGGGGAGGGGGAGGGGAGGTCAAAAGCCTCAGAAATTTCGTTACGTAATACTTGAACGCTCCCTTAGCAGTAGAATGGACAGCACAGTACAAAGAGCAACAAACCCAGCAAACCATTAAAGAGGGAGCTGAGAGAAATTGTCTACGCTCGAAAGGAATAGATATACCAACTTCATAGTGCATGGTATGTGCCTCTCCTTCGAAAAATGTCACTTTCCCGCAGTTTCGTCTTTAATGGTGATATGACTTATATGTGTCTTCGATGGATACACCAATGCTTTAAATACGCTGACGCACCTTCGCAGTGATGCGTTTTATGCGTCACGTTTTTAAAGCAATCTTCCGTACAGAGGTTCAATTTTTTGAATCTCACCATGTGACTAAAGCTCACCATAACGGCTGCATCTCTGTGAAAAACGGCCCTTTTGGTGAGCTTTAGTCACCCGGTGAGATTCAAAAATCACACTCCAGGAATGCGGCGTCACTGCGTTTACAGCGCGTCAGACTGTGGCGTCAGCGTATTTTAAGCATCGGATGGTCGATCCATAGAGCATATTATGTTTCGATAAATACTTTATTATATTCTACTAAATTTAGTAACCGAAATTTCTTTCGATTTTTATTTTTAAATGTTTAACATTCAAGTTTTTTCTTTTAATTTAGATGGCACCAAGGGTAGTTATACCCTTAAAATCAATAATGTAATGACCGTAAAGACGAAGCACATTGAAAAATTCGCAGGGTATGGTAGCGGTAATGTGGCAAAACTGGAAAACGCAAGACACGGAATGCTGATGTTGCATGTTCGATTCCTGCCATTACCCTAATTTTTCTTAGTGTTGTCATTGTCATTACATAGCATTTTAATATTCTACTAATTTTTACAAAAAAAGTTTATTTCAATAAAATAGGCCAAAAAATTATTTAAAGGTTTTTTAAAAACACTTTAATAACTTATTTACGTTGTTTTCTCAGATAATAAAACTCCAACTGTTCAATGGTCCCAGCGCGGAAAGTGCGCACAAGCTGCGCGCGCGCGGCGCAGGCACCCCCGGCGCGCGGGAGGTCTACCGCCGTGACCCGAGCATCAGTATCGACGGCGACGACATCGGCGAACGCCCGGTCGTGGTCGACTGACAATGATGACCACCAGGGGCCCATACCACAAAACTGACAAGAGCTACAATTAACATATTTGTCACATTTTGTACGAAAATCTTTACAATTATGGGATATTGCAGCATTTGTAATTTTTGTGACACTGGTAAGGCCACCGAAGGGGGGATAAATTAAACTTGGGAGGTCATGTTAGAGCCAAAAGGATACTTTTGCGACTTTTCAGTTTTCCAATTCTTGCGAAAGGGAAGATGCTTTTTGAGCTTCTTTCGGTAGTCAAGTGCTGTTACTCCAAATTGTTTTAAACTTTCGCGATTTTCACACATATTTATAACGTTTATCGGGACGGCCGTTGAAACATGGCCGAAACGTCAAGGTAAATTAACACGTTCACGTGCGCTGCCGATTTTTTAGGATATCGTTGTTTCGCACAGTACTTCCCCATACAAAATGCAACGACGTCTATAGACTTTGTGATACAACGTGGGTAAAAACAACGCGAAATCTGACAGGAACGTTTCTTAACGTCAACTCGCGGAACAGCAGCGACGTCATAGGACGTTGTTAGTATTTGTACAGGTCCTTGCATGTATGTGCACTCTAGTCATCTTTAGTGAGGGTAAACTTGGATATAGCGTGGCACTAGTGGTGCCAATTTTTGACATAATGTAGCACGATGACGTAGCTGATAGAATTTAGTACGGGCGCTCAGCGTTCAGTCACGTTGTATGAGGTTTTAATTTTTTTATTTCGACGGCTATTTACGTTCTGTTGCGCCGTATATACCATTTTTTTACGTCTTATCACGTAGCGCACATGAACGTGTTAACTATGTTTTTATCGCGTTTAAGTCCCGATAACATTATAAATATGCTAATATGCTGTCATCGACTGCATCGAACAATCGCGCGGCTGTATCGATAGAAACGCATATCAATGCAAGTGTAGCGATGCAGTCGCGCGTTTGTATCGATAAAAAAAGTCGTCATGTGTAACTGGCCTTAACGAATACGGTACTTTTGCTTTTGACTACCTTACTCACACTTATTATTATATTAATAGTTAATAGTAATCATAATGTGTTAAAATAAAGTTGTTCTTGAACTTGACGATTTATTTAAATTAATGACTAGCACGTCACACCAGGTGACACTCCCAGGGAAAACCTAGCATGTTTACGTTTCGCTGATGTTTACTACATTTGCCTACATTCTAAAGTGATTAATTCTACTTTCCCTAGCATACGAACACACTTCGTCTAATTAAGTTTTTAAAGACAAAACAAGGCAAACGTAATTCCCAACAAGTTTGTTTAGTATTGTAGACACACGTTATTATAGAATTTTGCGGGTGGTAGGACCTCGTGCAACGTCCGTCCGGATTAGCTACCACCATCTTGCTCGCTAATCCAGCCGCTAAGCAGCAGTGCTTGCACTTTTGTGTTCTCGCGTGGAGAGCAAGACAGCCGGTGCAATTAACTACTGGCACAAGAAGTATTCCATCTAAGCAATCTGGGTTGGCAACGCATCTGCAATCTCCTTGGTGTTGCGGGTGTCTATGGGCGGTGGTGATCACTTTACCATCAGGTGACCCACTTGCTTGTCTGCCTACATATTATATTTGAAAAAAAAAACTATCTATCCACTAAATTTTTGTAACCGAAATGTCTTTCGATTTTTATTTTAAATGTTTTTAAAATTCAAATTATTAAATTAAAACAATTAAAATTAAATTAGATATCTATCCATTACTGGAAAGGCGCGCACAATACATCCAGATCACCACATCCAGCGACCAGCGACCGTAACAGAGTTTCTGAAATCAGAACTCCGGGATTGGTCGACCTGGACCCAGCGCATTCCCTTCCTTATGGATCCGCCCTTGGGTACAGTCTATTAAGCGGTGCATGGGTTGCCCTAATTGGGAACCGCAGGGGTGTCACCAACGAAAACACCAGCACTAATAAATCCAAATTGTTAACAAATGACGGCACTACGAGCGCTGCAATAACGCAGTGCCGATGCCGGCCACAGACCAAATTCACGTTAGGTACCTTACTCTTTAATTTACAGACGTTACACTCGTTAGGACTAGGATGACCAACTCTGAGTGCTCATATTTCAGTGGCCCTAAGGCCAAGTGATTAGCAAGGATTAGCAGGGATTAGCAAGTTGAAATGGCAGTGGGCAGGGCACATAGCACGGAGAACTGATGGCCGATGGGGTCGAAAAGTTCTCGAATGGCGGCCGCGTATTGGCAAGCGCAGCGTAGGACGACCAGCCACAAGATGGTCCGATGACCTCATACAGGTGGCAGGAAGGCGCTGGTTGCATGCTGCTTCCAACCGGTCACTTTGGAAATCCATGGAGGAGGCCTATGTCCAACAGTGGACTTCTTGTGGCTGAGATGATGATGATGAAGGCCAAGTTTAGTTTATCTCTATCTGCGTCCCGTTATTATGACACTAGTTAGAGACGCAGGGAGGGGTTAAACTAAACCTGGGCTGTCATGTTAGGGCCGCAGGAAATATGATCTAAAATTACAGGGTTCATGGAAAAATGGGAGCATGTTGTTTTTGGTATGGCATCGTCCTGTATTTTTCTTATTAAAATACAGGACACGGCCAAAATGATAGCTGAAAAACGGGACATACTGTATAATACAGGATAGTTGACCACTCTAGACTGGACCCGGCCTTAGCGCCAAGAAAACAACCCAGCGCTATTAAACATAATTGTATATTTGTACCAAACTAAGGACTGAGTAGCTACCGCGCTGGTGGCGCGCAGGGCCGCCGGCGCGCGGGCACCATGAGGTAGCGCACGTTTTTCTTGTAGTAGGGGCAGGCGGGCTCGTCGCAGCCCAGCACCTCCGCCTCCCGCACGGACGGGCCTCCCCGCGAGAGGACCGCGTCGCCGAGCACCTGGACAGAATCAACACTAAGTATGTCTTACAAATTATAAGCATACATTTCAAAATAAGGGGCCGTCCATTAATCACGTGAGGCTCAAAAGGGGGGGGGGGGAGAGTGTAGTAATAATAATAATAATAATAACCTAAGATTTTAAATAAATGTACATGAATAATAATAAAAAAATTTATACCATGATTTATTTTTTTAAATGTAAAAAGCAAGAAAAAAACGTGAATAAAGAAGATAACACACCGGCGCCTGTTCTCGAACACACCGGCGCCTGTTCTCGACACACCGGCGCCTGTTCTCGAAAATGGTCGTGCTTTGCTCTATTGTGATCGATCTGTTATCACGGACAGGACTATTGCGGCCAATAAGCCTTATATCGTGCTATCAGATCACAACGCCGAGCAGTGCTGGTCGACGTCACCATCCCGCATGACGAGAACCTCGTGAAGGCCGAGAAGGACAAACTCAGCAAGTACCTTGACTTGGCCCACGAGGTAACCGCTATGTGGGATGTTGACTCGACAATCATTGTTCCGATAGTCGTCTCAGCGAACGGTCTTATAGCGAAGAGTCTCGACCAACACCTCAAGAGGCTCTCGCTAGAAGGTTGGATCAGGGGTCAAATACAAAAGGCGGTACTCACGCACGGTACGGAGATTCCTCACTCTGCAGCCCTAACCACCGGTGGCTTGAGCCCTGCCCCCCCGCCGGCGGCACTCTAGGTTATGTTTTTATAATGTTTGTATATTTTGTATTGATATTGGTTTATTACTTTTTATAGAAATATTGTAAAAACTTGACCTACAATTTTAAATAAATATACAATAATAATATATAATATTATAATACTCGTCAGTCGCGCGCCAATAAGTGCTGGCTAAAATATATGCTTGCGTATATTGGCCCGCCGTTGACCGGTTTCCAGCGTTCAAAAGTCAAAAATCGACTTGCTGAATATGTTTTGAATTGAAATGTAACGAAATAATGGATGTATTATTTTACGAATCATGTAAAGTGAAGCATTCTGAATTCTAAGCCTCCTTAGAACCTTTGCCAATGTTTAATTATATCCCCTTCTAATTAGTGAGCGTGTGTGAAAAAGTTAGTAAAGCTGTGCTATCACTATAATGCAGGGGCCTAGCACGCTAGCTTTTATCGCTAACATAAAGCATCTATCCCTGTCTAACCAGTATGCGTGTGCGAGAGGGACGGAAGCGTTTATGTGCGCGATAAAAGCTAGCGTGCTACTAAAGTTGATGATGTATACTGGGTACATATTAGCATTTATGAGCGATAAAAACGCAAAAACGCGGCAATTGCTGTCTCTGATTGGTCAATGGGTGCGTTTGTCGCTCGTAATTGCTTATTGTGAACTCAATGTTAATTAATGTAATGTATTACCAAGCGACGTGCACACGCGAGGAAGCACGGCCCACACAGCGCCACCGCGCACAACGCCGCTAACAGTTCCACCAGGAACATGCCTGCCTCAACCCACAACATGTTTGCTAACACTATTAACTTCCATAAATAATCTAAAATCAAATTACTAATTTATAAGCGATTTGAAGGAATAGTTACTACAAAAAGGACAGATTTACAAATTAAAGTGACATCTTCTTGTGTTTTTTTTGTGATTATAGAGAGTATAATTAAATGCAATAAAGAATAAAGGAGTTTGTAATTGAAGTTAGATGAAAGGTAAGTAAGTTTGTTTTAAATCTTCATCTAAAAATCTTCGTATCCATGCCAATACGATGCCAATCCTCATTTAAGAGTAATAATTGTCACATTGACAGTGACTATGAGGATATTTTCACGGAATCATGTGTTCCATTCGGCCACGTTTTTAAGCATGGCAAAACTGAAATTAGTGCTACCTATTTTTTTTTTGTTTTTATGGATTAACAGCCACTGCAGTTTATAATGTATAAAAAATGTACTTAGCTATTGAGAAAATGTTACTTAATTTAGTAAAGACTAGCGTAAATGAACACTACAAAAAAGTAATAAAAAATGTGTACTATGCGTGATATGGAACGCATGACACGCAGGTGTAGAAATTACGAAACTTTTTTTTAATTTTTACTCTGTGGAGTTTGTATTGTCACGTTACGTCACGTCACTGTCACTGTCACGTCACAGTGTCACACGCAGAGTCAGCCGACGATAGCCGATTTTCGATTTCAAGATTTTTATTTATTTATTTGAAAATGGGTCATAATTTCGTTGAATTCGAAATCGACCTATCGTTTTCGTAATCAGTATTATCTCTAGATCTAATTAATAATAAGTAGTTACGCTAAAATAAGAGAAAATGGGTTCGCAAATTGTGATAATGTAAGTAATTTGTGTTTTCAGTGATGTGAATTAATTATAGTGGTTAAGCAAGCTTTGTTAGATCAACTCCAATACATTATCTAGCGTTATACGTACATACATGCTAGCTTTTTCATTTTAACGTATATGTTTATTTGGTACTTTCCCCCATCGCCGCTTTCACAATTTAGCAGTGAACGCATATATGCGTTTACAGCACCAGGTGAAAGTTCTAAAAACAATGCCCGCAGTGATATCCTCTTCCGAAATTTACTGTTTGTTAAAATAACTGCATATTGCTACCACCATCTTGCTCGCTAAGCCGGCGCGGAGAGCACAGCAGCTGATGAAATTATTGGCACAAGAGGTATTCCATCTTAGCTAGGGTCAACACATCTGCAATCTCCTTTGTTGCAGTAGTCTCTGGGCACTTACCATCAAATGACCCACTAGCTTGTTTGCCTTCCTATTGTATTTTAAAACTTTACTAAAAATTGCCTCTTTAGCCCATTACAGCTCATCAATTTATTCGCCCCTCCCTATTAAAAATGTCGGATCTGCAAATTTGCCATTTTCTGTTTATGTCATTAATAGACCTTGAATTACGGGAACTTTCAACCCCCCGCAAATAAATATTAAATTTAATGTATAATTTATGAAATACGTAGATTAAAAACGTCTGATCTTGCTTAAGTATTCGTTAATAATGTTGGTAAAAATACCAACCGATTTGCAGATCCGACATTTTTAATAGGGATAAGCGTATTGTGTTGTTTAGAAGGAGAAGTAGGCAGAACATACACTGTACATTTAGGACAGACAGGAATGGATAGCAACTTTACTTTATATCATTTAAGAATATGTAAAGATGCAGTTGAATAACTTAACAACCACATTTTATGTGACCAAACACTGCAATCAAACCTGCTTACAAAAAAAACTTCATTCAAATTAATGCAAGTCCTTTATAGTTACAATGCCATAGACACACACATAGACACTGATATGCCTCAAGATTGAAACAGATTGATACAACTGCCATAATTCAATGCTTCATTTATCGTTAAAAAAATGCAATGGCATCAACAATAACTATTTTAAACGTGTTACTTGTTTTACAGTGAAATTGTTTTTGTTTTTCTGACTGCAAATATAGATATCATTAGTTCCATTCACTGACCAGTAACTATCTAGTAATTTATTTTAAAACTTTCTAGCTCTGTTCGGCTTGCACAAATCTGAGTTGGTTGTGGTTTACTAATAGTCATTAATTAACAATTATTGTACAGATGTTTACCATCTCTAGCACAAGACAAAATCATATAAAAACTTAATTAAAAAAATTGGAAAAACATAACCCTCCCTTTGAACGACAGTTGGGTATTTACTCATATGTAGTAGTGGAGCCAAAGTGAAATAAAATTTTCATCTGGGCTTATCATGTTATCAGGTTATTCACACCTAGCACTAAATTATCGATAAGGATAACCCCGTTTTGTTCTTATCAAGTAGGGTAACTTCACAGTTTGGTTTTAAGATCATTCACAGTGTTAGATTAAATTATATTAAGCAAATTAAAATTGTAATGACAACACAAAGAAAAATTAGGGCAATGGCAGGACTATGATAACTTGTTAAAAAGTTTCATATAGATGACACCGAGGGTAGTTGTACCCTTAAAATCAATAATGTAATTGAAAAATTCGCAGGGTTGGGCAACGGCAGTGTGGCAAAACTGGAATACGCAAGGCACGGAATGCTGATGTTGCAGGTTCAAGTCCTGCCATTGCCCTAATTTTTCTTTGTGTTGTCATTACAATTTTAATTTAATAATTTGAATGTTAAAAACTTTTCAGATAAAAATCGAAAGAAATTTCGGTTACAAAATTTTATATTAAGCAAGTTTGTAACTACTTAACTTACAGAACACGTCAAAGTGAAAGTAATGCCAACTTTTTTTTATGGCTTCCCGTCTCTAGATCGAAATGGATTTACTTTGGTTGGTTGTATTATGTGTTGTTAGCTGAATAAATTTTGTCTTTCCTTCTTTCTTTGACATGTTGTATGCGAATGTTTTCAAGCAAGTAAGGTGTTTCTACGCAGATGTTTGTGGGTGTCGAGCGCGGCTCTGACGTTCCTGGCGACGAGGCTGTACCGGGACCTGCTGGTGGCGTACGACGAGGCCGGCTCGCTGTCCACGCTCGAATACTTCTGGTATGTACGTGGGAAGTAGGAGCGAATGAGGCTAATTAATGTTGAATGAATGATGAAGAAAAAAGGCTAGCGAATGAAAGTAGAGGAGTGCAACGTACGGTCAACCTATTTGATTCATAGGCCACTCTAGAACCTTTTCTAAATCAATGTCATAGTCATGACACATTGCGACAATGTTCTATAGTGGCGAATCGTATTGGTTGACTGTACAACTGTCTTAGATGTAAAACTATAATGATTTATTTGAATTGTGATTCCGGTTTCCTTTAAAATGATATTCCGGTTACTTGTATACAGATAAGAACTAAATTTACGTAATTTTGATATTTTTGGCATGTAGGCTATACCGGCTGCTGCTGAACCTGGCCGGCTACAGCACGGTGCTGCTGCCCGGCCTGTTGGTCTACAAGTACCTGCAGCGCACCGGCTACTTCGACAAGCTGAGTGAGTCACGTATGGCTGTGCTGGTTGACGTTGCAACGGAGTCAGAAAGTCTTCACTTTTTGTACAGGGATAGTTGAAACATCGTAGAAGCATAAAGAAAAGACTGATGTGGTGGATGGGATAACGTTTGAGACAGGCGAGTGAAGCCGCGGCTAAAAGCCTGTAATAATTTGCGAAACACGCTAACAGAAATACATAACGGCTAGCACGTGTGATCATTTTCTCGCTGATATGGTCGCTCAGTACGTCTCGCTCCTACTGAGCTAGTTAGAAAGAGTTGCATTGAGCGACAAAAGGAGTCGCGGTGTGTTGTGCTAGCCGTACGGACAAAGAGAACGAGCAAACAACGAAACCAAGGGAAAACACGATTAAGTTTAACAAGCTGTTATCGGCGATTTTGGCGCAGCAGGATAATGGATTCGCGGCGCTTGCTGATAACGCTGTCATGCAACAATGGCTGGAGTGGTGCGTTGTAAAACAGAGGCCTGAAAATCATTCACGCAAAATACACAAAAAAAAACTTGACTGGCCATAGTAGGAATATCTTTATTCTTCTCTTCTCTATCTTTAAATAGTATAACACAAAGTAACTGTCTGTTATCTGTCTTTATCGTATTTTTGGCTGCTTTTTTTTGCGGGTGGTAGGACCTTGTGCAAGGTCCGTCCGGATCGCTACCACCATCTTGCTCGCTAATCCTGCCGCCAAGCAGCAGTGCTTGCACTGTTGTGTTCCGGTGTGGAGGGCAAGACAGCCGGTGTAATTACTGGCACAAGAGGTATTCGTTTATTTGTTTGCTTTGTATTTTTATGTGGTGTACAATAAAGAATATTTGTTGTTGTTGTTGTTGTTGTTGTTGTTGTTGTATTCCATCTTAGCCCTCTGGGTTGGCAACGCATCTGCAATCTTCTTGGTGTTGCGGGTGTCTGTGATCACTTACCATCAGGTGACCCACTTGCTTGTTTGCCTTCCTATTTCATAAAAAAAACACGCAACGGATTTTAAAATGGTTTTCACTGTCATTTAAATAAATAAATAAATATCGCGGGACAATTTACACCAATTGACCTAGTCCCAAACTAAGCAAAGCTTGTACTATGGATACTAGACAACGGATAAACATACATATATAGATAAATACATACTTAAATACAAATAACATGACTCAGGTACAAACATTCATATTCGTCACACAAATATTTGCCCAAACCAGGATTTGAACCCGGGACCTCTTGCACAGTAGGCAGACACATGTGCCACTGTGCCATACAGGTCGTCAAAATCGTCGTCGTCGTCGGGGGTCGTTTAGAGATTTCTATTAAGAAAGCTTTTATGTACATTGATATTGTATCAGAGCGAAGCCGAGGCGGGTCGCTAGTTAAAAATATTAGATTTCTCGCGAAACAATTTTCTCCAATTCAGTATTAATCTTTATCCAGGTAAGTTAGTCACCTTGGGCATTTAAGCAGCCCATCCACTCTCGGAAAAGAAATCCAAGATCAAGAGTAAAGGCCTGGAGTAGCATGATCTGATGAATGCTATGGTCAGATCAGCAGAAATATCATGTGATTTAGAGGTTGTCACCTAAAAAATCTCTCGGACAAGACAAATTAAGGCCCGACCATATCAGGCATCAGATAATGCCATCTGTAAACCCATCCTTAGATCTCGGATTCCATATTTTGATTATAACATTGCATTGCAAAAATGATCTCTAACAGGCTCGACTTGACTGTCAGCTGTGCAATTTCTTGTGACATCGCGCAGCGGTGATTGTTAGGTATTTTCAAAACCCCCTTCGTCACGCTTTTACCTATCTCTTTAATACGGGCTGTCACGTTTGACTAGATCCCCCCTCTATAAACGTGGCTTGGATGTGGCGTGGATGACCCCTAAATATAGTAGGGGAAATATATTCACGTACCACCTTAGAACCCTATCGCATTGACGCGACGCGTTAAATGCCAGGCTATGTCATACAAATGTCATGCGTATGTCTCTTCGACTAGGTTCTACGGTGGTACGTGTTTTAATTTCCTGGACTGTACATTGATAATAATAATAATGATCGTGCGTTGTGTTCGAGCTCCCGTGTTGCCCCCCCCAGGCGCCCCGACGGCGTTCTCGCGCGCGCTGTTCGCCATATTCGGGGACCCCGGGGAGCGCCTGCCGACCGCGGAGCCGCCGAAGGCCGAGGAGTCCCCGCGGCGCGAGGCGGCCGAGCTGGCGCTGTGCTTCAGCGGCCTCATGGCGGCCTACCTCGTGTGGGGGCTGCTGCAGGAGAAGATCATGACGCAGGTAGGGGCAGTGCAGCTAGCATAGCGGTAACTCGCTACGTAATTGAGTGCGTCTCTCTTCTGCTGGGCTTAAGTTAAGCTTGTACCTCACTGCAAGTTATATGTATGTCGACGAAGCATTAATCATATTTTTTATTAATGAACTTTCGCTCGTAGCCTCAGACGGCTTTGACAGGTTGCCAGAGAGAATGTTTTTAATAGGTACCAACAATAGTATTTTATGCAGCTAAAAATAACAGTTTAACATTTTCTTGAATAAATAATTTTTTATTATAATAAAAACATATTTTAATAAATTATTTACAAGTCACCGTTAGTTAAGTTATGAATACGAAAACATTCGGTTATCGCGCTCGCGTACTACTCGTGCGAATAATACCGCCTCGGAAGTACAGTCAAGGAATTTAATTTCCAACCCATCTAAGGTTCAATAGCATATAGCAAACTGTCACCATAAGAGCTATAGAGCAAGACGTTAGTTTGACATATCGACCTTAATGCATTGCGAATGTCAGACGACATTTTAACGAAATGGGTAGGGAATTAAGTTCCTTGACTGTACTAACCAATATAGCACACTCGTATCATAATGTACTAATCTCAGGGACTTCATGGGACACAATGGAGTAGTAAAATTACGAAAAATAATAAAGGGTAGTTCCTGATACCTACATGTAACTTGGGGATGAAAAAGAAAACCGTGCATAACAGATAGGCTCAGGGCGACAACGCGAAAGACACTTTGGGTAACGTCAGAGACATCCAGAGTGTGGGCAAAATAGTCTATTGGGTCTCGCGTGTAGCCGAAGCCTTGGTCTGCCGCAGAGCTACACAATGGCCGACGGCTCGACGGTGCGCTTCAGCGACTCGCAGCTGCTGGTGTTCATCAACCGGCTGCTGGCGTTCGGCATCGCGCTGGGCCGGCTGCTGTGCGCGCGCGCGCCGCTGCTGTCCGTGCCGCTGCACCAGTTCTCCTACTGCTCGCTCAGCAACATCGTCAGCGCCTGGTGCCAGTACGAGGCGCTCAAGTTCGTCAGCTTCCCCATGCAGGTGAGACGCATTTAAAGAATTCTCAAAATAATCTAATTTGTACTGAGAAAAACGAGATCATTGCCGTAATGAAGTCTTTAAAAATTAATGACATTCCAAGAAACACAACAACATTTGGAAATATCGGCGTCACCGATAAAAGATTTGGTTTCCGATCTGAATCCTTTCTCAAGGTTTATGTATCGGTTCCTTAAATCGTAGCCATACCCTCATACGAACTCTACTTTAGGAATAACTGTCTTTTCACACTTGCATCACAAATGTCTATTTCAGGTGTTGTCAAAATCATGCAAAGTGATCCCGGTGATGTTGATGGGCAAAGTCGTGTCGGGCAACAAGTACGAACTGTACGAGTATGTGACCGCGGCTCTCATCTCGGTCGGAATGGTGCTCTTCATGCTGTCAAGCAAAGATGATTATGGAGGTTTGTGTGTGAAATATATGCACGTAGAAGTCGAGCTACACAAAATTATAACTAGGACCTTTTATTAATTCAAAGTCAAGAAAGATAAAAAGAGACCTAGTTGACCAGATTTAATACTATCTTTCCATGTGCTACCATTGAATAGTATGGCGCCGTCGTTTGCGTAACAAATAATTCTGCACCGGTAAGGGACGATTTGGCGATAATTGCAGTATGCAATCAAAAGGATGAGACCAAGAATCCTTCCCTGGGGCACTCCGAACTACTACTAGATTCGCTGCATTGCAACGTGCCGTAGTAACTATCAAGTAACTACTATATCATGATTCAGTTAGATCTATGATATTTTCTATATCCAAACGGTCGCCCAAAAGGATTGCCCGCTGTCCATCTTTCGATTGTAACTTTCCATCGTCGTTTCGTGGGGTGTAAGATAGGGAGTATCACCAGTGTTCGTTTCCAGCGGGCACAGTGTCCCTGGCGTCGGGGCTGGCGCTGCTGGCGATCTACATGTGCTGCGACAGCTTCACGTCGTCGTGGCAGGCGCGCCTGTTCGCGCGCACGCGCGTGCAGCCGCTGCACATGGTGGCCGGGGTCAACCTGGCCTCCACCGTGCTGACGGCCGCCGCGCTGCTGCACCAGCCGCCCGCCGCGCCCGCGCAGGCCCGCTGGGCGCTGCTGCAGGTGAGATACTTGACAGCCGCGGGCAGCCGCCGTACTTGGCAAGAAATAATACTAGAATGTTCCAAAATTGCCGTTGTCATTTAGCAGCATTACAGCTGCAATGTTGTCCAAGTCGCGTTTGAGCAACTCACAGTACGATACAGGTCTCGCTGTCACGTCGAGCCGAACTCACAGTGAGCTCGTTAAAGCTCATGCTAGCAAAGCCGTGGAAAGCTGGAATCAGACCTGCCCCACCTCAAACCAAAAAGACGATCTATGTAGGTGCAATGCAACTGCAAAGTAACTAATTGACAGGGACAACGCGGAGATCTTTGTATGTCATTAATAACACGGACGTGCCACAGGGTACTGTGATCGGACCGCTTCTGTTTTTATTGTACATTAACGACCTTCCTGACATACTCAACCATATCCGTTTCCGCCTGTCCGCATATCTCCGGCCGCCTATTCCGCCTAAACCACGCAACGGATTTTTAAGCCGGGGCGCGTCGCCAGTACTGTGTATAAGAAGATAACAAAGTCAGAGACGCTGACGCCGCACGCGTGGTGTGTTGCAGCAGCCGCAGTTCGCTTCAGACGTGCTGCTGCTGTCGCTGAGCTCGGCGCTGGGCCAGCTGCTGATCTACCGCACCATCGCGCGCTTCGGCGCCGTCGTCTTCACCATCATCATGACGCTGCGCCAGGTCGGTTCCTCGCGTTTGCGACGCTTTCGACCCCCATTCACTGTCTTAATAAACTTACCTTTTTTGCCCCAACTCAGGTTCTGGTCAGCTGATTATAGTTAACACGCGAAAGACTGACTTTGAACAAATTTATCGGTCTTTGGCGTTGGATATGATGACGTATTTATTTGTCTTTGGCGGTGAACCAAAGTTTCACGGTAACGGATTTATCCGCCTTTAGTGTCAACTTACAGTGACGGATTTATCCGTCTGTGGCGTTTAACCTATACCGGCTACACTGGCGGATTTATCCGTTTTTGGCGCTCAACTTTTAGTGGTGAATTTATCCGTTTTTGGTGCCCAACCTTTGGTGACGACTACTAGTGCCCACAGTACAAGCTTCGCTCAGTTTGGGGCTAGGTAGATCGATGTCAATCGTCCCAAGCGATTCAGTTACTCTTCTTTCTCGATCAACCTATACTGACGGATTTATCCTCGAGCCATTTAAGCGTCCAACCAATAGCGACGGATATATCCGTCTCTGGCGTTCAACCTATCGTTTGGATGCCCCGAACTAGTGATGTCTGACGTTGTGTGTCGGCAGGCGGTGTCCATCCTGCTGTCATGCCTGGTGTACGGGCACAGCATCTCGCTGGCGGGCGCGGCGGGAGTATGCGCGGTGTTCTTGGCGGTGTTCCTGCGCGTGTACTGCCGCCAGCGCCTGCGCCGCCGCGCGCGCCTACCCTAGCCCTGCAACGCTGCGCGCAACGCCAAGTGCAACACGGTGTGCAACATGAACCAGTATGAGAGGACGCGTAACGTCAGGCGGGAGAGTGAAGTGTAACTAGGAATTGGTTCGTGCGACCGGGATCTGTGGCGCGTCCGTGTCGCGTCCCTGTCGCGTGCGTCTCGACTGATACTTAGCGTGTAGCCCCGGATGATCAGTCGATGTGCGTCCGTAGTGGGTAAAAAAGAGCTGACGACGACTATTGTAATAGAATTTCGTAGATTAAGTGACATTCAGACAAATTGTAAAAATAATAATAAGAAATCGGCAAGAGAGTAGCTCGTGGAGATTGTTTTCGAGTTTCCAACTACTACTGTTGACAGTACTGTTGCGAGCATTTGTGTGTAATGTGACAACTCTTATTCGAATATTACGTAAAACACCTATGTATAGTCGACCAAGTAATTGCTTGATCACTTTTAAACCTTACTCCTTTGTAATACGGTCGAATAGTGGTCAAGTAATTTCTTGGTCGACCATACGTAAAGTTTAATTATCCATATATGTCTTAACGTATAAACAAAATTCTTACTTCAAATTTGATCTAAAAATCGTTTATAGCCTAAATAAAACAAATTAAGGCTGTAAATAGTGGAGGTGATTTCCAATTGGTCGTATTACAATATTTTATTTAAATGTTAAATAACATTTTGATGGCAAAAATCTGAAATTTTTGGTTAATTAGAATGCTGTTTTCTACTTGAGACATTAGTTGAATGTGGTTTAATTGGCCAGTACAATAAATGTTTACAGTAAGTAATTTTATTTAGACTTTTTTTTTTCGTAAACGAATAGTTGAAGTAACTAGTTGAGAATCTGTAACTGTAATAGTTTCTGATGTTTCCGAGGTTGAAATAAGACAACTAAGACGATTTATACTAGGGAATGCAATTCCGGTTAATTTCTCTAAGAAATGACTGGTTAAAACCGGTTTTCCTTAGAGAAAATAACCGGATTTGCATTCCCTAATTTATACCGAGTATATTGTAACGAATCTTATTGGTTTCATGCCCTTTTTGGGTCTCTTGAGCACGGACAGACTGACAAACATAGGTAGTTATAAATAAAAACTACCCAATAAAAACAAACAGACAGACAGACGGACAACGAAGTGATCCTATAATGGTTTAGTTTTGTCCATTTTACGGAACCTTAAAAATAACAATCATTTCAATTGGCTTTTTTTTTATTAAACTATTGACTCTACCAGTGCTTTAGAAAATGGTATTTGCTGAGAAGAGTGCGCAAGAAACTCAGCAAATATTTTTGTCAATTTGGACGAACTTTTTAATATCCGACGGATAAAAAAACATGGCACAATAAAATACAATAAACAAAAGCGTGTCGCAAAGTATTTTTTTATATTTATTGTTTTATTTTATAAATGATAATAAAAAAAGTTATATATTTGCTGCATAATACATTATATTTTAAAAAAGATAGGCAATTAAGTTTACTTATTAAAGCTTATAATTTCGTTTTAAGTAGGTAAACGGTGCATAAATTGTGCTCATATCATGTTCATATGAATGAAATAATATAAATAGTTGTATATTAGTTAGTTATGTGAATAAAAAATACTACTTGCAATTTGAAATTGAAAACTAATTAAAATGCTATGTAATGACAACACAAAGAAAAATTAGGGTAATGGCAGGACTTGAACCTGCAACATCAGCAATCTGGGCCTTGCGTTTGCCAGTTTCGCCACTTACCGCTAATGCGGCGGATCATTAGCGGTAATGTAGCGAAATTGGCAAACGCAAGGCACGGAATGCTGATGTTGCAGGTGCAGGTCCTGCCATTACACTCATTTTTCTTTGTGTTGTCTTTACATAGCATTTTAATTTAATGATTTGAATGTTAAAAATAAAAATCGAAAGATATTTCGGTTACAAAAATTAAATTGAAAACTAATTGTTAATTAAAATCTATTTTGTTTCATAATATTCTATTTATTTTGTTGCAGATGTATTTATTATTGATTTATCGAGTGATAAGTTTGAAAATCCGATCGGTTAGACAGTTAAAGGCTCAATTTCATAAACGCGAAAAGCGACAGGTGACAGTGACAATTTGATATACATTGCTTGTCCACTGTGATGGTAAGTCTGTAAGCCTGCAGCGTTACTTATCGACGCAGTAATGTACAGCGCATCGTGTCTATGAAATTAGCTGTCGTGTTTATGAAATTGGGCCATTGAAAGTTGCTCGTATTTGTCACATTACTGACAGCGACAAGGTACTAAAATGATTAGCTACTTCTGAGGCTACCGCAAGGTACCGTACAGTCGGCGGCAGAAGCAACACTTGTAGAGACAAAGATAAGCTCTTACGCTCTTGACTATAGAGTCGATTCTAGATAATTTTGACTTCCGACTGTGTCCATTTATTTGCTGCTAACTGTATAGAAAGTTGACATTTGACCCACCATGGAACTATATCAAAGCGCCTGTATAAATCAAATCGTAAGAAGTCACTCACTATTTTACTTGTTCTGTCAATTTGACACGGTTCTTTGGTGGTTCAGAGTTCCATATTGTTGATAGTATGTTTATACTAGACATTAGAGCCTGTTGGCTCTAATGACCTGTTGGTCGGGTATCCAATTTTTACTTTTTTTTTACTTTATTTAAAAACATACAGACTTACAGTCAAGGAAATACATTCACGCACCACCGTAGAAGAGTAGTAGTCGAAAAGTAGTCGAAGAGACATGCGCATGACATTTGTATGACATAGCCTGGCGTTTAACGCGTCGCGTCATTGCGACAGGGTTCTAAGGTGGTACGTGAATGTATTTCCCCTACTGTACGTTTTTTAGTTAATCTTATTTGTTCAATAAAAGAGATAGCGATATAATGATGAAACAGGACAAAAAATGTTTAAAAAAAAGATTTTGGTAAGAATTGGACATCCGACCTGTTGGATATCAGGACACACCGGTTGCGTACATCTAGCGTATGCATCACGGCTCTAGCTCGCTCCGTAGAGCTGTGTTACGCACGTTTCACGCACGCGTAACGCAGGTCTACAAAACAAGCTGCTTACGCTCCCGGTGTGGCTCGGCCTTAAGGTGAATCGCTCCGTATGAAGCGTAAATTTTAAATTTTCCCAGTTTTTTATGTATTATGACTAATTTATGTGACTTTTTATTAATTCAAGTAGGTTTCCAATTTAACCATTTTTTACGCGATTGTCTTCTGATTTTGGAATTTGTAGTTATCAATTTTAAATAATGATACACTGTATGTTTTGACCGGCTTTTATAGTTGCAGGCAAACATCTTGAGCATAAATAGAGTGGAGGGGGTAAGTTTGCGCATACACACTTGTACTAGAAACGGCTACAGCGCAGTCAAGCTGTTTGCCGGGAACTGTACGCATTTAATGTATATTTAAAATCAGCAGCCTGAACTTACTAACTTAAACACATTGTCTTAAGAATCAGTGTTTAACAATCGGAAACTACTTGAATTGATAAAAAGTTAATAATTAATAGATTCAGGCGTTACTTTGCGGAGGGCCATATCAACAAACTGGAACAAATTACCTTGCTATTCCGCGAAACCAGTGCCGTGCTCGTGCAAGATAGCTGCGTCTGTGTGTCATATATATTTTTCAAGCAAAAACCCACCCTCCACATCATCATCCGGATGATGCCTCGTATAGAGGCCAAACGCGCGTCGATCGTGTTGTTTTAGTGTTTAGTGGTGTTGGTGAATAGTTGAGTTTGTGTGATATAAGTTTTTTCGTGTGGAAGCGGAGGAGGGTGAGTTTTTGCTTGAAAAATATATATGTCGCATAGACGCAGCTATCTTGCACGAGCACGGCACTGGTTTCGCGGAGAAGCAAGGTAATTTGTTCCAGTTTGTTAAAAGTCACACCATTTTGCCACAAAAAAGTGCGAAATTATCAAAATTCTTAATATTTGCACAAATGATCGTTACGACGAATGTGAAAATTGGTCACAAATTAAGTTATATTATAAGTACGTACAATTGTCGATGTAATTGTAATTGTAGATACATGTATTGTAAAAAATGGAGTGCGACCAAGATGCTCAGTTTGTTTTATTTTGTATATTAGGTCACCTTGTCTCGCTTTAAGGTCAAAACCATGTCTTTACGGGATAAAAAGTATCCTATGTTTTAATCCCGGACATGATCTATGACGTCGGTTACACGCTCATTCTGTCGTCAGTTCAGTCCATCATTCTGGTCAGAATGATGAGAGAATTATCATGTAACCTGTCTCGTGTCGTGTCAGTCTGAACTGAGGCCCGTTTCACTAAGCTACAAGTTACAATTTTACAAGTCTAAACCGGCAACATTGGTCAATAATGACCAATGGCAATGGGCAATGGGAGTAATGTTGCCGGTTTAGACTTGTAAAATTGTAACTTGTAGCTTAGTGAAACGGGCCACTGATCGTAACCGTGTCCATTTGTCATCATTCTGGCATCAGTCAAAACTATACCGGAATGATGGACTGAACTGATGCCAGAATTAGCGCGTAACCGAAGTCTATCTGTGTGTCAAATTTCATCTAAAACAAATACTAGTCGCAGACAAACTTTCAGCTTTGTAATAATGTGGTAGTAGGATATAGGATGTGAGAATTATTATGTTCACTGCTCAGATGCAGAGATGAAGTAGCTATACATCTACCTACCTTTCTTACCTAGATTTTATCTATGGTCCACTACCGAGCACCTAGCACGAATCTTCTCGATACGCGTTAACTCGCTACGTCACTCCATGCGTCTCTTTCTAACCAGCCCAGTAAGAGAGAGACGCACTGAGTAACGTAGCGAGTTAGCGATTCGTGCTAGGTGCACAGTTATCATCGGATATATCGGAGCGTGCACGGTAATCAAACATATCTAAACACGTCAGAACTTATTTTTTCTAAATAGGTAAACAAGTAAATAGGTCACCTGATGGTAAGTAATCACCACCGCCTGCAACACCAAAGAGATTGTAGATGCGTTGCCAACCCAGAGTGCTAAGATGGAATACCTCTTGTGCCAGTAATGCCACTGGCTGTCTGGCTCTCCGCGCTGGAACACAACAGTGCAAGCACAGCTACTTAGCGGCAGGATTAGCGAGCAAGATGGCGGTAGCGATCCGGACGGACCTTGCACAAGGTCCTACCACCCGCACAAAGCACCCGTATAACGTATTTGACAATAGAGTCTAATTCAGATATTTTTGGGCACCGTGCTCGCTCTAACGTATTTATTTGACGCTGACTGGTTAGGAAGGTAAGTACTAGGCAAAGTCAATGATACTTTATGGGTCAAGCATTAAAAATAAAAAGAGTAAAACGCTTGACAGGAGAGAAAAGAAAGCTACTTGGCCGTCAACTTCGCTCCGACATTTGACTGGGAAGTTATTTTTTACAAAATTAAAGAGAACAAGGATGTTCTGGCTCGCCAACCCCTGCAAAGTGAACAGCTATTATGAGTTCAAGGTGTTCCAGCAGTCCAGCAATAAGTAAATAGCTTTATAATTCGGACACGGGTAAGAATAAGGAATCATTTAATTTGAATTTGCAAAATGTATCTAGTACCTGGAGAGAACACGCCTTAATAAAGCCTTTCTGAAAGGCAATGAACACTTAATAATAAAAATCACGAGACACCTCGCACAAATCGATGTTGTCTATAAACTTGTAGATTTTTCATAAGACTAGAAAATACTCGTGGTCATCCCACAAATATTTGCATGAACCAGGATTCGGAACTGGGAGCTCTTGCACAGTAACTCTTGCACTACTGCGCTAATCAGCTAATTAAAAGTGATACTGTCGTATATCACATTCACAGAAGCCCCTATTATTCTAAAATGCCCAAGCCCTCCCAAAGTTCAAGGTCGGGCCACACCGAAAGCGTTTGCAGCACGGCTCCAGCTCGCTTCTTAGATCTGCATGTGGTATCTTTACTTAGAACTCCATACATTACAACCGGTAACCAACTGTGGACGCGCGTTACGTGTCTCCAGAGCCGTGCTGCCTCAGAGTGGCCTTTTAAAGATGGGCTTAGCAATGTCGGGGAGGTTTTTGGTCAGGCCATATACCTCTCACCAGGGTAGGTTGCGGGTGGTAGGACCTTGTGGAAGGTTCGTCCGGATCGCTACCACCATCTTGCTCGCTAAATCCTGCCGCTAAGCAGCAGTAGTTTACACTGTTGTGTTCCGGCGTGGAGAGCAAGACAGCCGGTGCAATTACTGGCACAGAGAGGTACCTATTCCGTCTTAGCCCTGTTGGCAACGCATCTGCAATCTCCTTGGTGTTGCGGGTGTTTATAGGCGGTGGTATTTATTTTCCATCATGTGACTCACTTGCTTGTTTGCCTTCCTGTTTCATAAAAAAAAGGTGAATTCCACCTAATGGGTTTCCTTCCTGACTAAAAAAGGGCACCAGGATGCACACACAGCAGGCAGTATGTGGTCGGGTTGTTGCAGCTGTGTTCTTTTAAAGATGGCCTTGCCAATGTCGGGGAGGTTTTTGGTTAGGCCGTATACCTCTCCAGGGGAGGTGAATTCCACACAAAGGCTTTTCTTCCTGACTAAAATTGGGCGCCAGGATGAGCACACAGCAGGCAGTATGTGGTCAGGTTCAGAGGCGTCTCTAGCCCATGTAGCGCCCGTGTGCAAACATTAGCCTGGCGCACCCTTGTAAGCGCGCGGTCAAAATGGAATGGGGTACAAAGTACAAGTAACAACGCTTCCTAGGACCGCTGCGCCCGTGTGCAACGCACACCCTGCAGGTAAAGACGCCTCTGATCAGGTTGCAGCGCGGGCGATGCTGATGCAGATCGTGCTGACGGCGCTGACGGCGACGGCGCTGGCGCCGTGCGTGCTGCAGCGCGCGTGCCCGGCGCGCGCGCCGCGCCCGCCCTCCAGCGTCTGCATGCACCGCTTCGACGGACACACGCCGTACGCTCATAATGCTATGCTATAATTAATATATTGATTACTAGCGACTTACCCCAACTTCGCAAGGGATAAACTTAGGTTGTAATGGATACATCCAAAAAGACGTGACGTCCCGTTTTTTTTTGATAAGTATACCTCATTTCCATTATGTGTTTAAGGAACTGGGAACTTTAACTTAATATTTTCTTCTGTTCGTTTAAAAATGACATAATTACCTACTAACTAAATTAAAGTTTAATTTGAAAAAACTAAATTGATAAGTAAGGATTGTGTACAATTAATTAAATCGATTACTTTGATATAATAACTTTAATAATTTTAAGGTTTATGTCAAGCTTTACTCTCTGTCATCACGACAGTCTTTGATCAGGGTAATGCCAACAAGTATATCAAATTCACTTGGAACAATAATTATATATTTCAGATGCAGCGGAAAAATTTGAGCAGCCCTTTTCCGAAAACTTAACCCTTTTCTGCCAACCGATCACAACAACCCCACATACCAGGAAAATAAAATTAAATTTAGTTAAGTGATTCAAGAAACCATACATGTGTAAATTTGGTGAGTACGGGAGGAGATCCTTACATTCTGATATGTAGGCTTTCAGATAATTAGAAGTTGAAAAATGAATACAATTATGTATTCTACATATTTCAATGCAATACAAGCTGCAAAAGCGGATACATCTTAGTGCATTTGACTGTACCTGTGAGTACGGTCGAATGCACTAAGATGAAGCCTATGTAGGCTTAATTCCGGGCTGTATAGTAAAACGTAGCATTAAATAAAGTTGAAGTTGTAAAATAAACTTTGTCGCTTACAGCATTGTCCTACCTTAACCAATTTCTTAAAAAAGCAATTGGCACCATTTCCGCCTTTTGTATAATCCAATTAAATACATGATCCACTTTGTTTCCCATGAAACGCGGAATCCTGGCTCCAACTGAGCATTCCGCGCATTGTCCCGCTCGTGTTTTTGCGGCGCACAATGGCGGATGCGCGCACGCAGACTGTATGTCCGGCGCGGGTTTACAAACAGCGCTGTCCGCTCTCAAAACATCACCCCGTACCAAGCACACAACGTGTGTCAATGGCAATTTTTAACGGTCGAATCATGAGCATTTACTCGTAGGTTTTTTTTTCTAAAATAGGAAAGAAAACGAGCAAGATGGGTCACCTGATGGTAAGTGATTACAAGAACTCATATATAGACTACACTAAGGAAACTGCACATACGTTTTTTTTTTACAACATAGGAAGGCAAACAAGCAAGTGGGTCACCTGATAATAAGTGATCACCACCACCTATAGACACCTGCAACAACAAAGAGAGTGCAGATGCGTTGCCAACCCAGAGGGCTAAGATGGAATACCTCTTGTGCCAGTAATTACACCGGCTGTCTTGCTCTCCACGCCGGAACACAACAGTGCACAAGCACTGCTGCTTAGCGGCAGGATTAGCGAGCAAGATGGTGGTAGCGATTCGGACGGACCTTGCACAAGGTCATACCACCAGCAAACGTTGCCAACCTTTAAGGCATATTTAAAATATTAAAGGTGTGCCTATCTAAATTGGCCAAAGAAACTTTTTTTGGGTTATATTTAGCACTTGGGTTTCCCTTTCCAATTACTTATTTTTTACGCAGTCGGTTTTTTTTGTTTTATTGGTACTAAATAGTTTAGCTTATTTTCACGTCTGCGTTTGGTGCGTTTTATATTCAGAAGCAACTTTTGATCAAAATAGAAGCCAGTATGGGATATGCTCGTTTTTGTCCATTCAGTTTACGTAGATGACTTTCTGAACTTTTAACTATAATAATTCGTACAATTACCTTAACAGTTACCAGAGTGAGAACGACACCGTGGTAGCGGGGCGCGATGCGTGCGCGCCTATATCACCGACGGATGCGGCTGCGCGCGAGTTCATGTATGTGCCCCACTGCTGCTCCTGCGGTTAGCTTGCTGCATTCGGACCAACCGCATCACGTACGCTATAGGATCTTTCGGACATTTCATTCGTTGAAACAGTTTTGTTACTGCTAGCCAGCAGTTTTAATCGATTTGTCGATTCGTATTCAAATGGGGGAGATGACAAGAGCGATGGCGAAATTTCTACTGGTGTTTGGGATGGTGGCGAGTGTTCACCAGGTGAGTAAAGTTGGATGGATTTCTCAATTACCTACGTCATCAAGTTTTGAGACCAGCGGGCTGAATGCGTTGGGATTTATGAGTTTTTACAGTCGGAGTCTCTAATTTAAATGATTAAACAATCGTGATCCTTTGGTCTAGGGTGCAATTTTTGAATCTCACCGGGTGCCTAAAGCTCACCAAAAAGGCTGTTTTTCATAGAGATTCTGCCATTTTTGTGAGCTTTAGTCACCTGGTGAGATTCAAAAATCGCACTCCTGGTTTCCGCTCAGGGTTTCCCTGACACAAGGATCATGAAGATCAGATGGCAGTCGCTTTAACATGTGACAACCTGAACTGCCAAATTTAGGATCTTAGTCGAAGTGTACTCTGAATGAAGAACGGGAAAAAGCCCTTGGAGGATGCTGATGAGTCAGCGACTTCCTGCAGCGATGCTATCGTGGTGCAGTTGAAATTTAGTCCTCAATGCAAGCAAGTAATCGTGAAGTGTGCGTTTTATAATAGTGATCATGTCTATTCTTTCTGAAAGGCACGTTCGAAAATCTGAATGCTATCGGAAACTTACTTTTAATAGTCATCAATTTTTTTTAGCAAATAGTAATGTTTTTTTTTCTTACAGGCATCTACAAGTTGCAAGAACTGTGTTGTAAGTATAATGATGTTCCATTAATATAGGTCAGTTTCAGGTTTTAGTGTTATTTTAGCTTTTACAGAGAAATAAAGTTTGATTCGATGAAGAATTTATGAATGTCTAAATTTGCGAATCGGTGATAACAAATTTCCGACAAAAACCGGAACGAAGGCTTCTAATAATGCTACTTTCTACATCATAAGTATTTAACACAGTATACTATTTGGAACCAGGGATTACCAATGCAAGTCGGGACCATTTCGAAGTCAAACGGATAACGTCTAGTTCATTATCATCATTTCAGCCTAAAGACGTCCACTGCTGGACATAGGCCTCTCCCAAGGGTCGCCACAACGACCGGTCTTATGCTGCTTGCATCCAGCGGGTTCCCACAACGATCACCAGGTCATCGGTCCACCTTGTGGCGGGTCTGTCCACGCTGCGTCTTCCGGTACGCGGTCGCCACTCGAGAACTCATTTCTGATTCGATCTCGCAGAGAAACTCCGAGCATAGCCCTCTCCATTGTCTTTGAGTGACCTTAAGCTTTCTTATGAGGCCTTTTGTTAGCGACCACGTCCAGCATCCGTCCAACGTCCAATTGTGTTTAAGTAAAACTAAACGGCATTCTCCTCAGACCCTGGGCAAGGAGGAGAAGGCGATGTTCCGCGCCCACTCGGATGCGTGCCTCGCCACGTCGCGGGTGGACCCGCCGCTGGTGGAGGCCATGTGCCGCGGAGAGCTGGCCGACGACCCGGCGCTGCGCGCGCACGTTTACTGCGTGCTGCTCAAGTGCAAGCTGATCGGCAAGGACGGCAAGCTGCAGAAGGCGGCCGTGCTCGGCAAGGTCGCGGTCAGGGGCGACGGGAAGAACGTCACTAAGGTAGTCGATCCGCTTTGGTATACAGAACACCTGACGATGACGGTAGACGGGATTAAGGAATAATTTTTTCACTATGCCATTCGTTCAAGTAGTGAATGGTCCGGATCATGCCTCGAAGAGAAGTTAAATGCGTCTAGATCGTGTAGTTTTACCCCCTTATTCATAAAAAAAAACAATCTTTTTAAGCTAACAAATGTTTTGTCCCTTTCATTTGAGGGCAAACGTCACAATGACAGATAAAGACAAAACATGTTAACTAACAAACGTTTACGCAGCGTTTATGAATAAGGGGCTAAGTGTTTAGTGTTGGTGGTTTATAGTTGAGTCTGTGTGATACCTATTTCTTTTTTGGAAATGGAAGCGGAGGAGATTGGGTTTTTGGGCATGAACAATATTATCACACAGACGCGTAGACGTGGATGTTTTGCGCGTGCGTAGCACGTTCGGCGGAGTAGCAAGGTGATTTGTTTCAGTTTGTCTGTCTGTATTTTTTATTGCAGCATTTTTATAAAAAATTGTAAAAAATTCTTTAGCTACATTTCTTGATGTCCATAATTTTTTTGTTAGCATTGTGTCTACCTTAATAATTGAAGCGCAGCATAACTAGCTGTACTTCTTTGACGATTTTGTGGTTACGTTCAGGTCTTGGAAAGCTGCTCCGACCACCAGCAGGGCGACACGCCGGAAGAACTGGCCTGGAACCTGTTCCGTTGCGGCTATGACAAGAAAGCCATTCTCTTCGACTACATGCCCACTTCTGAGTAATCAACTACGCTACTCGCCAGTAGATGCCGCTCTAGTACTGCTACTCGACGCTAGATGCCGTTGTTAACTTAACTATTCTATTGTTTTTAACTTTTATAAGACTTTCCGTTTTCGATGTAAATTTCTCGTCTTAATTAACTGAATTTGGAATTTTGTGGTTTCTTTTTACCATTAACAATAGGAATATACCAGTAGCTAAAGGTAAAAATTAAAATACTTCAAATTCAAATAAAAATCGTGTTAAAATCTTCTACAAAGTCCTTTAATATCTATCTTACCACCATCTTGCTCGTTAATCCGGCCGCTAAGCAGCCGTGCTTTTACTGTTCATTTATGTTCCGACGCGAAAAGCAAGACAGTCGGTGAAATTACTGACACAAGAGGTATACCAATAGTGCAATTTTTGAAGCTCACCAGGTGACTAGAGCTCACCAAAATTGCCGAATCTCTATTTAAAAAACGGCTATTTTGGTGAGCTTTAGTTACCCGGTGAGATTAAAATGCATTTTTGAATCTCACCAGGTGACTAAAGCTCACTAAAATGGCCGCATTTTTATGAAAAAACGGCCATTTTGGCGAAATTTAGTCACCCGGTGAGATTCAAAAATCGCACTCCATCTTCTTATCCCTCTGGGTTGGCAAGCATCTGCAATCTTTTCGTTGTGGGAGGTGTTTATAGGCGGTGGTGATCACTTGCCATCAAGTGACCTACCTGCGCGTTGTTCCTCTTATTTAAAAAAAAAATACCAAGCATAGAGCACTAGAAACTAAACGAGGATTCCGCGGCTAGTTGCAAAACAAAAAAAAACAAAGAAAACGGTATTGAAATATATTCAGTGCCAAGGATTCTTGGAAGGATCGAACAGGATTTGAGCCCACTCTGGTATTTCCGGAGTGGGTATATCATTAAGCAATTCAACAGACAATTTCGTTGGAATCAGTAGGTGATGCATAGAGCGCAAAAAGTTGAATATGTTAGTGTATTGAGCGTATGAATGGGGCAGTGAAATGATACCTTCTGAGCGTTATTTTGCGCATCGTGTAAACGCAAATATATAACAGTCATCTCAGCGCTCCAAACTTTCAAAAATTGCAAAACTTTCAAAGTGTAAATTTTCCAAGAACTTTACTCACCTTTTTGAGAACTTTCTGATTTTTTTTAATTATTTCCAATTTGCTAATGATCTTCCACAATATATGCCAGAAACTATTAATTATAACGCTGACTTATTAATAATAATAATAAAAAAATAGGTATGACAAAGGGAGGCATTTATACATTATAGGCTAGTGCGCTAGAGCAAAACAAGGCGCTGCCCCAGCCTCGAGCTCGTCGCTGTTTCGCTTAGAGATCGCTCTCTTGCGCATAATCTCCCAGTCAGCGCGATCATCGTTCAAAGATGCCGCGAGTCAACACCCTCTCTATACCGACATCATTGTGAATCAATGAGCCGGGTAATGCTAACTAGACAATGTGCAAATATAGTACGATGACGCATAGTCAGTGATCAAATCAAACTTGGTACCTTCAAGCAATTTTGGTGATTTTCCAGATAGGACGAGTTTTTTTGCGGGTGGTATGACCTGGATCGCTACAACCACCTTGTTTGCTAATCTAGCCGCTAAGCAGCAGTTCTTGCACTGTTGTGTTCCGGCGTGGAGAGCAAGGCAGCCGGTGAAATTACTGGGCATAAGAGATATTCCACAAATGCAGTCTCTTTAATTGATGTTGCGGGTGTCTATGGGCGATGATAGTCACTTACCATCAGGTAACCCACTCGCTCGTTTGCCTTCCTGTGTTAAAAAAATGGAATATTATTTAAAGAGAGACGCTTGGTCTACCAAACCATGAATTGCGGGGTTCGAACTTCGAGTCATGCTCAAGGTTCGACAGGAACATTTATAATTTTTGAATTCGAAATTAGAATTTTTTAACTATGTTAGAAGATGACGTTTTGATATGAATACCAGCCAGTTGTTCTGCATTAACTGGATTGTTGTTACAAGCTGTTAATTAACTTGCGGCGTTTGTTCACTTTTCATTGTCTGTTTGTACATTGGGGTCATATTGGGGTGCTTGCTCGTGCAAATGAATTTTGACGCATTTTTTGTGGTCGAATTGCTCTGAACTTCGGTTTGTGTATGTCGATGATTACGTAATAATAAAGAACCAACGTATGAAAAAAGATTATGTTAGGTAACAATGAAAAAATAATCAGGATTTGTCGTTTAATACTGATATATTTACTCCTAATTCCAGGGGTCTAAGTATGACGTCGCTAAAAGCGGTTAGATTGTGACGTGTTTCATTGCTTTCATTAAAGCTACTTAAATAACTTTGTTGAGAAAGAAACTAGGAGTGTAACATTGGGACCATAATGTGTGATTCGTGCGCCTAACGAATTGCAATATTAAAAGCGTGAATCGACGTCAAGGGTATGGATTTGATGACATGACATGATAATCCTCCCATTGGATTGGCCATTGACTATTGGGATAAATATGAACCAACTACCTCTAGTATAAGGATCATTGCGTCAATCTAAACCTGCCAATTTAATCACAAACTAAATACCAAAGACTAGTCCAATGCTTCAATGAAACTTGTTAATATTAGCATCTGGTGCTTAATACTCGTTTATGTATTGGTGCCAGCAATATCAAAATCAGCATATCCGTCGGTCAATTAACAACATTCACTGCGGAGGCTGTACTCCAAGTGTGAAGCTGAGATCATGCCGTGGGCGGCGCGCGGCTGCAGGCAGCGTGACAGCGGTGGCAGTGTACCGCGCGCCTTGGTCAAAGACGTAGCGGCCATTTTGCTTTACAATCGAAAAGCGCGCCAACTTTAATTTCAATTAAAGTTACTTGTGTTTGTTTTGATTGGATTTAGTGACGTGTGTAGTTTAGTGTTTGTATGGTGTTGGATTTTGGATGGTGATGCTTGGATTTCGGGAGAGGTGCTGGAATACTGTCGTGAAACGTAAGTAGGGAGCTTAAAGAGTTAGAAAATGATGAAATACATTTGATCTGACCTTAAAGTGGGTTAGCCTGTATTGTAGGGTAGATACCGCCAGCACAACCGACTAGATTTAATTGAGAGGTGACTAATGGTAAATGTTGAAAAGTTTATGGCTCTCAGAATTTAAAATAACTGACTTTTTAGCGCACCTAGATTCAAAAGACAGAGCTTGATTTAGCCAAATCACTGGGTTAGATGTTTAATTTACCCCTTCATGTGACTCTGTCTTATATCGTTAGAAAGGGACTCACGCACGAAGAGTGCGTGTTTGGCGGGTGGTAGGACCTTGTGCAAGGTCCGTCCGGATCGCTACCACCATCTTGCTCGCTAATCCTGCTGCTAAGCAGCAGTGCTTGCCCTGTTGTGTTCCGGCGTGGAGAGCAAGACAGCCGGTGTAATTACTGGCACAAGAGGTATTCCATCTTAGCCCTCTGGATTGGCAGCGCATCTGCAATCTCTTTGATGTTGCGGGTGTCTATAGGCGATAGTGATCATTTACCATCAGGTGACCCACTTGCTTGTTTGCCTTCCTAATTCATAAAAAAAGAGTTAAATTCAACTTCGGCGGACATGTTAGAGCCACTTGCGTGCATTTCAGAGGATCTGTAACCCTAATCGTAGTTTTTTCGAGCGGCTCGATCGAATACTCCTGGAAGTATGATGATCTGGAAATACATGATCCTGGAAGTAGGTAAATGACTGGTTTTGACCCACTTCAAATAAAGGATCGAGGATGTTTTTGTATTATCTGTTTATTATGTACGTACAGAGGTGTATTTAAAGATTTGGCGCCTCGGGCCCTTTAGCTTTGGCGCCCCATTAAATGACGATTTATCTAAATCATTTTTATTGATTTGAAACAGATTTATTTTAACTGAAAGAGGGTGGTTTTCGAGTGGACCTATTTATAATTGAACAATACCTAATTCATTGAAACTTATGCAGGTCGCCCTTGACCTACCAATTGGTAAAGGCACAATGGCACGCGTTGCGTACCTACCTACAACTGCTTCGCAGAACTGCGTTACGCGCCTATCGCAGCTCTATATACGAATCTAGCTGGAGCCGCGTCGTATACTCGACGTGTACGCAAACGTTGAGGTTCGACTTTAAAGAAACCGTTGCATACTCAAGGAAATATTCGCCCGGCGTGGGAATTGAACCCAGGGGCTCAGGAATGCGCCGCCCGTACATTACTCGATCTCCAATATCCCACACAAGCAAATTAGTTGGGAATTCTTAACGGGCGGCAAGTTAATTAGAGGTATTTTAGATATAGGTCGTACTTTATTGCATTTCCGTTTGCTTTCAAAGTCTGCAATGAAATAATAAGCTTAAAATGTTCGCTGTTTGATTCGCGGTGGCGGACGTAAATAGTTGTCAAACTCTACATTCCTCGACTGTACAGAAGAATTCAATAAACACGGTCAAACGCGGGTGGTAGGACCTTGTCCAAGGTCCGTCCGGATCGCTACCACCATCTTGCTCGCTAATTCTGCCGCTAAGCAGCAGTGCTTGCAAGAGTTACTTTACACGAGTTATTCTATCTTAGCCCTCTGGGTTGGCAACGCACCTGCATCTTTGGTGTTGCAGTGTCCATGGATGGTGGTCATCACTTACTAAATGGGCGTCACGTTAGGACAGACGCGGATTAAATGGCGAAGTCGCCCTAGGCTAGCACCTCTAAGTGCCTCTAAGGGCCCCTCAGGCGCTAAATCTCTATAGAAACTTATAATTTCCTGCAATGGAGCGCCCTTTGGTAACCTAACGCCCCTAGGCACGTGTCTGGTTTGCCTAGACAATAATCCGCCACTGAGGGCCAGTTAACGAAAGGAATGTACTGAGCAATAAATTAATCTTCAGCGGTCATATTAGGGCCGGTGTATTTATCGGTATATAATCTCGTTAAACTGTACCTTAATAGATTAGTATCTTGAAGCCAGTCAGTCCATCATGCGCCTGCGCAGTGGGCGGCGGAGGCTTGCCTTTTGGCGTTGTAGTCATAACAACGAAATATCGCCTATAAGGCATATCGCCCATAAGGCATACCACCCATAAGGCAATAAGGCACGTTTCGCAAGGCCTTCTGATTTAGGCTGAACGGGCAATCATAACTGAATCGGTAAATAAGTTGAAGTTTTTAAAAGCTTTTGCGGTAAAGATTTGCAGTGTGTCATCTACAAGTGCGGTCCTATGTTGACCGTGTAAATTATTTTATTGCTCTGCGTTGTTCTGTTTAACTAGCATCGTAATATTTAAAAGGACAGTCAGCCAATTTGATTTATAGGCCACTGTAGAACCTTTTCAAAATAAACGTGCTAATGACTTCTCAACAAATGTCATAATATCCTGGTCATGACACATTGCGACAACGTTCTACAGTGGCCTATGAATCAATTTGGCTGACTGTACATATTAAGGCCGTACTCATTTAGACTCATTTAGACTCCAGCTGCTGAAGTCAGAGTTATTTACAGACCATTTGTTTAATCCTAAGTAAAGATTTTGCGAGTGGTAGGACCTTGTGCAAGGTCCGTCCGGATAGCTACCAAAATCTTGCTTGTTAATCCTGCCGCTAAGCAGCAGTGCTTGCACTGTTGTGTTCCGGCGTGGAGAGCAAGACAGCCGGTGTAATTACTGGTACAAGGGTATTCCAGCTTAACCCTCTAGGTTGGCAAAGCATCTGCAATCTCCTTGGTGATGCGGGTGTTTATAGGCGGTGGTGATCATTTACCACCAGATGACCCACTTGCTTGTTTGCCTTCCTATTTTATAAAAAAAAAAATCATAGAGTATAAGTACTAAGGAATAACTAATGGTCTAGGACAGTAAATACCGTCAAAAACAAACATAAATGCCTATTAAAGTGGGCACTGCGATGCATGTCATTTGTCAAAAAAAAAAGTTTAAAAACTGTTACCCGACTACGGAAAAAAGTAAAAAATAAGTTATGATTGATTACTATCATTGTCCTATAGAGTAACGCATGTCTTTTTATGTGTTAGATATTAATGTTAATTTACTTCTGTTTAAGTCTTCTGGCAGTGTCCCATTAATAGCGTAATAATACAAATCAAATGCCGTGGTCGTGCGTATTGTTATACTTGATAGTTGTAGTTGACGCACGACCACGGCATTTGATTTGTATTATTACACTATTAATGGGACACTGCCAGAAGACTTAAACAGAAGTAAATACAAACATACATACAGGCTGCTACATAACCCTTCCTTTTGGCTTTGCCGTAGTCGGGTAAAAAGGAAGCATCTTTTTTATCTTTATCTTTACAGATTATAACACAAAGTCGCTACATTCTTGTCTAGTCTCATATCTTAGGCCGCTTATTCCTTCTAAGCCACGCAGGGGCGTAACTAGGGTGGGCCAGGCATGTGCCCTGGGCGCTAAATAAGGGGGGGGGGGGGGGCGCACAAAACGAAATTTACTAACTACCTATAAAAAAAAATACAATCCAAATTCGTATAGATGGCCAAATAAAAGTCTTTTGAGGATCATTTAATCCTTAATTATAGATACATTTATTCCAGACGGGGACATATGTGTGATATTTCGTTTGTTTTACATAAATTACATTAAAAAATACCAAAAAAAAAGTAAAATAACATTAAAAAAATATGTAGGTACCTGTTTTTAAAATAATTTACAAAGGGAAAGGGGCGCAGTTTGGATGCGAGCCCTGGGCGCCATTTTACGTCGCTACGCCCCTGAAGCCACGCAACGAACTTTGATTCGCTTTACACTGTGATTTAGAGAATTTTTCTAGTACCTAGAGGTATTCCTTCTTAGCTCTCTGGATTAGCAACGCATCTGCAATCCCTTTAGTGTTTCGGGTGTCTATGGGTGGTGGTGATCACTTACCATCAGGTGACCCACTTGCTCGTTTTCCTTCCTATGTTGTGTAAAAAAAAACCCTAAGTTTTACAGTCTAATTAACTTTTGGTAATAAATTGCATACATGCGAAGCCGGCGCAAGTCGCTAGTTTAATATTCTAAGCTAGACTAACGTCTCTCCCTTTCGAGCTTTGATAATTGATTTCAGTTCCATCATTAACGGTCAGTTCCGGCTGTGTCGGACTGTACAAACAGCCATTCATGGAAATATGGAATCAATAAATTGAATTTAGTGAACAAAGCAGCGCATTAAACAAATGAACGGCGATAAAAATAAAATGGACACGGTCCCCGCCCACTTTTATTGGTACGCAAATTGATGTTACGATTTCACACCATTTCGAGATTTTTTAATTCTTAAATAGGTTGGACTGTAGACCAATGTGTTAACGGATATATCAAACCGCAATTAGAAGAGGATTGGAGAGTAACGTCAGCACACTGTTATTTGAGTTATTTCATAGATATGGGAATGAAGCTTGTAGCAAGTCTATGATACGACAGTGTGCTGACGTTACTCTCCAATCGTATTCTAATCACAGTCTGACAATACTATGATTGATTACGTACAGTAAGCAGGCTTATAGTGGCGTTGAGATCATCGCGCACTGGAACGCCCCGACATCATACTCAAAGAGTCTTTGATAACTATATAACTGAGGTTAGGCGGCGCTGGAGTGTGATTTTTAAATTTCGCGGGTGACTTAAACTTCACCAAAATAGCCATTTTTTTTAGAGAGTCGGCCATTTTGATGTGGTTTAGTCAATTGGTGAGATTCAAAAATTGCGCCCCTGGTCTAGCGTCAGGTTGTTCTAATGTGCCATATCTTTAAAATACTTCCTTTGGTGGACAGTGCTCAAGGCTCTCCATTAGCAAGGTTGCCCAACATAATCTGTTCTCCTTTAAGGAGTTTATGCTTCACAACGGTTTTTATTTACAACTTTTTCCATAATTCGTCGGTCGATTCACTAAGGGGCGCCTCTGCAAAAAAGTCGAATTTAAGTTAAATTTACCATCGTATGCAAAGTACATATTTTATTGTCTGTCTGTCAAGACGGAGTCTGGAGGTATTGAGTTGAATTTAATATCAAATACTCAGGTCAGCAGTCCCTTAGAGCCGGCGCTGTGTCAGAGCGATGTTATTTCCAATCAGTGAGTGGGTTTGTAAGGAACCCTCGGTGCGCGAGTTCGACTCGCACTTGGCCGGTTTTTACGCCAAATCTTCTTATCACGCTTCACTCATTTGTCATACCTACTTAGTATAAAATTGAGCGCGAAACCGCACCATCACCGTCGCAGGCGCAGGCATCGACATAGTTATTAGAAGCGGCGGCAGTGGGCGCTGCCCACAGCTCGTGAATCATGGCGGAATAAAGTGTACTTAATTAAATTAAAGCGGTACAAACATACTGGTACACTTATAAGCTGTGTGTTGTGGGTGATTCTATCGACAATCAATCAAGTTATCATTGAGTTTAAATTTGGGGACACGGCAGTTGAATAGAATAGAATACTTTTAAATGTGGAACAAAGATGTACAGAATATATCTTAAAGATAATATCTATGTATATAAGATAGTTTCAATTTAAATACAGTACAGCACAGTACACTCACACTCGCACACACACACCCACACCCACACACACACACACACACACACACACACACACACCACAGTGGAGTATCAAAATCATAACATATTATCATAAAGGTAATTAGAAACATTTAATAATATATAAATAGCCTATGTCACCCAGACTACAATTACGAACCGACTGATACCTCATTCATCAAAATCGGCTCAGTCGTTTAGGCACTACAATGAAACATACGTAAATACAAACGTACATACTACACACACAAACATATATTAAAAAAATAAAAACATACAAACCTAGTTCTAAGGCATAATGACAACATACCAAAAAATCTTTGCCATAGGTTAAGGTTTTGAGGGTGGAAAACGTTATCGCCGTTTGTACGTTTAGCACCGGCTGTCCTGCTCTCCACGCCGGAACACATCAGCGCAAGCACTGCTGCTTAGCGGCAGGATTAGCGAGTAAGATGGTGGTAGCGATCCGGACGAACATTGCACAAGGTCTTACCACCCGCGACGCACAAGCGCGACGAAGCTGTTTAATTGTTTTAATTTAATATTTTAATGTCAGTCAAAATAATACGATAACACCGTAGATTTACCCGACGCCCGCCGAGCCATCGCGCCGCGATGACGGATTGCTTCCAATAACAGACAAAAACTGCTAATGTGTCGTAATGAGGACTGTCGACGCCGCGCCCACGCCTGCGCGGGAGTTCACCAACATCTGTACAGTACACATTTTACAAAGCGTACCACGCCTCCTCTACCACGACAGTCATTAAGGCTGCTTGCAGCTTGTTTATTTATAGTTTTAAATCAGGTAAATTTTTCTACTAGCTAGCTACCACCATCTTGTTTGCTAATCCTGCCGCTAAGCAGCAGTGCTTGCACTGTTGTGTTCCGGCGTGGAGAGCAAGACAGCCGGTGTAATTACTGGCACAAGAGGTATTCCATCTTAGCCCTCTGGGTTGGCAACGCATCTGCACTCTCTTTGTTGTTGCAGGTGATCACTTACCATCAGGTGACCCACTTGCTTGTTTGCCTTCCTATGTTGTATAAAAAAAAAGGTAATACGAGAACCCTCGAAATATAATCTTAAGTATAAATCAAAGTTCCATTCTTTTCCTGTCTGTCTTCATAATAATATCTTCGGTCGCTTACTCCTTCTAAATCACGCAACGGATTTTGATATGGTTTTCATGTTCTAAGGTGTTCATTGTCATTTAGATATTTTTTATACACCGTGAGCCCGAGAAACCCGAAAGATTTTAACCATCGATTCTGGTGTCTAATTGAAGTAAAAAAAGTTGTATAACACACAGTCCAAAAACGCTTAATTTTCGAGATATTCATTATCTTCATAAATTTTACAAGTTAAAAAATCTCAAATGTTGTTACAATAATGAATGTGACGTAGCCATTTTGTACTTTTACGCGCAGACGCGGAAACTGCGTGGTTATTGGCTAGTTAGATATTTGATCCATAGACATTTGACTGAATATATTCGAACCACATTCATAGAGTTTTATAGAGGTGTGAGTCTTCACACTTATGCCAAATTTCACGCCAATCAGTCAAATGGATTTTTAATTTTGTCCGCATAATTCTTCATTCAGTCAATTAGGGACAGATGCTCTACCAGTGGACATCAGTACCTGTGGACACTCTCTAAATCTTAGAGCTATGCTCTCTCATCGTCCGAGCAATCCCTGCTCTATTCCCTGTCTTCAGGAGGTCAAAGAGAAGGCAGGGAATAGAGAAGTATATCGATTGCTCGAACGATGAGAGAGTAAGCTTTAAGATTACAGTTTCGAGTATCAAAGTAGAGCAGTTGCCGCTACATAAAAGGCTGCGAATAAAAACAAACTGATATCAAATATACATCATTATAATTATGTTTCGTTACACATTCATTTATTCATTATGGATATAGCAAAATGAGACATAAACGTAGAAAACTTAAACTAATACAAAAACTAGGAAAACTATTTACACACGTTCGGCACTTCAATAAATATTCATTTCATTTCATTAAAATTTGTAGTCTACAGTGACTCTAACATGACCGCTAACTTGTATTTACCCCGCGGCGCATCCCATTCTAATTTCATTATTTAGACAGTCTCAGGAAGGGATAAAGTAACTTGGGCATATTAAGACCGCAGCGAGTCGCCCAGTATGGTATCGCCCCGGGTGCTAGCTCCAATTTCCAGTAGAATTAGACCCAAGTCCAAAGGTCCAAAAATAGACGCAATTAATTTCCTGGCACCCTCTTAGCACCTTTTGCATCATTACACTAATTGCGCAGGACAAAGTGCGAATCCAGGTAATGCGATTTCGCGCCAAAAATACCAATGAGTAACCGATTACCGAAGATGGCGGCCATAAACCATAACCGGCGGGACAATGCGCACGCGCAAATGGGCAAAATGGCTCTCAGAATAGTGATTTCATCACTATCGATATTTTGAAATACATTGATTAAAAACATTGACATTGTGGATGTATGTTATCTACTTTACATCATATCGAGAAGTAAAGAAAAAAAGGATTTTAAAGCAGGAAGTAAATTAAACAATAAATTGTTTCGAAATAGCTCGCTTATTTTTCGTTTCCTTGTTTTAAGAATGCCAAACAAATTCTCGTAGTTACTATACCTATGATCATACCATTACATTTTCAACCTCCAAAATTACACACGTTTTTAAGCCGATCGTCAGATATGGTGAAAAATATTGGTCTAATCATAATTATTCCTGTTATTTATTACTTTTGAAGTGTACGACTGGACATCAATCCCAATGCTACCCTCGTTCTATGTAAAAACGTGTGAAATATTGAAGGTTAATACTGCACTGTATAAGGAACGAAGTAGAGCAATATGCACTGTGGTTGCTTCGCTGTATCGATTGGCTAACCATCGATAGCTAAATGCATCGATATCGCAGCACCCCTACATCAAGGCATAAGGAAATATCTCGCATCGGCTAAAATGTCGACAATTTATCGTAGCCTGCTTTAGGCGTGATCAGATTGTTATAACTAAATTGGTTTTTATGGCGGAGACTGCTGCTTGGGATTGTTTCGGTAAGGTCTGCGTAGGTCTCGTGTCAGGCACTTAAAAGTCAGGGTTACCTTTTGGAAGTTTTGGACTTCGAATATATGACAAACGAATGGTTAAGTATAGAGACACGTTTAAAAAACTTTATTAACATGTAGGAGTCAAGTATTTGAAAGAAAGAAAGAAAGAAAATGTTTATTCAGCAAAGTATAAGAAACAGAAGGAACAGATACAAAATAACACAGTTGATGCTGACAAGGACCCCTTTCAGCATATGCTGCTGCAAGCAGCAGCGCTGATTTTCAGTGGGGCCCTGAACTTAAAAAGCTAAAAACAAAATACCCTTAAACTAAACCTAAACCTATCAGGTGACGCCACGCTCACCATGACCCTATTTATGTTAACAGACCGTAATTAAATATTTTTCTTCGTCTACGAGTATATCAGACAAGAAGTAAAGTATGGTACAATTATTTTTTCAGCCCAGGGTTGGATTAACCAGGCCACTGCCTAGGGGCCCCGCGCACACAAGAAATTGAAAATGTTTCATACAGTGAAAACGGCTGAAAAGGGGCCCCGAGAATTGCATTGCCTTATGCCCCCGACATGGTGGTGTTTGCGGGTGGTAGAACCTTGTGTAAGGTCCGTCCGGATCGCTACCACCATCTTGCTCGCTAATCCTGCCGCTACGCAGTTGTAATTGCACTATTGTGTTCCAGCGTGGAGAGCAAGACAGCCGATGCAATTACTGGCACAAGGCGTATTCCATCTTAACCCTCTAGGTTGGCAACGCATCTGTAATCTCCTTGGTGTTGCTGGTGTTTATACATGCCGGACGGCGGTGATCACTTACCATCAGGTGACCCACTTGCTCGTTTGCTTTCCTATGTTGTACAAAAAAAAACAGTATTTCCAGGTTCTAGGGATAGCCGCTGTCTTTTGATGCCGCAAATGTTGTGTTGAGTTGCGGCCATGTAGCGCAAGATGGTCCGATGACCTCATACAGGTGGCAGGAAGGCGCTGGTTGCATGCCGCTTCCAACCGGCCACTTTGGAAATCCATGGAGGAGGCCTATGTCCAACAGTGGACTTCTTGTGGCTGAGATGATGATGATGATGATGAGCGCACCTCATTCAGTGTGGCAATGTTTCTGTTCCTTAAATATTTAACCATATCAACCTAATTCTAAGGCATACATTATTGACGTTATGAATAGCTTAGTTTGGGGGCACGCCTTGTACGTATTAATCTTCCTTACAACAATACCAATCAACTTCATTACAATAATCGATGGTTTTTATTATGTTGTAATCTCCGGAATGACATCTGAATCGACTGGCACAATTCCACTATTCGTCGTTTGATTTATTGGCGTCTGCGAATCTCAGACACCCACATTATTACTTGTGTCCGGAAGTACCATAAATAGTCTCCGCTTTTGGCAGCGAAGCGATATAAGCTTTCAATTTGATCTTGTATCTGCTTAAAACCAGAATGAGTGGCATTCAGTGCCTTTATGCAGCATCGAACGATATGAAAGCCAAACAGAAGGCAGATGCATAAGTAAAGGAGACCGACGGGTCTTGAAACAGAGGTGAGTTGAAACAACGTCAATTTCGCGGAATCTATAACTGTTATTGAGATGGTGACAACTCTGTTTAGCCGTTCCCCACCACCCCGAGCCCCTCAAAATGCATCGTTGTCTCATGGCGCGCGGTTGATGAGTTCTAGCACCCATGACAAAAAAATACAAAAAATAAGTTTCAATCCGTTTTTTAGCTACCCCTAATTTGATAATGTGTTAGTGTTTTGGCTTGTGCTATAGGTAATAGAATATAGACATTTTTTATTCCACAGCTTGCAAAACAGACTCAAGAAAAGGGTAGTTGATTCAGGCGTTACTTTGCGGAGGTCCATTTTAGCAAACTGGAACAAATTACCTTGCTACTCCTCGAAATTAGAGTTATGCACGTGCAAAACATCCGCGTCTGTGTGAGATATCGACAGTGGAAATCTCAAATGTCGTAAGGGACATTAAGGAACATGTCCCTTACGACATTTCAGATTTCTAGTGTCGATATATTATTAATGCAGAAACCCTCTCAACTCAGTTTGTTGACAAGAAAAGGGCTTAAAGTTGACATTAAGTGCTGATACAAAGCGTACAAACGGAGTCCACTCAGCATTTTTCGAGTCAACCAGGGTGGCATGACGCTGATGTCACGTGGATCCTTGGTGATGTGCGACCGTAGAGAGATGTGTGCGACGCAGAGCTGCGCGTCACGCAGTGTGACTTTCTTTTTATTGGACTTGTGCTGGTAGCCTCAGACGGCTTTGTAAGCCTCCCGAAGAGAGGGACGCAGCGTGACACACGCCCACCATCGGTTGATAAGTATAATGTACGATCAGGCTCAGAAGTAGGTGAACATTTTAGTACCTTGTCGCTGTCAGTGATGTGACAAATTCGAACAACTCTCATTTCATGGTACAACGACAAGGTTCTTAATTGTTAAGATACTTTTGAGCCTGACTGTAGTCTTATCTCTCTCATACATTATGTACGAGTATAGTACGTATTAGGTAGGTATATTTTATAATAAAGCATCTTTGTCTTGAAGCTTAAACATCCGGTAATAGTGTTCAAATTATTTAAAAAAAACGGCATACTAAGCATAGTCTATGCAAAATAAAGATATTTCAATGTTTAATATTTGAATATCCATTTCGCGGGTAGTAGGACCTTGTGCAAGGTCCATTCGGGTCGCTACCACCATCTTGCTCGCTAATCCAGCGGCTGAGCAGCAGTGCTTGAACTATTCGCACGCTTAGAATTAAAGCGACTTAATTCTGAATATGACATTTCTCAAAATTAAACCCTATGGCTGTTTCATACTTTTTTATCTAGAGATACAACCGTGACGCCATCTGTGGTTGTTACAAATTTGAGTAGTGAGTAGCACTGACCTATAAGTAATGGACTTCTAGTCAGTGTTTAAAAAATGGCCTTATCGAAAGAGGAGTAAAAAGAGGAGTAATTCGCCCCTTTAGAATTAAAGCGACTCAATTCTGAATATGACATTTCCCAAAATTAAACTCTATGTCTTTTAAATAAGGTGAAATTTTGGGACGTGTATTATTCAGAAATGAGTCGTTTTAATTCTAAAGGTGCGAATTGTGCTGTCAGTTTCCGTGCGACGGCGCTTCTGTCAAAATGCCATACTGCACTGTGAAAACATGTAAAAATTACAGTAGCAAAGCCAAAAGAAAGGATGGAATATCGTATTTTCAGTAACTAATCTATTGTGTTATAATTCAGAAGTAATTAATTGCTCAGTCTTTCATTTATATTCGAATTAAGTTACCATATCAATGATTGAAAGATTCAGAACAAAGAAACTATAGAGCCGCTTGGATGTTAATTTTATATTCATGCAAATTCTTATTAAATGCCTGATTTTGCTGTTTTCCATATGCCCCAAATCACGTTTAGTAGAAAATTAGGAATGTTTAAATTAGAAATCAAGAATTTTACCTACCTAATTTTACCTAGGTCAACCAATTTTTATTGCTTTCATTTTGAAAAATATTCGGAAAATATAACAGAGTCCTAATAAAGTTTCTGGGACTTGTAACATTTGGAATCAATTAGAAAAAACAAATTTTGGAACATTAACAGAAATAGGACTAAAGTGTTGAGTTTCAGTAAAGACGAATGGACTTCATTGCATTTATAAGCTTTATGAAGTTAAGTATTTTTAAACACTAATTTCACTTTTTTGCTTTTCTGAAAGGGATTTGAAAAAAATGCTGAAACAGGTGTTTCTTAATTTTAAATAGTTAGTATGGATTCTGAGTTTCATGAGTCTAAAACAATCTTTTAATTTTTTCCGTTGTATTCTGGATTTATTTGAATAGGCATGCGAAAATTCCATCAAAATACGTTCAGCGGTTTGTACGTGATACGCGTTCAAACAAACAAACAATTTTTTTTTAATGGTCTTATTGTGTCCAGTTACTCATTTTAAGTCGCCCTGGGTGGTTCTTTTTTTTAAATCTTCAATGAACAGTTCAGTAGGTGGGTAGCCATTTATTCATTCTTTCATTTCAATGGTATTTGTGGTGGTTTTTTAATTAGATTTATGCTTCAAAGTACATTTAATTGTCATTATTTTATTAATAAAATTAAAACTAATAATAGTTTCTACAAGTATCTAAAATTAAAATATTTAATTGTTGAATTAGGAGAACTGCGACTCTATTAATCTCTGTTCATTGTGACAAGAGAACCGCCATTTCAATGCCAATGTTTTTTTTTATAAGTTCAAGCTGCCAGACATATTTTTAGAAATGCAATAATAAAAAAACCTATTTGCGACAAAACTTTATAAATGATAATTGTATACCATTTTATACAGTATGGCGTCGTAGTAAGGTTGAAATTAAAGAAAATATAAAAAGTCAATTAAGAGTGTACATTTTGAACATGGGCGTCAACCTATTCTCATTTGTCGGGCCGTTTTTCGGCTAACATTTAGTATGACATTGTACATCCATGCATTATAATATCGTTGGTGAGTAGGGACCCTATGCATTTACTCGTAAACATAGAGTTAGCCTAAGATCCTAGGATGTTTTGTGGTTGAACATGGTCACCATTAAGTAAAGTGATGCCGTGTAAGGCGCGCTATTCACGAGGAGGACGTTAATTATCGTAGTGAAGTCAGTGAACAGATCCATCATGGGCACTGTACAACTGTGTACTGAGGTACAGTCCATTTGGAAAATAACTATTTAATTAAATGGAGCAAAATAAATGTGACGTAATAGATATTGGACCATGGTACAGTAGGGGAAATATATTCACGTACCACCTTAGAACCCTATCGCAATGACGCGACGCGTTAAACGCCAAGCTTTGTCATTCAAGTGTCATGCGTATGTCTCTTCGACTAGGTTCTACGGTGGTACGTGTTTCAATTTCCTTGACTGTACAGACAGCAGCGGGGCTGCACACTCAAACAAGTCCAAAATATTTACACATACATTGAAATAATCATGCATGTAAGGAAAGACATCCAATTTTTCTAGTAACGTTGATCAGCCAAAGGCTAGCTAAAACCAATAAACCTCGTGTTCTATTTTACAACAAAATTGTGCGGGAGTCCGTCCGGATGGCTACAACTATCTTGCTCGCTAATCCTGTTTCAGTGCTTGCACTTGTTGTGTTCCGGCATGGAGAGGAAGACAGCCGGCGTCATTACTGGCACAAGAAGTATTCCATCTTAGCCCTCTGGGTTGGCAACGCATCTGCAATCTCTTTGGTGTTGCGGGTGTCTTTACGCGCTGGTGATCACCATCAGATGACCCACTTGCTTGTTTGCCTTCCTACTGCTTCTTAGCGGCTGGATTAGCGAGCAGGTCGGACCATGCACAAGGTCCAAAATGAAGTACGATGTATATGCGAAATGAAGCTAATTCAAAATTCAAAAATTCAAAAATTCAAAATTATTTATTCGCTGATTTTAGGTACAATAAGAATAAGATTAGTAAAAGCACATATAACGTTTCACTAAAACCTACCTTACTAGGTATGCGAAATTAAAACTAGGACAAACTTAAATCTATTTATAATCCAAAAGTTCTTGAATGTATAAATTATAAATAATTTCAAAGCATGTAAGAATATTGCAGCCCAGTGTACTAGCTGCACGTAGGCCGGCCATTAGCGGTGAAGAAGCTCGCGTGACCAAACGAATAACCCACGCGCCGGACTACCGCAAAAACTATGTCCTCCCGTGACCGCACTGACTGGCGAATTGCCGGGCCTGTTTGATGGATCGGTTTAGTAGCTCAGCCCGTTGAAAAGTTTGATAAAATGTAGCCTAGGTATGTATAACATTGAATCAAGAACGAGAATAGAATTCATATGTATGAAGCTAGCGGAGACCCGCGACTTCGTCCGCGTGGAATGAGTAGCCTATGTCCGTTAGGGGTAGTGTAGCTTTGGAATCGGTTCAGTAGTTACCCCCTACATACAAACAAACAAAGTTTACCTCTTTATTATATTAGTGTAGATGTAGATTAGTGTAGATGAACTAGCATTTGGGTATCAAATGTGTCGAACGTCAAGTCATATTTTATGGTTAGTGCATTTTGATGAAAAAAAGTGTAGGTATGTAAATGTTCGGTCTACGTCCAAGGAGTCGTGGTAAGTAATCATGACCGCCTATAAACACCTGCAACACCAAGGAGTTTGAAAATGCGTTGCCAATCCAGAGGGCTAAGATGGAATACCTCTTGTGCCAGTCATTTTACCGGCTGTCTTGCTCTCCACGCCGGAACACAACAGTGCAAGCACTGCTGCTTAGCCACAGAATTAGTGAGTAAGATGGTGGTAGCGATCCGGACGGACCTTGCACGAGGTCCTACCACCCGCATAATCAATGCTCAAATTCGAATTCAAAACATAATTGTAGTGTCTAATTACTTCGATTGCTCATTATAAAGTACTTTAAGTACCTTCATGAGCACGTGTCCAATATATCTCCAATATGGAGGTGTGATCGTGTCGTGTCGGCCGCCTGCCGAACGCGAGGGAGTGGGTTCGAGGCCCGCGCGGGCGGGCGTGCTCTGTCACTGCGACATAGCTCGTAATTCGGTTGATGGACAGACACTGTTTGTAATTTTCGGCATATTTGGTTATCTCTTGTGCGTCCCTTCAAAGTTAAAGTCAAAATATCTCTATTCAGATTAGGCTTACAGAAAACTGCTATGAGTGCATAATATTTACCACCGGTTCGGAAAAAACGTCTGATGAGAAGATACCGGCCAGAAACTCAACGTTAAATCACTAAATAGTTAGACATACGGAGCAGCACGGAGGGTTAAATTAAACTTGGGAGTCATGTTAGGTTTTGCGGGTGGTAGAACCTTGTACAAGGTCCGTCCGGATAGCTACCACCATCTTGCCCGTTAATCCTGCCGCTAAGCAGCAGTGCTGGCACTGTTGTGTTCCGGCGTGGAGAGGAATCACTGACACAAGCGGTATTCCATTTTAGCCTTCTGGGTTGGCAACGAATCTGCAATCTCTTTGGTGTTGTGGTCTATTGGCGGTGGTGATCACTTACCATCAGGTGACCTACTTGCTTGTTTGCCTTACTATTTCATTAAAAAAAACTCTATTCCGATTAGGCTTACAGAAAACTCCTATGATTGTCATAAAATTTACCACTGGTTCGGAAAAACCTCTGATGAGAAGATACCGGTAAGAAACTCAACATTATACCAGTGTCACTAAATAGGCACACAGACGGAGCAGCACGAAGGGGTAAATTTAATTTGGGAGCCATGTTAGGGCTACTGATAATTATCTTCTGCAAACTTAATGACTTTCAAATAGTATGGAAATGATTTGAGTGAATGAAATGATTTAGTTAGACACGGCTGCACTAAACGTGCGCGCGGGGGAGGGGATTACGTGTTGCGCACTCCACTCTCGCGCAGAGCTTGCGTAATGTGAAACTGAATATCAGTGCACCTAGCATGAACATTTTCGACACGCGTTAACTAAAAAACAAAAGTTTCATAAATTCATGTCACAAACGGATACTTTGGCAAACAGCTTTTGTTTCGGAAACTGTTAATATTTCAAGGTTTTTATCAAACAAACCTAACCTAACTTATAGGGTTCTACTCAAGCGTCCTAAAATAAATCCTAAATAGTTTACAGTTTCAGAAAAAAGGCATTATACCAAATGATCAGTTTGTTCTAATGATTGGATAATTCGCTACGTAACGCAGTGCACTCAGGTACGCAGCGACAGCAAGTTACCGCGTGTCAAGAAGGTTCATGCTAGGTGCGCTGCACAACACACTGCAACTCTCCTTTGTGCAGACTGAATGAGCAAAGTTTTTTAAAGAAACTTACTCCAACTTTGCTAGACATGAAATGACAAATAAGGCAAATAAGAGCGCCATAACTTTCTATGTCAAAATATTTTAATGGGGTAGCCATCATCTCATTTGGTGTTTCTAGTAAAGATTACTTTAAGACCTTTTATACTTTTTAAAGCAGGGTAATTTTTGAGATGTCCGGATTCTGACATTTTCAGCCAAGTCGGTCCCATTTTTTATCAAAATCCAATTCCGATGCTGAGATTCATGAATAATTAAGGGAAATCCTCAAAGATTATAAGTGTAAATACAGTGATCTTTAAATAGTTATGTTTGTTTATGTACAGTCAAGGAAATTGAAACATGTACCACCGTAGAACCTAGTCGAAGAGACATACGTATGACATTTGTATGATTAAGCCTGGTGTTTAATGCGTCGCGTCATTGCGAAAGAGTTATAAGGTGGTACGTGAATATATTTCCCCTGCTGAACATAAATACCCCCTTTGATAAAAGCACTGTATGTGAAATCAGTGTTTAATTTAAAAACTTACTTAAAGCGAGTAATTAAATTTTTCAAAAGATTATTCAGGACAGTTTATTGACAAAATATAGTTTTTTTCCTTCGTTCTTAAAAAGTAGAGCAGTCAAAGTGCTGTCAATGTAATGAATGGAATCATGTCACGGGTTGAAAGCGTCGCGGGCGGTGCGTGGGCGCAGCGAGCTGCAGCGGCCGGCTCAGCAGCGCACACAGATACAGTAGGAACTTTTCCAATACAACTACAAAAACAAAGACAAAAAAAAGCAAAGAATCAAACCTAAGTTTTTATTTTTATTTTAAATACCCTTTTTATTAAATAGGGAAGGAAACGAGCATGCGGGTTACTATTTTAATGTTGCATCGTCTACACACATGTACCAAATTTCTAGACATTTCCACCAACGGAAGCGTGTCAAACTGTCAAGATTCACTGGAAAGATTTGATCATAGACAGTAGAGTGATTCTTTAATGTAACATCGTTGCGCTCAACGATGTCCCAGCGCTGAAGATTGGATCCGTATAAAAGAGAGTGCAAGCGAGCGAGTCAGAGCGCCGTGACCTTGACATGACTGTACAAGTTGAACTTATCTCTACCTGCGTCCCTTTCCTATGACACTAGTTAGACAGAGCTACGCAGAGGTGTAAATTTAAGTTGGGCGGTCATGTTAGGGCCGTACGAAGACGAATGAAGAGCTCATTAGCGTATGCAACAAACTTTTCTACTCCCCGAAACTAGTGCAAAAACGCGAAACAGCTGTCTTACTTGATGTGACCTGTCGCTTGTTTATTTTCTCCTTCTTGCTTCTTGTGGGTGGTAAAACCTTGGGCAAGGTTCGCCCGAATCGCTACCACCATCTTGCTCGCTAATCCTGCCGATAAGTAGCAGTGCTTGCGCCGTTGTGTTCCGGCGTGGAGAGCAAGACAGCTGGTGCAATTACTGGTACAAGAGGTATTCCATCTTAGCTCTCAGGGTTGGCAACGCATCTGCAATCTCTTAGTGTTGCGAGTGTTTATGCGCAGCGGTGATCACCCACTTGCTCGTTTGTCTTCTTATGTTGTATAAATATCTTACTTATGCAGTTGCCATAATAAAGTACTTTCTCACTTGCACACTCAAGATATCTTGTACCTACCTATATTCTTAACTTTAGGTTTAGCCTACTGTGAATTCTTTATCCATTACAAATTCTACGAACCGACACCTATTCCCTACCGGTAATTTGCATAAGGCGGTTGCAATTAAAGCGCATTTACTAATCCAGCCAGCCAGCCAGCTTCTTTATCTCCTCCAGCCGAGATAGTTCGAGATAGATCGAGTTAGGTCGAGATATAGCGAGATAACGGCGCAAGAGGAGGTCGCTAATTACAGCGCGTGCGCATTTACGGTCAAGTAATTCCAATTGTAGGATAGTGAAGAGGAAAACTTATCGATTAATCGTTTTTTCTCAACATGAAAATAAAAATAAAAAACCGAAAGTTTTATTTGTTTGAAAATATACTTCTGAGGAATTTGTTACTTGCTAGAACAGGTTAATTTAAAAAGCCTATCACAAATAAACATTTATAGGTTAGATTAGGCTTGATTAATAATTTTAAATAATTCATAGTTCCAAGAGTTCATTTACGGATGCTGTCACAATTTTGTGAATAAACAAAGTGACTATGGGATAATGCTGTCATCGATGAATATAGTTATTTGGTACCCCACTCTTACGAAATACCGGCCTTTCGTACGGCGAGTGACAGATTTGGAGACCGACGGGTTGAAGAGTCTAATAGGGCGGCAACGGACCAGTGAGTCTCTTGTGGTCGCTTGATCCTATGTGCAGCGGTGATCATGTCCATCTCACTCGCTCGCATGCCCGTTACGCAATGACATTATAATGCATGGATGTACAGTGTCATACTAAATGACAGCAGAAAAACGGACCGACATGAGGATACAGGTTGACGCCAATGTTACAAATGCAAATTATTAGTTTACCATTTATAGCCATTGGATTTACAATTTTACGTCTAACTGCATAAAATAATAATTTATTAAGTTTCGTTGCAAATAGGTTTTTTTACAAAATAAAAGTATCGACAGCAGCGCCGTCGATCCGACAGATTGACAGCGCGAGCGATTGTCGATTTGTTGTACTTTTGTTCCAATTTTGATGCGGCCATATTTTAAACGCTGACGAGAAGTCCATTACTTTTAGGTCAGTGCCGTTACCATAAAAAATATGTGGCTTACTTGCTGAATAGAAAATGCAACAATTTTGTACTATTTTATTTGCCCTTTAAAAATTATCTTTTGCTGACTGTACAAACATTCTTTAAACTAGTTTATGTTATTGTACGCACATAATCGCAGCAAAAATATAAATGTTAATTACTTAATTGCATTGATCGACGCGAGAAAAACATATAATTGTCTTGAAATTAATTATAGTGCTTACTGTCTTCCTTCCTCTTAATACACGAATGCTTTACTGTTTATTTATTTAAAAAGAGGTATATATCAATCATAAGTATAGCAGTATCTTTTTCGCGTGGTAGGATCGCTACCACCATCTTGCTCGCTAATCCAACCGCTAAGGTAGCGAGCAGCGCTTGCACTGTTGTGTAACTGAAATTATTGGCACAAGAGGTATTAAATTCCATCTTAGCCTTTGGGTTGGCAACGCATCTGCAGTTTTCTTGGTGTTGCGGGTGTATAGACACCCGCGGGCGGTAGTCATCACTCACCAAAGGTGTCCCACTTGCTCGTTTTTTTCCAATTTTATAGCAAAACCATTCTCAGGCCGAGTTAGGCCGATTTGTAAATAGACAAAAAATACGAGGTCAAATAGGACATATCTCCAGAAATAAGATAAGCCGCCTTTTAAAATATCTACTAAAATAGGGTTTTTGTTTAATTGTGTTATGTCTAAATAAATACTATCCTACAATAATATAAACATAAAAATTCGTAGGTACTATCTGAAATTATTTAAATTTTTTTAAGTCTCTTGAGCAAAAATATTACACATTTAAATGTATTTTGTTTTTACAATTTTGACCGTCCGTAAAGGGCCTTTACTATCTTTATTAACAAAGCCTTTATTAAATCACACTTACATTACATATATCCTACAATTTTGGCAACAGAAATAATTAATCAGAACGAGAAGATTTTTTTAAATTCAGATCTCTTTATGTCTTAAACACATAAACTTACTTATAACTCTTAAAACGTTAACACGTTATTACTGCTATTGATTTAAAATGTTAACCAACCCAGTTATAAACCGTAATTAACAAATTTGACGCAAGCATCAATGACTCAATAATAAACTCGAAGAGGCCAAACTCAGTGCAAGCAAGACTTCCGCGAGCGGCCCGCGAGTGCCATATAAGGCGCCAGTCCGCCGCTGCAGGTGCCGGCGCATCGTCGCCCGCGCAGCTAATTTCAGCGCGCCGAAACTAAATACCCAAAAGCGTGCGCGCGCGCCTGCCTAATACGGCACCTTTCTCGAGTTACGCGCGCTGGCACGGCCGGCTGAAAAACACGTAAAAACGCTTTTATTTCGGTAGCGAGCCGCCTCTAAATTTAGGACGTATGTTCGCATGAAAACTGAAAGTAATACGAGCGATTTTGGTTCGGGCTGAGATGGCTGTATTTAGATTAGAGCGCCGACCTCCGCCGGCTGATAACGTGCGCATAACCTCGCCGAGCGCAGTCGGTGCGCGCGCGCAGCGAACATGTGCCTGTGAATATTGTGTTAGTGCATAAATTACTGGATTTGGATGTCACAAATGCTGCCTGAAGGCGGAGGTAAATATTGCAACCCGGTTGTTAAGACTAACTTGTTTGACTCCACAGTGATTGGTTCTGATTTGGAAAGTTTAGTCAAAACTTTGTGTATTTATCATTACGATTTCGATTTCTTAGTTTCCTTTTCGTAGATTTTTTTACATTTCAGTGACAAAATTGGCTTTACTCCAGTAACAGAGTTAACTATGTAACCCACATAGCGTTATCTGTTAGTGTTATCGCAATGGAAACATTAATTTTATCGCTGCACCGACGGCGTGTTACCAATTATTTTCGATTGTGTTTATCAAAAATTTATAATTAAAAACATAACAAACTTGCTGTTTTACGCGTCGAGAAGGGTGCATCGACGAGCGTCCAAATAACACTGAATACAATGTAGTCTTATTACAAAACTTGAACTAAATTAACGCCTCAGTATTTCAAGTACATTTTTAAGTACATATAAAATAAAACAAACACGTCTTCTATTCGATGTTGACGGAACAGAAAAGACGAGTTAAAAACAGCATTTTATTACGGCTTTCGCTAGCTCTATCTCAGTATTTATCCACGTAGATTTTTTAAAATAAGATCCAAATAGTTTTAGTTTTGCTTTAACATCACTTAGACCACAAATATTCATGCCTTAAGCAGGGTAAATTAGTTAAAACGTGCGTTATTTAATAACATCTAGTACAGTTGTCCGTCGATCTGTAAACAGTCATGTAACTCGAGTATTGACATCGAGTCGTCTTGCTCTCGCAACCGCTCAAAACACTTAGCCCGGTTCTCACAAAACAACTACATAATTGTATTTTTAATTATTTGACATAATTGATTACATAACCCACTAACAGAAGTAAACTTTATTTTATCATTCTCTAATGATAATAGTATTTTATGCAACTGTTGCATAATGAGGGATCTTAAAACACGAGTGTGGTTTAATGAAACGAGCGTCAGCGAGTTTCATAATAGGATCACACGAGTGTTTTAAGACCTAATTATGTACAGTTGCATACATTACTTTATCTGCACACATATCCTAAGTACTCTATGATGGGTTCAGAAGCCATAGGGCAATGACCTGCATTGCTACTAGCTACTAGTGCTAGGTACCTATTAAATATCTATAGACTGTACACATTAAAATAATGTAATAAAAAAATAATTTGAACAAATATATGTATGTGTAGATAAAATTATTTTAAAATGAGTGAGGTAATCAGAAAATGGTTTTGATGCAACGTATGAGCGAATATACCTCTAGATACTTGCTTTTGCTCGTGACTTTGTTCGCGTAGATTTTTACCCGACTACTGAGAAAAGGGAGGGTTATGGACTACATACTTTCTCCCTTCTTTTCATTTTCTTAATGGCAGATAAAATAAATCATGTTGTACAGTCAAGGAATTTAATTCCCTACCCATTTCGTTAAAATGTCGTCTGACATTCGCAATGTATTAAGGTCGATATTTCAAACTAACGTCTTGCTCTATAGCTCTTATGGTGACAGTTTGCTATATGCTATTGAACCTTAGGTGGGTTGGAAATTAAATTCCTTGACTGTACCTCTACACTTTGCAAGGAAAATAAACAGTATAAGTATCATGTATTTAAGTATATATTTATCTATATAAGTATGTTTATCCGTTGTCTAGTACCCATAGTACAAGCTTTGCTTAGTTTGGGACTAGGTCAATTGGTGTGAATTGTCCTGAGATATTCATTTTTTTATTTTATTTAAAAAAAATTAAATTGTCTATTATCGCCATATTATCGCCCTCGATCACTGTCCAAAAAGCACGTTCATCCGTCGGTCCGTTTTGACGTGACAGAAGGTCGTACAACTAAATAAACTTTTGCATTAATAATACAAGTTAGAATATTAGTGTCAATTATATTCTATACTTACCTACGAGTATTAATTTATGGCTAAAGTGTAGATAAAACGATAATATTTACACCGTTTACACCCACTTGCGTCAACCTGCGCGTGCGTTGACTATCTACGTACATAATAGTTAACTCAAATGTTAGTCGCCGACGAATCCGTCAAATTAACCTGATAGCCAGGTTGACGTAACTGAGGCTTAGGTAATACCGTTCGTGTGTTGTATTTTGGTACAGCTGGGTATAGAATACTAAAATATTCTGTACCGCACTGCACGGAAATGTTGCCGTAGATGCTCAGAATTGCGGCCGCAAACCTGCAAATTTCTGCGCAGCTACCCAACCTAACCCAACCAATAATGTGCTTTATTTGGCCTGGTTTAACAATGTTTTCGACTATGCATGTTTGTTAGCCACTTAATGACTTAGAACTATTTTTTTTATATAACTTTACCATTGGTAACAGTCTCTTTTACTCAAAATTATAGGTAATATACTTTATTGCGTTTTATAGAAAATAGTAAAAAAATTATTAAAAATAACTTACAAAGCAAATAAGTCGCGGTCTTTCACTTAGGAGCGATCTCATCCAGATAACTGTTAGGCGTTGAAAACACAGAAAGTAACCAAATTAAGCAGGTGTTCAGTAGTGATTTGAATGCATGTAGAGTCAAAATAATTTCAAATTGATGTCACCAAATATCGAATCAAACTCGCAGCTTGTAGTTTTAAGGTTAATAAATACTAGTTTGTTATTACGGAAAGAGCCATCTTTAATAAACCTAATTTATTTATATGCAAGTATGCTTTAATTATCACGAAGTAACGGTAGACGACCTTGGTCATCGTGATGTTGGGAGCATGTCTTGCATCACTGATGCGCACTGACTCAGGTGCACCAAAGTGGTCTCAAACTGATGTAACGTCATCATTGATTCTTTACAAACTAGCGATCTACCCTGGCTTTGTGCGGGTACAGTTAAGGAAATTGAAACACGTACCATTGTAGAACCTAGTCGTAGAGACATACGCATGACATTTGTATGACATAGCCTGGCGTTTAACGCGTCGCGTCATTGCGATAGGGTTCTATGGTGGTACGTGAATATATTTCCCCTACTGTACAATTAGGATGCATGCAATGTACATAAAAACAACAACATTTGCGGGTGGTAGGACCTTGTGCAAGGTCCGTCCGGATCGCTACCACCATCTTGCTCGCTAATCCTGCCGCTAAGCAGCAGTGCTTGCACTGTTGTGTTCCGGCGTGGAGAGCAAGACAGCCGGTGTAATTACTGGCACAAGAGGTATTCCATCTTAGCCCTCTGGGTTGGCAACGCATCTGCACTCTCTTTGTTGTTGCAGGTGTCTATAGGCGGTGGTGATCACTTACCATCAGGTGACCCACCTGCTTGTTTGCCTTCCTATGTTGTATAAAAAAAAACCTTTAGAAATTGTCTTTATGACAGTTGCGTGGTTTAGAAGGAGTAAGTGGCAGAAGATATGAGAACAAATAAGAACGGATAGCGACTTTGTTAATACTCTGTAAAGATAAAGATAATTAAGAAGATTTTAACTGACGGGCTGTCCTTGGCCGAGTGTTTTTAGACAATTCATAATTAAAAGATTCAGGCGTTGCGTTGTTCCATATTAACTTTCAAGTTGTAATTGCAGGAGTAGCTAGGTAATTTGTACCAATTTGCTCAAATAGTTTTAATTTTGTGCATTTTTTTTTCAACTAAAAACAACTAGATAATCATTTTATATTTGGCATAGTTTTGGCCTAGGGTTATTAAATGTTAAGAATGTAGTATTTGCTTTTGGAACTATTAGGCATTAAAGTGAGATAATATAAGAAGATAAGATATTTTCAGAATCAGAATCAGAATCAAAAAAATGTTTATGTTTGCGTAGAACATAGGTAGGCTGTAAGATACAGAGTTGTTAAACACATTTTATGTTCTTCTACGTCTTGCCAATGGGCGTACAAAACATTAGGTGAGTAGACAATAGAGTAAATGTCACATGCAGTTGAAAAATAACATACAATTCATGATACTTACAATAAAAAAATGACTTAGATTTAAAATTAAACATTGTAATACAAAGCTTCAGCAATTATGGTCAGACGCATAATTTTTATAGCGCTTTGATCATTGTAGAGTCTCTGACCATGAACATTACAAGTGTTTTATTATAGTCAATACTCCCATACTAATGTTACAAATGCGAAACTGAGTTTGTATGTACTTCCTTCACGTCTCACCGGAGAGCCAAAATGGACTAGTAGTTCAAAGGTCGGAAAATAATACATAATTAGGCTACTCTTTATCCCGGCCGAACGTGTAATTCTAATGTATATTGTTTGACCCACGTGAGCCAAGCCGCGGGTAAACTCCATTGTGACAAACATAAAGTTTTTCATTAAAATATGTCAAAGAGTGGCGCTTGAAATATTTGTAGTATAGGTCTCAGTCTTTTTCGTAGTTAGGATCCGTTGATTACTAAAAATAACACATGCTGTCACACTTACAATCTGGGCTTGACAGTTACTGCACTGTCAACAGCCACGAGAAATCTGTGCCATCTCCAATTTGTTTACTTAGCGAGTGCTTGCTCAAACCAGCGTAGCGGGCCGCGGCCCTTGTTCGTCAGGTGCTAAACGCCCAGTGACCAAATCGCAAAATACATTCTATTTGAACAAGCCATTGGCGAACTTTTGCTTGAGTAGCACATAAATTAGGTTTTTTTTTATATGATATAGGAAGGCAAACAAGCAAGTGGGTCACCTGATGGTAAGTGATCACTACTGCCCATAGACACCCGCAACACCAAGGAGATTGTAGTTGCGTTGCCAACCCAGAGGGCTAAGATGGAATGCCTCTTGTGCCAGTAATTACACCGGCTGTCTTGCTCTCCACGTCGGAAAACAACAGTGCAAACACTGCTGCTTAGCGGCAGGATTAGCGAGCAAGATGGTGGTAGCGATCCGGACGGACCTTGCACAAGGTCCTACCACCCGCAAGGTAGGTACGTAATTCCTTCGTGGAATGAGGTGAAAAACCGTTCGCGAACTACACAGGCCTTCAGCGTAAGCAAACTGCAGTAGCCGTGACAAACTGATTTATTTATTATTGTTATCTTTTTTTTTTACACTTTATGTGAAGTACTTACTATTGTGATGATTATGTATATTGCTCTGTGATCTTGTTTTCAAATTCAAATCACTTATTTCGGACTTTAAGTCCATAGTGTTAGAGGTTACAAACTTAAAGCTATGGTTAGTATTTTATAATGATACTAAACTTAAATTAAATTAAAGGCGCCTGGGCACCGGCATTACAGGGGCGTGCAGTTGCACATAACGCAACAGAAGCGGCGAGTCCCAGCGGTGGGCTAGCATGCTCAGGATACTATTCGAGCTGCCACGACTGCGATTGAGGAGAGACGCACATCGTTTCCTCATGATGGTAAAAAAGCAGTCTGTATGCGCCTCCGCGAACATTGTCGACGCACAACAATACCGTGGCAACCCGAACAACATCCTGAACGCGTCATTATATTGAACGCGCAACGCGCCGCAAGCCCGCCGAGTAAAGTTACTCCACAGGCCGCACGTGTAGAAGAAAAAGAAGAAGTTTTGAAAAGAGAAAAAAAAAGATAAACTGCTGAGTTTCTTCCGGCGTTTCTTCTCCGCAGAATCTTCCATTTTCCGAAGCGCTAGTAGATTCAGATATGTAACAGAGGCTATATATGGCCTACTAGCAGAATAGAATTATCATTTTAATTTTCAAAATATAAAGTCAGACGCAAGAGCGAATGAGATGTACCTATAGTCGACCAAGTAATTGCTTAGCCACTTTTGAACCTTATCCCCTTGTAATACGACCGAAAACTGGTTAAGCAATTTCTTGCTCGACTATACGAAGCTTGCCGAAAGCATTAACAAATTGGAAGTACTGTACTGAAACGTTTACTGTGTGTCAGCAGAAATACAATGATAATTTTCTTTCTGTCTCTCTGAATACAGACGCTTTCGTGCCGTTGTTATATTACTTAGAAGATGCCCAGGACTTGATCAACCTGCGAAACTAAGAACCTGTCTTAATTTAATTAAAATATCACTTCAGATTAATAATACCGTAAGAGATATTTTATAGGTCAAAAGTCTGACCTCAAGTCATTAAAAGTCAAGAAACTAGTCATGAATTTAAATATTTTCCTTATCGAAAAGTCTCGAATATGTCCTAGGTCGTAAACATATTGCCGGTTAGGGACACATTAACTAATACGTATGTTGTATACTAACTTACATTGTATTACAAATTCCTACAAGGCTGTACCTGAGTCTTAGATATTGTACATATTAACTAGGTAGGTACGTATAAGCAGCAGTGCTTGCACTGTTGTGTTCCGGCGTGGAGAGCAAGACAGCCGGTGCAATTACTGGCACAAGAAGTATTCCATCTTAGCCCTTTGGGTTGGAAACGCATCTGCAATCCCTTTGGCGTCTATGGGCGGTGGTGACCACTTACTATCAGGTGACCCAATTGCTCGTTTGCCTTCTATGTTGTATAAAAAATACACATTACATTTTGTAAATATTAAGTAAATAATAATGTGGTAAAAATTTATATTTTCAAGATTAACCCTGAGGAGGGTAAATTCGCCAAATTGCGAAGTTTGCGGAATTCCCGAAGATGTCTATCATTTGGTCATGGAGTGTGTCCGGACGAAGCCTATTAGGGACAGGTTGTTTGTGCAATTGGGGTTTGATTCCTTCAATGTGGGATCATTGCAAATGATTTTAGCTGAACCAACTAGCGATGCAGCTAGGTGTTTGTACAAATGTTTGATAAAATAGTTTTTTTGTGTTGTGGATTCTAGATGTGTTTTTGTATATAATTGTATTGTTTTCTAATGGGGCTGACATGTTCAATTCTGATCAAAGCCCCTAAATAAATAAAGAATTAAAAAAAGATTAACCCAGCAAATGTTTCAAAGTTGCAAACTTAGAAACATAATAGATAATAAGTACTGTTTAGGTAATACGACTGCCTTTTACTTAGACTGAGCTATCGAACAAACAAACGCGATCACAGGCATTTGAGCATTAGCATAACATGAAAAGGCATATTGTTGGCATAATCCCATTATGCCAACCTTACCGGGCCTTGTTCTGTGCACCTAGTACTGTAACTCGCGAGAACTCAGTGCGTCTTGTTCTAACCAGCCCACAAGAAGAGAGACGTACTGAGCTAAGTAGCGAGTTAACGCGTGTCGAGGAGGATCGTGCTAGGTGCACCGCTCCGTAAGAGACCATTAATAATGCTCCTACGCATCTCATGATTCATACTGAGCCCTAATACGGTAACTACTAACATTCATGTATTATTTATGGGTAAATAAAACCGTATACGCTTTGTGCATATTATTTAAAATTTGTGTCAGTCGTTGCCGAAAATATGGGTTGATTTAAGTCCGCCGTAACATGACCGACCAAGGTTAATTTATCCCCCAGTGGCGCTGTCTAACTAGTGTCATTAGAAAAACACGCACTGAAAAGTGAACTAAAACTGTTCGGTCAGTTTAGAGGTCTGTTAAGATGTCAGCGTACGCGCACCTTTTTTAAATTAGAATAGAATTCCTTTTTCCGTTCTGCTAGACATTAAGAGGAAACACCAAGGCCTAGAGAATTGAAAAATAGGTATTTTGTAAAATCTCTTGCTGCCTCCATCTATCAAGCCTCCCCCCGCAAAGCGCAATAGAGACAGCCGCAGCATGGACTGAAAATACCTATTTAAAGTACACGAAATCAACGATTCGTAGACCCCTGATTCCTTCTCCAAACCTTAACAGATTTACCTACTTTTTTCATTAAAAATTAAAGAAAAGCTTTGGCAGTGTTTCTTTTTTATATAATCTAGTAAAATTTGTTTTCTGAATGTATGAAATGAGCCGAAAATCTGGCCAATTTTTTAGGTTTTTGAATGTTCATTTCTCTTTTAATAATTAATTTATGAAAAAAAGGAAAACATAGGGACATGCATAATAGTGGCCATCGATTTTTGGAAAAAAAATTATTGCTCTACTGGCATTATCCAGAGAGGAAACAGGGGACGACGTTTGTGTGGAAAAACGGCCCTTGTGTTTCCTCTTAATATTTATGCATATTTTATAGTTATTTAATTCCTTTGTAAGTGGTGAAAAACGCGCAAGAAACAAAGTCTAGCTTATTTCTCTCCTAAAGTCAATAAATAAAAATTGCCAACGTTCTTCAGAAGCAACCAACATTTTAGTCACACGCAAATTTTCAGCTTTAAAATATGTGTGATACATCCATACAAGAATATTTTAAACTTCAAATATAACAGACAAGTTACCCACGTCCTTCTTGGGAGGAAAAGAGACTCAGGTAATTAAGAAAAAGTTAAATATAACACTTGACCCACCCAATCTCCACAACAATATGTGACTCAAACAAATGGGACACCAACCCGACACACTTTAACACATCCCAAGTCACAATAAACCGAAAATATCCATTCCTTTTACCCATATAATAATGTTTACATTTTCCACGGGCGTGCCAATTAAAAACGGGGCTTACGCAACAAAGAATAAGGCCAATTCTGCCGTGACGGATGTACCCCTGACGTGGTACAATTGGCCGCTTGCCAGAGCGGCGTGCCGTGACGTCACAGCACCAGTACTCGATGAGTAACGCGTGTGTATTGAGTTATGGAAGACAGCTGATTGTACACAGTGATGGTATTTCTTTAATGATGAATGAACGATTACATACAGTAGGGTTTCCCAACCTGCGGCCCGCAAACAATATAAAAAATACACAGGTGTAATTTTTTTAAGGGTGTAAGAACCCTGTGGAAGGTCTGTTTGGATCGCTGCCACCATCTTGCTCGCTAATTCTGCCGCTAAGCAGCAGTGCTCGCACTGTTGTGTTCCGGCGTGGAGAGCAAGACAGCCGGTGCAATTACTGGCACAAGAGGTATTCCATCTTAGCCCTTAGTTGGCAACGCATCTGCAGTGTCCTCGGTTGGTGTTGCGAGTGTCTATAGGAAGTGGTGATCACTTGCCATTAGGTGATTCACTTGCCCGTTTACTTACACGTTACACCATGGAGATTCCACCATGATTTGTACCAAACCGCTATCGGCGATTTTATCCTTTTAAGGGATCTCTTTCAGTCAACCTTTGAGTGGATGAAAGGATTATAATATTAGGGTCAGCCAAGATAATGACAGCGGGACCATACAAACACGTGAGCATTTGCTCTTATGCTCGACATGTGCTTCGTGCGTTACAGGTAAGGAAATCAAAACAGTCTCGTCCGTCTGTATGTAGATTATACAACAAATGTTGCGCTACCGACCAATTAGTGAACTTTAATTACATACTTAATGGGCAGTTATGCATAATATATTCCTCTCCCACTGGTGTTACGATATACAAATATACGATTCTAATTTATATTATAGTAATGAATGAATTAATGAATATCGTAACATTTTGATATGTAGACCAGTGAAACTAACATGACTAACTTTATCTCTAAGTGCGTCACTTTGTTATGTTACTAATTTGACAATTTGACAGAGACGAGGGAAGGGATAAGTTTTATTTAATTTAATTTTTTTTTCAATTGTTTTTTTCAATTTAAGTTTATTTAAGTTATACCTCGCCCGGTATTTTGTTAGGGCCACAGATATTAATTATTGGTGCATTCTTTCCCGTTATGAGTTGAATTGATTTGAAGTTTATTGTTAAGAATAAATTCATTCTCTTAACGCCTTCACGAACACGTTATTTTACGTTTTTCTGCTTTAATTAATCCTTCTAAAATACTACTTCCTACTTATATTATAAGAACAAAAGCAATAATGTTTTGGATATATCCCTGTTTGTTCCTCAATCACGAATTAACAGCTGGACGGATTTGGATGAAATTTAGCAGACAGATAGGTCATACATATAGTACTTTTTATCCCGTAAAAACCCCATGAATGCAGGGCGAACCCGCGGGTAAAAACTCGTTTATTATAAGCCCACGATGATGATTCTTCACCAGTTCGGATGACTAATATAAGCAGATGACGCTCCGGTTTGCATAAATTGTCTCGTAATGGTTACAAGTTATACCTAAGTTATTGTTTTTTTTTCGCATATTAATTCGCTTGTCAAAACGCCGATGACTATGTTGTTAGTTTGCCTGTTGTGGTAAAATGACAGTACCTAGTAGACACATGTTTATAGTTAAGTGAACTTTGGCCAATGATGAACAAACAATGCGGGTGGTAGGACCTTGTGCAAGGTCCGTCCGGATCGCTAATCCTGCCGCTAAGCAGCAGTGCTTGCACGTTGTGTTCCGGCGTGGAGAGCAAGACAGCCGATGTAATTACTGGCACAGAGGTATTCCATCTTAGCCCTCTGGGTTGGCAACGCATCTGCAATCTCTTTGGTGTTGTGGGTGTCTATAGGCGGTGGTGATCCCTTACCATCAGGTGACCCACTTGCTTGTTTGCCTTCCCATTTCATAAAAAAAATGCATAATCAATGATTTGACAATGATCGTGTCATATTGCGTTTTGACTCGTACCCAATGCTCTCCATACAAACGCTCCACAAACCTTAATCTATAGCCACGGTATTATTTGTATGTTGTCATTATGCTGTAGAAACTCGGTTTGTTTTTTTAAATATTCTTTATATTTTCAGAAATATTTACCCTTTTTTGTTTCTCCTAAAAAGCAAATATTGTCAAATCTATGAAGAGTATTAAAATAATTAAAACATACAAACCTAAGTTCTAGGTTAGGTATATTGACGGCATATCGCAAAATCTTTGCAACAACACTGTAACTGAATGACTCTTGGGTATCTACTAATGCCCATTTTCGTTTCTTTTGATGTTAAAATGATTACATACACACTGATAACTGATAACAAAGCTTGACGAAAAAGTACGTCAGGTAAGCGTGACGTCATGATGGGTGACCACACTACGAGATTTTAATTTCTTTATTCTGTTAGCAAACTAGCAAAATTTAATTAGGACGTATTTTAATAACTGGATACGTGCATTTTGTTCTCTCACGTTAACTGAGCCGGAATTGCTTAATTTGTATTACGTTCAATGTAACACCTGTATTATGCATTAAGTAATTGTCTAATTTTGGTCATGAAATCTCAAAAATTTACGGAAATCTTTAAAATGTTTCTTTTTTACCTTATTTGAAAAATAGGTGTTATATGTTTCACGTGTGTATTTGTGTGTCGCATCACAGCTGCTACATGGATGAACCAATTTTGTGTTGTTTTAAATAACTCATAAACTATAATGTTTCAGCGGCAGGCACTGAATATCAATATGACATTTATTGTGCAATGGTTCTACGGTCGTTCACGATTCAAATGGTTCTTAGGTCATGTTCGGTCTTAAATCTTGTTTCGTTATGATCAATCAAGCATCATTTCATATTTTTAGACGATGGTAAATCCTGCGATGCGCATGCGTCACCAGTGTTTACTATTCGGCTTATAAACGCATCTCACACTGACTCAATACTGTTAACGAGAATTATTTGTTACAAATATTGAACAACATTATCAATTGTCTCTCTCCTAGCGTTTTTAGCGGAGATCAGGGTCCAATTTCATAAACGCGACAGGCGACAGGTAACAGGAACAATTCGGTTAGGGTTGCCGACATTTTTTCGGTTGAATATAGTATTTTTGAGAATAAGCTAAGAAAATATATACCTCGTAGGTACGCTTCAAAAAATATAGTACTTTATGGAAAGATGAAAAAAAAGGCAATGGTGTAAGTTTGTTTTGTATCCTATCTATTTTAATAACGTGACAAGTGCTCGAAATATAGTATATTTGCGTACTATATATTAGTTCAACAGTATATAGTACGGAGAGTCGAAATATAGTAAAACACTATACATATAATATAGTATAGTATGGTTGCAACCCTAAATTCGGTATACATTGCTTGCCCACTATGATGTTAAGTCTGTAAGTCTGTAGCGTTACTTGTCGACACAGTATTCTACGGCGAATTATCACTGTCGCCTGTCGCGTTTATCGCTTGACGCTTTTGTGTTTTGCATGAAACTCCTAAAATGCAAATATTGTCAAATCTATGAAGAATATTAGAAAAATCAAAACATACAAACCTAGTTCTAAGGCTTAATGACAAAATACCAAAAAATCATTGCCATAGGTTAAGCTTTAGAGGGTGGAAGACGTTATCGCCGTTTGTATGGGGAGCGCTTTTTCGGGTTGGGTTCACACTCCTCTTAAAACCGTATCAAAATCCGTTGCGTGGTTTAAAAGGAGTAAGCGGCCGGAGATATGCGGACAGACAGGGATAGATAGCGACTGTTTTTTACTATGAAAAGGTTGCACTACAAATAGCACACTCGTTTGGCTCCATAATCCATAAAATAAAACTAAATCTACCCGGACGAAGGCGCGGGCAAAAGCTAGTCATATGAGCTGGATTATTAATACTAGATACCTACCGCGATACAGTGAGGTAGTTGCCTCAAAAGGCCAGTCTATTTGCGTGCGCTTGCGAAATTGGTATCATCCTTTATTTCGGGTGCGCGCGCGCCTTTCCCGGCGCGCGTATTTCGGGCGCGCTCGAGTTACCCGCGCGCTGACTTCTGCGGCCCTAACATGACTGCCGAACTTTAATTTATCCCTCCCTATGGCTCTTACCATTCGAACCACGTAGATATTTAACCGAATTAGACGCTATTATACCAAAATATGACAACAATACAATACAATTATGCTTAATTAAAAACAAAAAAAAAGCAGTTAAATATAGGTATCAAAAAGCTTGAGAGCGATCTCTTCCAGACACCCTGTACTTGAAATGTACACGTCACGGCACAAACGACTCTTTCTAACAAGTCTTATGATATGAACGAGACGCACTGAGATATAAATTAAACGTGCCCGGTCTTGAGCGACAGGTTACTTCGGTCATACATTTGTCTTGTCATTTCTCTCGGGGTAAGCTTCGGAAAAGTTTAATTAAAGATTTTTAATTGTACTCATTAGACTCAAAGCGTAAGTGTGCGCATGAAATAATGAACATTGAATTAAGGAGTGCTATTTTGAAATTACTTCAGTATGTAAATAAGCATTCTCTTACCATTTTCGGAAAAGGGCAAAAGTTAGGGGATGGTTCTAAGAACAGGGATGGAGATTGTATTGTGTAGGTTTTATTTGTACTAGGTACGTTTAGGATTTAATGCATTTGTTTTGTGACCAAAAATGTCAACATTTGCGTAATGTTATTAATAGATGACTTTGTTTATGTCAAAAGTTTTAGCATGCGTTTATTTTGTTCCAGAAGTGATGCGCCGCGGCGCGTGCGCCGACGTGTGCCCCGCGCCCCCTGCGCCGCTTCACCCCGCTAACAGGTAACCTTACCCTTCGTAAAATCTCTACAGAAATTCGTATCACTTCTTTTTCATCGTTATATCAGTCGGAAGACGTCCATTGCTGGGCATAGGCTTTACACAAGGATCTACGAACCCTCGATCCTCCTCAGATCACTTCTTAGTGCCTTTCAATCAGACGCAACCGACATACTACCTAAATAATAGATTCAGTAAGGATACTGTTCATTGAATTAACTGGTCGTATTTTATTTTCAGAACATCAGAAAACAAGGAGTTACTACGTCAGCAGCTACTGTCAGCCAGCAAGGCGCGCGCGGACAAGGGTGAACCTCCCAAACCCAAACACCGCAGCCGCCAGAAGAACCGATGGAAGCTCAAGTTCCACCACCAGGCCCTGCCCCAAGAATACCTTGACCACTACGAGCAAAGTCTCCAGAAAACCAAGCCCAAAAAGCCTGAGAAACCAAAAACAGAACCGATAGACTTTAACAACATCACGAACGAAACGTTCAAGATATGGGCGCAGAGGCTGGCGGGGATACAGAATGAGACTGGCACGCTGACAGTACCACAGATACAAACCATGGCCAAGGCCCAGAAGAAAGAGGACAAGAAGAAGAGTCCAGCGATAGCTCCGAGCAAGATCGTCACGTACGACGACTTACCCTACATGGGAGAGATGACGCTGAACAACTCCAAGCCGCGGCGAGGTCGCAAACCCAAAAAAGCCGACATCTGCCATCTAATTTATGAGAACTACGGAACCGTCGTCCCCGGTCAACCCCCTCCCCAAGTAGACAGAAGCCAACTTAGCCTATGTCAACCCTTCCGGAGCGACGTGTTGAGCACGCCTAAAACTGATTTACAAAACAAAATCATCTCTAGTTTATTAGAAAAGAAGCTGTCACAGGAGAACAAGAAGCGGTTGGAAACTCTAAGCCCGCCGCAGTTCGCCAGCCCGGACGAGCCGATGCCCGAGGCGCCGGTCACCATCGCAGGCCCGCTGCACAGCGACGAAGAACCACTGAACCTTTGCATACGAGATCTCCACGAACTGAAGATCCAAATTCAAAAGAAATTTGGCAACATTTACTCTTCCCTGCCTGAAGTCAAGACTGAACCGGAGACGGAGATCGTGGAGGACAAAGAGCAGCCTAACGCTATCTCTGTGATCCAAAGGAACACAAATCTCTCCGCAACGGCCAGCAGTTCGCCGGACTTGTCGCGGCAAACGAGGAACGTGTCTCCAACGTTATCAGAGCCGGCGCAGTCCACGGTGAGTCCAGACGGCGACGGGAAGTTTCCGGGCTACGTGTACTGGCCGAACGCAGGCATTTATATGCATCCACTAGCTCTTCAAACTCAGCTCCTCTACTACCAGAGGCTAGCCGCGGCGGGGCAGCTGCCCTACTCAGCGGACCAAGAGAGGCTATCAACACCCAATAGTGTGAACGAGAGCGCATCCGCGGAACATTCACCGTCAGAAGACAACAAAAGTAAATTAGTTCTGAAACAAATTTCTGAATTACTGGATCCGAATGTCATCAAACAAACAGAGGACGCGAAGAACCCTGATTTAACCAAAATGAAGAGGACATCCCCTAACCCGGTCCCCGTTCAACCAGTCAAGCGGAAACGATCAGCGATCTACATTCCCCCCGTTCCTACGAAGACCAGTTCCACCACACCTACCACGGAAGTAAGCATTTGCAAATTCAAATTCACCGGAGGCTCAAAGCCTTCTCTGCAAGAAAAGAAGATGCTTTCCGTGGATTCTGGGGGGAACTTTAGATACTACAGCGGCACGGGAAATAAGGGGAACAAGGGGTACGATTACCTGCACAGGGATTCTAATCAGGGGCGAGCTCAGCTCGCCGAAGCATCGGCATCGAGTAAGCCTGTGGTAGAGGCACCGGCGACAGCTTTGAGCAAAGAAGACTTGAGTAAAAAGAAGCGCAAATCCAGGAAAAGTCTTCAACGGGAGAAATTGGAGCAGACGTTTAAGGAGAAGGGGTTTTTGATACAAACGCAGCAGCTGCAGTCTGCAGAGGGCGCCACGTATTGCAAGTTCCGCCAGCTCCGGAAGTTTACAAGATATCTCTTCAGGAGTTGGAAGGACTATCTGCCGGGAGAATTGGATGAGAGAACGGGAGAGGCTCCGAATCCTCAGCCCCCTCCTTCTGATGGACCTGCGAGTGAGTGGGGGTGAAGGGGAATAATGCTCGACTTAGATGCTACAATCAGTGGATAGTAATCAGATTCTAGACACTTGTTATAAATTATTTTAGAAATTGCTTACTCATTCAAAGATTGACAGCAAACAGTCGAGAAAAGGATTTTTGAAGTAGGACTGTTGTTACTATAGGCCAAAGAGTGTTGTATACTGGCTGCTAAAGTGCATTTAACTTGCTGTAGTGAGATTTTATGTTAACATTGGACTTTACTGTTTCATGAAAATTTGTAAGATGATCGCATTAGATGATCGCGTCCGTCCACTATCGATTGCTCTAGATGTCTGAGTTGAGGTAAACCTGGCGTTGACTTACTGTTTAAACTAGTAATATCCAGTTTACCTCTTTCATATTGAGTTGTTATAAAATGAATCTGCGGATTTATTGAAATAAACGGATCACTAACCTATAATAAGTCCCGTTGGTCCCTTTCACCGCGAGCGACCTGCCGATCTACAATACGCTGACGCGCAGTACATTTCGCTGCCTTAAAGGACCAAGACTGGTCCGAAACATGTTGGACAAAAACTAGACTTCATTTAAAGTTTTAATAGGCGAGTGATTTTATGAATCTCACGATATTTTGCTATTCTAAATCTGCAGATTTTATATAAATATATAATTAGTGAGAAGACGTGCCTTTTCTTAAAGGTGAATGGGCATTTTTGTATGGGCGCTGTCCCAACCCTTGTATACAATAGTGAGTAGTATGGACGTGTAGTACTCGGTGTAAGGATCATCATAGGCTATGTTTCGAAGACCAGGTGTCTGCAGCATTAATCATTGTTTTGTATGAAAAAAAAAAAAAAAACACCAAATTAGACCTATGCTCCCATTACGTTTTTTACTTCTAGTGGCCTCAGTAATGCGTGGTTAAAATCTTTCGGCTATATCTCGAAAATGATTTTACAGATACTTTTCATACAACTGCTAGTACAAAGTGAGGTATAAAATGGGCTGTAGCTTTTTCCCTGCAAACATCTCGGTTTTGCTGTCATATAAAAAAATTAAGCTCTTATTGAGAGCTTTCTAATAAGATATAGCACAACTGTATACAGCACTTGGGACAATTTGCCCATTCTCCTTTAATGTTTTCTTGGGGGTACAAAATAATTATTCAATAATTAGAATTAAGTCCTGACCAGGCCACTATTTCACCAATCTAGCATGTTTGGTGACAGCGACAATTTAGAGTACAGTACGTTTCCACTATTTAAATCTGGCAAGACAAAACTCCTAGAGTTAGCCATGTAACCCACATTGTCATTGTCACCTGTCAGCTTGGTAAAAAGGGTCCAGAACGAAAGTAACCTGTAGATCCTTCCATTTTACTAAGATAACAGACATCAACAAACAATTGAAGTTGTTTAGAGCACATGCTTTTTTGCATTGCGGAGGCAGTTTGTTGGTCAGGATATTTAAATATTAATGTATAAATAGAACCACTAATGAAACTAGTCATTTGACACCTCTAACATAGAATAATTAATTCAAGTAGTGGATAAGCCAGAGTTATCTAAAACTCAGATAATGTTGATCTACGTGTTAGATAACTCTGGGCTCATGAGTCTCGAATAAATGTACATAAAAAAACAGAGTTATTCTAGTCATTAAATTTAAGTTTTTTACCTTGTTGATGTAAATATAACATTTAATAAATTAATATAAATTGTTTTATAATTAAAACACGTTTTGTACTTGATAAAAGTTTATTACAGAAGAAACCTGTTCTGTGATAAAAAAAAATGAAAACAAAATGCAACAGGAATGTAATATACCAATTAAACATTTGATCTAATCATATTTGTATGATTTTTGTAACAAAAGGAAGCCCGAGGTTACGCCGTGTGTACCTTATGTACCTTATACCGAGACGTACCGCCCACATGATTTTATATAACAAAGAAGTAGTAAATTTTCCTTACACACTAAACCGTTCATAAAATCTTTCCAAAACCTTACAACAGTCTGCTTACCTTGTGCATTCGTTTATCATTAGCTTACTTTAGCCCAACCAGAAAAGAGGCAAGATGACAATTAATACACTATCTTAATTAATAGTAAACCCGTGTTAGTATCCTTACGGAATTGCCATACAATGTTCTGATCAGGTTGTATAAAGGCACTGAATAACAATGATATAAAAATAGCATTTAAAAGTTATACATATACTATATCATATATCGTACTTAACTGTATCAAACAACCGATTTGAGCAAATAAGCTCGATAATGTGTCTTATATGCTTAGGAACTAGGTACAAAATAACGCTGACGTTATACAGATAAACATACATGTATAGATCGCTGGGAATGTAGCGAATTATATAGGAATGCTATCAACGATAACGGGAACAAAATTAAAAAAAAACATATAATGGAAAGAAGAGTCGCAAATAGGTCTGTTATAAAAATTTGAAATGTCGCGACATTGCAATCATAGCCATACGAAGGTTTCTCAACAAGCAGTCTCAAGGTCCACGTCCAAATGTTTGAAATTGTCGTAGTGTCTACACGATCTAAGCTTTAAGGTATTTGGACCGTACTTAGAAATCAATCTTTTATATACTAGTTAATAAAATAAGAGTGTTATAGTGGTCCCTACCTTCCTAAAAATTTTTTAGTCACCCCTTTGGCCACTAGGCAATCTTAAATACTAGATTTTGTGATACTGTCAGGCATCACATTGACACGTTTCCTTAATTAATGGCAGAACAGACCGACATACGACTCGATACTAACAAAAACGAAACGACTAGCATTACGCAAGTCTTTAAAAACTCCGTTAGTAAGCTTTAAATGCGTGAGTGTAGTATAAGAAAGCGGACGTCTCATCACAGACTTGTGCTGAAATTGCCATTTAAATTGATCCGAAACTCATTTCTGGCAGGATTAGAACTGACCTAACGCAATACTAGTCGCCATTTTAAACCGCCGTAAAGTAGAACTACGCCTAAGTAGCGCATTAAGGGCCTGTTTTACTACTCTATGATATGTTCCTGGTTATCCAACAGATGGCTCTGTTTATTCTATGGACACAAACACGATATTACAGGTATCTGTTAGATATGACATCGGGGACTTATCAGAGAGCGGTGAAACATTCTTAGCTGTACGGTAGCTGTATACAGGTGTTATAGCTCTCGTGTGCTACTCAGGTGAGTCTCAGTGGTTTCTGTACGGCGGGGCAGCGGAGGGCTTAAGCCTTGAGTATGGTTTTGGCAGCGGCCACGATGTGCGGCGCGGAGATGCCGTACTTGTCGAGCAGCGCGGCCGGCGGGCCGGAGCGCGGCACCTCCGTTACGTACACGTGCTTCACGATGACGTCACGCTGCAGCGCCACGGCAGACAAGACCGCCTCGCCGATGCCGCCTGCGGGGACACGGGGGTGTTACTAGGATATTCTAACGGCCTAACAGCAGACACTCCACTTAGTAAAACGAGTAGTGTACGATAGTGGACAGTTAGTACGGACGTGAAAGAAAGTCGTTAACGACACTATTCCGCTGCCTATCCATTACGCCGTAGCGACTACGTCAATCGCTCCCGAAGGAAGCTCACGAACCTAGTTTCGGATTCGGTCCTGGTTACAGCAGGTTTTCTGCCGAAACCGAAACTTCATTTGCGGGGGGTAGGATCTTGGCAAGGTCCGTCCGGATAGCTACCACCATCTTGCTGGTTAATCTTGCCGCTAAAAAGCAGTGCTTGCATTGTTGTGTTCCAGCGTGGAGAGCAAGACAGCCGACGCAATTACGGGCACAAGAGGTATTCCATCTTAGCCCTCTAGGTTGGTAACGCATCTGCAATCTCAGGTGTTGCGGGCGTCTATAGGCGGTGGTGATTACCTACCAAGAGGTGACCCACTTGCGTGTTTTCCTTCCTTATTTATATAAAAAAACGCCAAAATTCGCTGAAACTAAAGGAATTTACAGTAGGCAAATAGCAACGTACCAGCTTGGTAGTGGTCCTCGACGACGACGATCCGGCCGCCAGCGGCGCGCGCGTGCGCCAGCACGGCCGCCTCGTCCAGCGGCTTGATGGTGAACGGGTCCAGCACGCGCGCCGACACGCCTGCACACACACACAATACTCTAAACTTTACAGTATTCTACGTTTACAATACTCGAAGCTTACAGTACTCTAAAGTTTACAATACTCGAAGCTTACAGTACTTTAAGGCTAGTTTTAGAGTTTAAACTACATCAAATGTCTTTCTAGCGTCTGATGGTTCAGCCATCAGTCAGCATATCTAAGCGGACACAACTCGGAAACTCTAATTAAAACATGTTTTATTTTATTGATCACTTTAGAAATGTAGAATTACACAGCTACCTTGGCTATCGTCATCAAAGGCAGTTACATTTTTACAGATGATTTAAACATTGCCTTGCTACACTTACTTTTATGGCATTTAATTACGCATTAATGGCTTGATTAAATTTAGACAGAATTTAACAGACAGATCTTGTCTGGGATTAAAACAGGATAAGTCCTTTTTTTGATCGGGTAAATACGTAGGCAAAATCTAATATAATGCAATACTGCAAGTTGTACCTTCAGCTTTGAGTGTGTCCGCGGCGGTGACGGCCTCGTGCAGAGTAATACCAGCGCCGATCAGCAGCACCTGGTCCTTGGCGGACTGACGGATCACTTTGGCTTGGCCGACCTGCCAACAAATTATATTTTATTAGATAAACAACAGATCAATTACAGTAAGGAACGTGTAGGCAACCGGTGTGGCCTCAAGCTGCCACTCACAGCTCTGTTCGAAGCCATCCTTAAATGAAAACGGCTGAGTGCATCAACCGCGGAAGCCATCCTCAAATGAAGACGGCTGAGTGCATCAACCACGGAAACCATCCTCAAATGAATACTGCTGAGTGCGTCGACCATGGCAGCCATCCTCAAATGAATACGACTGAGTGCATCACCCGCGGAAGCCATCCTCAAATGAATACGGCTGAGTGCGTCAACCGCGGAAGCCATCCTCAAATGAATACGGCTGAGTGCATCAACCGCGAAAGCCATCCTCAAATAAATACTGCTGAGTGCGTCAACCGCGGAAGCCATGCTCAAATGAATACGGCTGAGTACATCAACCGCGGAAGCCATCCTCAAATGAATACGGCTGAGTGCGTCAACCGCGGAAGCCATCCTCAAATGGATACGGCTGATTGCGTCAACCGCTAAAGCCATCCTCAAATAAATACCACTGAGTGCGTCAACCGCGGAAGCCATCCTCAAATTAATACGGCTGAGTGCATCAACCGTGACATCACGTGTTCCCAGGGCCTCTGGGCTGGGCCGCAGTATTTCCCGCAGAGCACTGACCTTGAACAGCTCGTCGTTGGGATACAGCATGACGGTGTTGGGGCGCGACGTGCGGATGTAGCAGATGCCCACAGTGTTGGCGGCCAGCTCCACGGCGCGCTCCGTCGACACGGCGTCCCTGCGGACCGAAAATGTTTGAGACATCGCTAGCTAACTCGATGCCCAAATTCGTGGCTCTGTTGCGACATCGATTCTGATGCCGGCTTTTGCGATGCCCTAGACCTCAACCTCGTAAGGCCCAAGTCCTACATATAGGATACATGTCAAACTAGCGTAGAACTCACTGTTAAACGTTACGTTGAAAATTCATAGAACAAAATTTGACGTAGGTCTTACGAGGTTAAGGTTCCCTCCGTGTGGCATAGCACCTAACTAGCCTACAACGCACCACTACAGAGAGAAAGATGAAATTTAAGATATTTGTTCTTTAGGGGGCGTAAAGTTATACTAAGAACTTTGGAAATTTAGTTTAAAAGGAGGATATAAGTTAGTGTGATATCCAAAATTCTACGCGGACGAAGCGCAGACAAAACATAATAGTAATTATTTAATAACTGTAATGTAGTATATCTTATTCATGTGTTATGTATGAGATATGTGGTACTGATGGTTCGTTTGTTTGTCCGAGCGCTACTGGCCACAGCGCCCGACAGCGAGCGAGTGAGTACGACGCACGGGTCTCTCTCGCACTTAGCGACACGATGCACAATTATATGCATCACTGTTATTACTTCAGTGCTATAAAACAACTATAACCCGATTAGACAAGCATTAAAATGAGTTCAATTTGTATGATCGATTTTGATCGGAGCTGGATTTATGGTAAGTTATCTTCTAATGGAATCTCTAACGTAAGGGAGCTGACGTCAGGATGCTGACGTGAGGGTGCCGACGTCAGGATGCTGACTTGAGGGTGCTGACGTCAGAATACTCACGTGAGGGTGCCGACGTCAGAATACTGATGTAAGGATGCTAAAGTGAGGGTACAGATGTAAGGATGCTAAGGTGAAGGTGCAGACATAGGTATGCTGAAGTGAGGGTGCCGATATCAGGATACTGACGTGAGGGTCTCGACGTAAGGGTGCTGACGTGAGGGTGACGACGTAAGGATGCTGACGTGAGGGTGCCGACGTCAGGATACTGACGTGCGGGAATCGGCGTAAGGATGCGAACGTGAGGGCGCCGGCGTATGGATGCTGACATGAGGGTGCTGAAGTAAGGATGCTCACGTAAGGATGAAGTCGTAACGACGCTGACGAAAGATGATACTGGCGTAACGTTGCCGATGTAGCGATTCTGGCGTCAGTACTCACGAGGGATAGAAGACTGTAGCAGTGGGTACAGCGCGGAACAGCGCCAGGTCCTCCAGCCCCATCTGCGACGGGCCGTCCTCGCCGATGCTGACGCCGCAGTGCGAGCCGACCAGGTTGATGTTGCTCTGGCTGATGGCGCCCATGCGGATCTGGCCAACCACAAGGTTCAGCATAAGACGGAGAGTACAGGTGCGAGCGAGCAGTAGTGTGCTCGGCAACTAGACATGCGAGGATCCTCAAGTAGCACGCAATCGCCGTAAAAAAGCTGCACAACGCTTAGTGTCAAAGTCAAAATACCTTTATTCAGATTAGACTAATAGGAAGCACCTATGAATGTCAGACAATTTACCACCGGTTCGGAAAAAATCGTATGACGAGAAGATACCGGCAAGAAACTCAATGAGGTGTATTTTTGTAATGAATCAAAATTACTATGTTATTTTTACATCTCTAATATTTAACACTAGGTGTATACTATTCGGAGCAAGGGATCGCCGGTGCGAGTCGGGATCATTTCCAAACATCTCTGCCCAAGATATAGCCATTGTTTTTATAATACGCCCGAGAAATTAATGTCCTCTTGACAATAGATTTGAATTTAGTATCATTCTTTTCAGCGTGGGATGATCGAATACACATATAGGTCACCATTAAAGACGGAACTGCCAGAAAGTGTATGTTTTCGAAAGGGAGGCATATAGCATGCACTATGAAGTAGACATCTATCCCTTTCGAGCATAGATAATTTCTCTTAGGGATCAATTTCATAAAAGCGACAGGTGACAGTGACAATACGGTATACATTGCTTGTCCACATGAGTGTGTAAGTCTAGAGCGTTACTTGTCGACGCTGTAATGTACGGCGAAGCGCCACTGTCGCATGTCGCATTTATGAAATTTGTCCCAGTTCCCTGTTTGTCCTATTAATTTGATGAATTGTATTTGGACATTATCTAAAATTTCATCTCGGATTATCTGTCTTAATTTTATATAATCTATCTTAATCTGTACTAATTTAATTTATTGTTCCAATTATGTAAAAGTGACATATAACAATGTTATGAATAAAGATGAATAGGAATATGAATGAACAGGCGGTTAAGTCCGTGCTGGCTAGGGTGACCAACCCTGTGTACTAATTTTACAGTACATGTGATCTAAAATTACAGGATTTTAGGGAAAATACGGGACAGCGCGTTTATGGTATAACTGGTATGGCATTTATGGTATTTTATGATATGTATCGTCCTGTATTTCTCCTATTAATATACAGGACACGGGCAAAACGGTAGCTGAAAAACGGGACATCCTGTAAAATACAGGACAGTTGGCCACCCTAGTGCTGGCGTACCTGGTCGAAGGTGCGCGTGAAGAAGGCGGCAAAAGTAGAGACGAAGGCGACGGTGCGGTCACGGCACGCCGCGCCCGTCGCCACGCCCACCAGGTTCTGCTCGGCTATGAAGCACTCGATGTACCTGGGGCAATGATATTATAATGCATGGATGTACAGTGTCATACTAAATGACAGCAGAAAAACGCCCCGACATGAGAATACAGGTTGACGCCGATGTTACAAATGCAAATTATTAGTTTACCATTTATAGTCATTGGATTTACAACTTTACGTCTAACTGCAAAAAATAATAATTTATTGAGTTTCGTTGCAAATAGGTTTTTTTACAAAATAATAGTATTGACAGCAGCGTCGTCGGTCCGACAGACTGACAGCGCGAGCGATTGTCAATTTAGTCTTCTTTTTATCCTACTTTGATACGCCATTTTTTAAACACTGATTAGAAGGTCATATTACTTATAAGTCAGTGACCTTCGGGGACCATTCGACATTCTCCTTTAACTATTTTTCAGTTGCGAATTATGGACGAGAATAGGGTTTCAATTTTCGATATACTGTCCCTTGCAGCCTGTATACCTATATGTCGAAGGTGGGTAAAGAAACAATACGCAGTGCATCTAAATACGAAACAAAACAACGCTGTATCGAAATATAACTGACATTTTCGTAACCGAAATTTCTTTCGATTTTTATTTTTTTTTTGATGAAAAACCCAACCCAATTGTTTCCTTGCGAAGCCGAAGCCGGTTGCTAGTTAAAATCATTTTTTTTCTGTTGCATGTAATTAAAAATAATAATATATGAAGTAGTATAACAAATAAGGGCAGAAAGTATAACTTACCGGTCAGGGTATGCGTTGCGCAGTTTGTCGCTGAAGGTGGAATTCTTGGTATCTCCGTCGAGAGCAATCACGCTACAAACAAACAAACATTTATTAATACAATACAGCCAATCTACTACCACACGTTCAAAGTTAAAAACCTGTAAATCGGATTTTTTCTGACCTAATTGTGAAAATTCAAATTCGTTACAGCCTCAGATCATCGATATAAGAAGACAATAGATCTGCCTAGTGGTTCGGATTGTTACAAGCCACCACTTTGCGACGGGGTGAAGCAGGTAAAGAGGGGCTTTCAATATTTAGCCATTGGTTCAACTTTGAATCTTATCGTAAGTGAATAAAGTGCTTCTAAGTTTCTAACTAGCAGCGACACAGGTGTCGGATAGCAGAACTAAAAATATGACGCCAATGTACGCCAAACGTACAAAACGCAGAGCTGTTTACTTGACAATTGGCACAGACAGTTTTATTCAGGCTATCCAACATAGTCTACCAAATAGACTGTGGTCGGCTTCTCTGCCACGGCGTTGTACATAGTTCTATAGTTTTCTTATTTGATACTGGAGATGAATTGACGCTGTAACGAATTTTAATCGTTACATTATGATGTTCAACATAAACTTGTGCATGTGCATTACAAAAGACTATTTGAAAGAAAGAAAGAAAAAACATTTATTTAAAACTATTCAACATAAAATAAACAAATACACACAACACGGACGGAATAAAAATAAAAACATTATGTTGAACAGACTCAGCATACTGCCTCGGTAGACAGAGACGCTGATTTTCAGTGGAACCCTATATTTGACACTTTCAATGACAAAATACAGATTTTATAGAAAATAAACACGCAAATAAACGTAGTCGAAAAACTACAACAAGATGACGTCAAAACATGACGGAAATCAAGTTTGTCATCTCGTTCTGTTAAGTCATCTTGTTGACGCAAAACATGCTGTCACACACGCTGCGATTCATCGGTATAAAAAAACTACATAATTAAGTTTATTTTCTGGCCGGATGGGTGGAAATAAATCGAATACGCGAGTAACTTCATAAACATATATAGATGGAAGTGTTTCGGCATTGCTTGATGAACAGAAAATTAATCAGCAATAACTTTATTATAGTAGTTTGTCCGAGCGCTACTGGCCACGGCGCCCAACGGTGGGCGCGTGAGTACGACGCGCGGTCACTCTGGCACCTGCTGCGTATGATGCACAATGTGTGTGCATCATTATAAACAGTTAAGTGCATTTTATATGAGAGCGACTGTAATGTCCACTTTTCAACACAACATAGCATGAGACCAAAATCAACCTAGATCTAAAATATCTTTGTTCAGACTGTCAGTTTTTAACTAATACGGTATTCTAATGACTTTTTTTATTTCCAAAATTGACAGAGTTGGTTAAAAGAAGAAAAAGTGTGTACTTAGTTTTCTTTTACGATCATTATTTTTCGAAATTTCACGAGTAATAAAATGATATCGGGCGTGCGTCGCGAAAACGCTCTATCGCGCTGCATACAGCACCAGTGACGTCACTATAGTAATTTTGTATTGAGCCAACACTAAATCGTGTTTATTTTAATACTGTTAGCGTTTAACCAATTACTCGCATACAAAAATTTTCTAAATTTTTTATTTGGATTCGAATGACATATTTGGAAACAAAAAAATAACTCTGTCTCTTCGTCATCTCTGTAACTTTGTATCACTATAACTTCTAAAATATCAGGTTATTTTACCTACCTCTTTGGACACAAATATGTTTTTAGTGGTCGTCTACTACAATTTTGCACTTTTATGCCATTAGATTTTCGAGTGGAATACCGTATTACCCTTTATGCCAGGGGTGGCCAACAGGTCGATCGCGACTGTTGGACCAGTCGATCGTGGCAGGGCAAAAAATATAAATACGTAAACCAGACTGTCCCACGTAATCACCTACTGCTGGACGCAGGTAGATCGCGCAGAGTCTCGTTATTGAACAAGAGATCTTGGGTCCAATCAAGTTGGCCACCCCTGCTTTATGCCATTCGTATCGCGCACGGTACATGGCGCCGGGCTCACCGCAGGTTGGTGTCGGCGATCTTCTTGAGCGCGGTGCCGTAGGCGAGCCGCGTGGCGACCAGCTCGCCGGCCGCGTAGCTGGGCGGCGCGGACAGCGTGATGTCAGCGATGTGCACGCGCGGCGCCTCGCTCAGCGGCGGCGACGGCTTCAGCGTGACCGTGTCGTTCTTGATCAGGGACTGCAAGTGCTGGGGACGCAATCACAGATAGGCTAGAGAGCTGGAAGAGCATTAAAAGACTCCCTCCTAATCTGATAGTGTATACGCTTACAGGCTGTTCCTAAAATCGACGTCGAAACTTCAACGGCTGATAGAGCAGCTCGGAAACAATCAGATAAGGCAAATTTGACCTTAGCGAGAATGTCATAGTTTTGAAGTTATTGACACATTTAAAAAGTCGTCATTTTTGATACCCTGAACCAGTCTCGGGTGCTGCAACAGCGAATTTCGGAATTTCGTAAATCTAATTTTTGCATCATGTTACGAGAGAACTGTGCTATCGTATGTAATATAATACTTTTTACATGCTCCGACGCTAAGGCTGTAAAAAAATTAACAAAAGCTAATTTTAGATCTTTAATATTTTAATGTGCAGTTTTTTGACATTATGCATAAATTAGATATCCTAAATTTGCTGTTGCAGCACCCGAAAAACTGGTTCAGGATATCAAAAACGACGACTTTTATAAACGTGTCCATAACTCGAAAACTATAACATTTTCATTCAGGCTTTTTTTTTTGATCTGATTGTTTATGAGCTGTTCTATCAGACTCGAAGTTTTGGCGTTGGTTTCAGAGACACCCCGTATGTTAGCGCGTCGAGAAGGTTTACGCTAGGTGTACGCCGACGCTTCGTCCAGTGTACCTAGCACAAATCTTCTCGACACGCGTTAACTCGCTACGTAACTCAGTGCATCTCTCTCCAACTGGGCGAGTAAGAAAGAGACGCACTGAGTTACGTAGCGAGTTAACGCGTATCGAGAATATTCGTGCTAGGTGCACTGAGCCTCCACCAATTCAGAGACATCACGCCCTGTAGGTATCACACTCCAGCCTAGTGTTTTCAACACTATGTACTCATTTTACAGTAAATCTTCTATCTATACATATAACAATATCGTTGAGACAAAAATGTTTGTACGCGCATCACGTAAAAACTGCTGAACGGATTTGGATGGAATTTTCACAGATCTACTTAAATAAGTCTAGAACAGGACTTAGGTTATAACAAAAATTGAGAAAAAGAGGAGAAAGGGAAAATTGGGTAGTGCAGTTTGTATAGAAAAAGTATGTAATTTTTGCGAAGATTCCCCACTCCGCCTCTTGAGATTACAGCATTTAAGGAAAAATACGGGACAACGTGTCTATAGTATGGCACGGCACGTGTGGTATGGTATGTTCGGTCCCGTATTCCTCTCATTGAAATACAGGATACGGCCAAAATAATGGCTAAGAAACGGGACGTCCCGTAAAACACACGACAGCTGGCCACCCCTCACCTTGATGACCCTATCGGCCTCCGCGCCGAGCGGCTTGCCGTGCCAGTTGTCGCGGTCCTCGATGCCGGGGAAGCCGCGGCCCTTGTACGTCTTGGCCACCAGCGCGCTGGGCCGGCCGGGCGTGGCCGCCGCCTCGCCCAGCGCCTTGGCGAGCTCGGTCACGTCGTGGCCGTCCACCACGATCGAGTGCAGCCCGAACGCCTTCAGCCGCGCGTCGTACACGTCCACCTGTCGCACGGAACACTCGAGCACTGAGACGGGGTCGCCGGATGAGATCTCTCGAATTTTCCCAGATTAAAAAAAAGATTCCTCAAAATGATACCTTTTTAGAAAAATTCCACAGACCAGTGGCCCGTTTCACGAAGCTACAAGTTACAATTTTACAAGTCTAAACCGGCAACATTGGTCATTTTGGTCATTATTGACCAATGTTGCCGGTTTAGACTTGTAAAATTGTAACTTGTAACTTAGTGAAACGGGCCACAGGGAGCAATATTTGAATCTCACCAGGTGACTAGAGCTCACCAATATGGCCGAATCTCTATGAAAAACGGCTATTTTGGTGAGCTTTAGTTGACCGGTGACATTCAAATGCAATTTTTAAATCTCACCGGTTGACTAAAGCTCACCAATATGGTCGCGTTTCTATTAAAAACGGTCATTTTGGCGAGCTTTAGTCACCCGGTGAGATTCAAAAATCACAAATAAATACAGCATTGTTTGTTCTTACAGTTTATTTACATTATTAATTTACAAAAACTTTCAGTCAAACCGAATAGACTATGTCAACGATCAAGACTAATCCAACAACATCTCACATGTCAAAATTCATCAAGCCATTTAGGCTGCGGATCGTGCCAAAGAAATAAATATGCATACATTCATTGATACATTATGTACACTCTAAAAAATACCCTCCCTTCCGGCGACATTTGGGTAAAAAAGCATACGTATCGAAATTTCGAGTAAATCTAGTCACTGTAAATTGGCGATAATCCACTGGAAAACTTTTATCGAAACAAAAATAAAATATAAATAACAATATAACGTCAACATCATATATCTGGGCAATTAAACGTGAATAACATAATTAACATAATGATTTACTTATCAGAACAAAGAAAAAAACATTCATTACCTACACACATAATATAGAAACCAAAACATATACCGAATGATAGATACCCTATAAATATAGAGACATTTAAATATGCCGAACAAGGCAAAAATCAAATAAACAAAGATCCTTGGAAAGTCTCTATTTTTTGGTTTGTCCAAAGAGGCTCTGGCAAGTGTTTGTTTTTGGTTTGTCCGAGCGCTACTGGCCACGGCGCCCAACGGTGGGCGAGTGAGTACGACGCGCGGTCACTCTGACACCCGCTGTGGGCGCCACACAGACTGTTTAGTAGAAAGGTGCATGTCTACGTGTATTAATGTATTTTTTTATACAATAGGAAAGAAAGCAAGTGGGTCACCTGATGGTAAGTGATCACCACCGCCTGTGAGCAAGCAATTCCTTTGTACATTTAAGTAATTTGTAAAAATTTTAAATAGGTATATAAATAAAATAAATAAAAAGCCGTTTATTGCAACAACATAGGCATCAGCAGTGGCCCGTTTCACTAAGCTACAAGTTTCAATTTTACAAGTCTAAACCGGCAACATTGGCCAATAATGACCAATGGCAATGGGCATAAGGAAACCAATGTTGCCGGTTTAGACTTGATAAATTGTAACTTGTAGCTTCGTGAAACGGGCCACTGTAGACACAAGATTTGGCCCAGTACCTATCATCAATTTCGTGATTTTCCTAATGCTATCCCCCGTTTCTTCATTCGGGGTATCCTTGTAACCATGATCCCGATTTGGTAGATCAGGTTATTGCAAACTACACTATAGCACGGCATGTCTACGAAAATTAATGAAGTTATCAATAAATTTTCGCTTTTATTTGCCGTGCAACAGTTAAGTCGATTTTAAATGAACACAAACTTCTTACTTAATAAACCAAATAAAGTACATCTTAACTTTTTTTGTCTTTAAGGTAAGGTATCTATGGGCCTATGAAGCCTGAAATAAACTTCCTCTATCTGCGGGCACGGCAGTGGCCCCGCCAAGTCGAGCAAAAAAAAGCGGCACGGTCAGAATCCTTTTCTCGAAGCAGTTCAGGCTATTTTCGATCCCCTATATTCCATTATTTTCTTAAGAGGTATGCAACTTCCTAACCTAAACTGTCACCTTATTGCCAGCACAAAATGTCTTGTCTGTGGCCACAGCAGCAAAAAACCGTTACTTTATTTATTCCGAAAATGTTAAGTCAGTGTAGTTTGAGGTTATTAAAAAAATAATTGTATATAGGTACCTAAAACTTTAACTTTTGACCAAAAGAGACCACGTGGGTGTGTCTTCATATTTTACTAGCGGACGCGCGCGACTTCGTTCACGTAAAATTAGTAGCCTATGTCCGTCAGGAATAGTGTAGCTTTCTATCTGCGAAAGAATTTTTGAAATCGGTTCTGTAGTTCCAGAGATTACTCCCTACATACAAACAAACTAACAAACAAAGTTTATCTATTTATTGTATTAGTGTAGTTTTTTTTTTTATACAACATAGGAAGGCAAACAAGCAGGTGGGTCACCTGATGGTAAGTGATCACCACCGCCTATAGACACCTGCAACAACAAAGAGAGTGCAGATGCGTTGCCAACCCAGAGGGCTAAGATGGAATACCTCTTGTGAAAGATTTGTGTGAGATTAGTGTAGATGTCGAAACAATTGAGACTGGAGAACTTGGCACCAGAATCGACGATGTAACGGAGCCACGGCGAATCGTCGCCGAAATAATTTAGTTTTATTTTAGCTAAATTATTTTTATGTAAGGTATTTGTCTATGGGCCTTTGTAGCCTGAGAATAAATAAATAATTAAATAAATAAATAAATATCTTGGGACAATTTACACCAATTGCTCTAGTCCCAAACTATAGTTAATTAATTAGTAATGTTTTTTTTTTGTAGCTTTATATTGTATTTTTTTTACTGACTTTGCATGTCGGAAACGACAGAACATGATGCACCAACTTTTTTTTTTATGATCTGATATGTAACACATGTTCGGCAATACATCTTTTTCATTTCATTTTCATTTTCATTTCATTTCATTTCAAACTAAGCAAGCCTTGTGTTATGGGTACTAGACAATGGATAAACATACTTATATAGATAAATACAAACTTAAATAAAAATAACATCCATGACTCAGGTACAAACATTCGTGTTAGTCATACAAATATTTGCCCATACCAGGATTTGAACCCGGGACCTTTTGCACAGGAAGCAGGCATATGTGCCACTGTGCCATACAGGTCGTCAAAATGATTTTGTTATTTATTTTTTATTATATTTTATTGGCAAAAACTGAAATTATAGGTTAAATTATTGTTTACTACTCAAGACGAGCAAGGAACATGGTGTATGCCCCAGTTCGTTGTACTAACCTGGTGCTGCAGCGAGGTGGGCTCCGATTGGCCGAGCCGGTTGACGTCGAAGATGACGACGAGGTTGTCTAGCTTGTAGTGGCTGGCGAAGTGTAGCGACTCCCAGATGCTGCCCTCGGCCGCCTCGCCGTCCCCGACCAGGCAATACACCCTGCCGAGTACCAAATTCATTGGTTTTTTTTTTATAAAATAGGAAGGCAAGTAGGTCACCTAATGGTAAGTGATCACCACCGCCTACAGACACCCGCAACACCAAGGAGATTGCAGATACGTTGCCAACCTAGAGGGCTAAGATGGAATTCCTCCTGTGCCCAGTAATTACACCGGCGAGTTAAAGAAAATCCAGTACATTACCAGGATGGCCACAGCAAATTCAAAAAAAAAATCGCTGACTTTTTCCTGACAATTTTGCCTAGTTTTCCTGACCAACCATATCCATTTTAAGTATTCCTTATTTTTATAAAAAAAGTTTCATTCACTGTTGGTTTCTTTACGTGGGGTTTTTCGTAAACCAAGCAATTAAAATTAAAATTCATAGATGTAATAATAAACTATAAGTACGGTACGCGAGAAGATGAAAAATTTACTATTTTTTTATGGAAAAGGACTGAACTATAATGAGCGAAGATTGGGAAATTTTGTGGAGCTAACAGTGAGTTTCGGTTTTCCCTGACTTTCCAGGTGATTCCCTCAATTTAACTGACTTTCCCTGACCACTTTGAGCTTCCCCGACTTTTTCCTGACTCTTCCTAACCTTCCAGAATAAGGACACCCTAATAAATTATGATCCTCGTGTGCTAAATCGGTAATGAGATTCAAGGCAGTATTATTCGCGAAAGCGCTACGCGAGCGCTATAAAGGAGCCGAATTTGTAACGATCGATGCACACGCATTTCATGCGACGTTTTTCCAAGATTAAATGTTTTTATTAGGATATTAAAATGTAGTATCAATATTTTAACAACTGAAAATATACTACTTGTTATTTTCTTAATCTATGTATACATAGTCCTTTAACCTCATTATTTTTTCTACTTTTTTGCTACATCGTTCGGCTATCTTAGTCGTGTCGCATACGCGACGTGCACGCAATATAACGTGTAGTAGTGGAATAGGGTCTAAACAATGATATTAAAAAAGGTAGATAGGTTACAAGCGCTCCGGTAGCAAGCTCCAAATTGGAGTTAAATAGCACCAGCGTCCTCAGTCGCAAAGCACCAAGCGAACGGTGCGCATGTTAACCTAAGCTGTGTATTTGCGATCAATTCCAAATTCCAAAACCCAAAGTCCGTGATTGGTCCGTTGGAAAAAAATATTCGAAACAGCCTACTACTAAATACTAGCCGTCTCCTTTGTTTCTATGGTTTTAATCACGCTGTCCCTTTCACACAGTTCACTAAGTGTGCGTAAAAGTAAAAACGAAACATTTAGCATGCGCGTGTTCGCCACTGCATTCGGATAATTTTTTTTGGAGTTTTCTTATGGGTATAACCTGTCTATCAATAACAAGTCACTGGGTCTTAAAGGCGTCCGTACTGACCTGTAGGGCGCCTGGTCGAAGTACTTGCCGACGTAGGCCATGCCGGCGGCCACGGCCAGCCCCTGGCCCAGCGAGCCCGTGCCCACGTCCACGAAGCCGAGCCGCGGCGTGGGGTGCCCCTCCAGGTCGCAGCCGAGCTGCCGCAGCCGCTTCAGCTCCTCCACCGGGAACAGCCCCGCCTCGGCCCACGCCGCGTACAGGATCGGCGCCGCGTGGCCCTGCGGGAACAATCCACTATTGTATACCCTATTTTTTTTTATGAAATAGGAAGGCAAGCGAGTGGGTCACCATTCGATTCAACTCGATACATTTATTTCAGATTATTAATCCATATTGGGTTAGTAACAAATGTCTTATGGCTAGCGTGTTAGTATTATTATAAAAATCACAATTAAAGCACCATATGGAGCTGCAACCATCTCTGCAGGAGTGAGGAGTCCCAACGGTCCGTGAAGACACGCAGGATGCCGTTGGTGTAGACATCCGCAACACCAAAGGGATTGCAGATTCGTTGCCAACCCGGAGGACTAAGTAAGATGGAGGACCTCTTGTGCCAGTAATTTCACCGGCAGTCTTGCTCTCCACGCCGGAAAACAACAGCGCAAGCACTGGTGCTTTGCGGCAGGATTAGGAACGGACCTTGCACAAGGTCCTACCACCCGCAAAACTTTGTTTCACGCAAACGCACGCAAGCAATCAGCATTTACCGTCGGACAGAAAATCGTACCAACCAGGGAAGGCATTAAACTGTGTACACAGCTCAGTTGATAAAGAAACCCTCAGATCGCATGTTTATCGCCCTCGCCTTCGATTTGTGCGCCAAGTACCTTTGTTATACCGCCCTAGGAGTGTAATGTGCTAGCTACCTTGGACAGGATGAATCTGTCGGCGGAGGGATCGCGCGGCGCGGAGACCTTGTAGCGCATGGTGTGGAAGAACAGCACCGACATTATCTCCGCCATCGACGCGCACGACGTCGGGTGCCTGCGCAAGCGAGCATTCGCATGACATAACACAAAGAATAATCACCATCACTTTTTGTAATCGATCGTTTTTTTTTTTAAGATTTCAATTAAAGTCACATGCTATATAATGACTCTTTATTATATTAGTGTAGATGTAGATAGTGTAGATTACACATACAATAACATATTACCGGACAACACAGATGTACAAAGGCGAACAGTTAAGGGACAAAAAATATATAGCGGCGAATTGTGGTATTTTATGCATAATAGTATTTTATGCAACTGTTGCATAATGAGGGGCCTTAAAACACGAGTGTGGTTTTATGAAACGAGCGTCAGCGAGTTTCATAATAGGATCACACGAGTGTTTTAAGACCTAATTATGTACAGTTGCATACATTACTTTATCTACACACATTACATAAGTGCTCTATGGGTTCAGAAGCCATAGGGCAATGACCTGCATTGCTACTAGCTACTAGTGCTAGGTACCTATTAAATATCTATAGACTGTACACATTAAAATAATGTAATAAAAAATGAATTTGAACAAATATAGAAACAAATAAGAAAAAATCTCATAATAATATTGGTTGTTATAATGCTGGTCATTGCCTACGGTTTCTGAACGCATTATATAGCATTTATGATATATGTGTAGATAAAATATATTATGTCACAGTTAAGCTGCGACTTTAAACTTTCCTTCCTTCAACATGCATCATTGTATTACTCAATTAAGTATTGTGTAAATGCAAATGATGCTCAGTTCTCGCAGGAAAGAACTTAAGTTAGTTACTCAGTTGTAACCATCTACCTATTTGTGGTTTCTGTAAGCCAATACCATTTACCATACCAAAGGTTACGGCTATTCTTATTTGTCAATCTGTTAGGTTAGCTGCCTGCATAATCAACTAAAACAGTGACCTATAATTTTATACTGAACAAAGGGGCTTTTAATTATTACGTAAGCAGATTTACTACAATTATTTACCCCCCCATCCCCCTTGTCAGCAAAAGTAATCAAAGCTCTTACCCCCCCCCCCCCCATGCTTACGTAAACATTGATATGCATTTTTCTTTTCATGTATTCTTTTTTTTATTGATTCGTGAGCAGCAGATATAATTATAGAAATAAGAAAATGAAAAAGTGTTCCTTTAAGTTGTATGTCTGCTCACTTTTATCCGATTTTGGAATGCCTACGTCGTTCTCATCTCATCGAACCATTCAACATCTGGCTGCTCTAAATTTTGAATAATGCACATCAGTTCCATATGTGTAAAAAAGTAAATAACTACTGCTAACGTAATCACCATCTAGACCCCCCCACCCCCCGTGTCATCAAAAATAAGCACAGCAAGGACCCCCCCGCCCCCCTATACTGCTTACGTAATACTTGAACGGCCCCAAAAGTTAAAGGTATAAAACAACAAACTGGAACAAATTACCTTGCTACTCCGCGAAACCAGTGCCGGGCTCGTGCAAAATAGCTGCGTCTGTGCGTCACATATATGTTCATGCAAAAACCCACCCTCCTCCGCTTCCACACGAAACAACATATATCACACAGACTCAACTACACACCACCACCACTAAACACTAAAACTACACGATCGACGCGCGTTTCGCCTCTATACGATGCATCATCAAGATCGAACAGACGTTTGTTGATATGGACCTCCGCAAAGTAACGCCTGAATCTATTAATGGTATAAAACAAAAAGACTGTCTTTTTCGACCTCTAAATTGGTGGAATCTTCAGCGGAGCTATACACACAAAAATAGAATTGAATTGAGTGCCACATATTAATGCTTTTTGTCAGTTGTTTGCTGAGTTCTTGCTGACTTTTTTTAGTTTTTTCCGAACCAGTAATAAATTATATATACGTTTCAACAAATACAGGTGTTATCCACTTCGCATGACAAGCTAAATTACAGACGATGAATTCATTAAAATAGTTACATAACCCCAAAGTTCCGGTTGGTTCTGGATTAGCCTAGTTTAAAATGATCCTCTTTTTACAAACTTTTGATTTGTAATGTTCATATGCAAGTATGTAATTAGGTGCTATTTCAAAATTTGAATATGTTGTTTCCAAATCATGTTTATGTATGTAGATCTGAGGAGATGACCATACAATAATAAAGTACCGTTAACAAAAAACTTGCTAAAATAATATTTTTTAACAAAAATGTTTTATTAAATTTTTTTAACCGAAATTACTTTCGATTTTTATTTAAAATGTTTTTTATTTTTTGTGTTGTCATTAAATAGCATTTCAAAAATGTTTTATGTTATTTCTAGCTTGTGCAATACTTGTGATAAAAATAAAACAAATATTCTTGAAACAATGAGCGTGATTATACAATGCCTTCAATTTAACATAACCATAAGTTAAGTGAAACCCATTTTAAATTAAATCTTAAGCTACTTGTTATAAAGTAGAACATTAATGACATGGCAACAAGTAAATGATATACTGCAGACACTTTAGCGGAATAATTAGCTACTTCCTGAGGCAAACTTAAATAATTAGGTAAGTAAACCCAATCTTTAGTATGCTCTGAAAATATCCATGGTAACAGTGGCTTATCTTACACTTGAGCCTGTTTTAAAACTTTAAAATTATCTTGCTACTCTTATTGGCATTGTTATTTTGCATTTAAACGAGCAATATTTAATAGCAATGTGCATTTACAATTGCGATGCTGTCTAACTTTAGTACAAAGAAAGGAGTGAGACAACTACTCAATTGTGGCCACCTTGAGCGTTATAATGTTGATTGTTCACAACCTATTCCTATACAGGCATGTTATTAACGAGGACAATATTCTAGATTATCCTCCTGCCATTTAATTTTTATAATACCCAATGTATTTAACTGCTATACTATGAGACAAATTAAAAGGACAATCAATAACTTAATAATACGGATTGATTTTGTTCCTTATGATAGGCTTTTTATAACAAATCATGGTCATCCCTAATAAATTACGTTAGTCGTATTAGCCCTCAATTAATAGTAGAGGTCAATGTCAAAATGTTTATTAAGATGAGGCTTATAAGAAGCGCTTATGAATGTCAGAAAATTTCCAACCCTTTCGGAAAAAACCTCTGATGCGAAGATACCAGTAAGCAACTTAGCGAGGTACAGTCAAGGAAATCCAAACACATACCACCGTAGAACCTAGTCGAAGAGAAACTACGCATGACATTTGTATTTCACACGTCGCGTCATTGCGAAAGGGTTCTAAGGTGGTGCGTGAATGTATTTCCCCTGCTGTATATTCAATTAAATTCAATTCAATACATTTATTTCAGATTATTAATCCATATTGGGTTAGTAAAAAATGTCGTATGAGCTAGTGTTAGTATTATTATAAAAATCACAATTAAAGCACCGTATGGAGCTGTACCCATCTCTGCAAGAGTGGGGAGTCCCAACGGTCCGTGAAGACCAATATTTCATGAACAGGTACCAAAATTGTTGTTCATCTTATTTGGTACCAACGGTCCGTGAAGACCAATATTTCATGAACAGGTACCAAAATTGTTGTTCATCTTATTTGGTACCAAAGTAATTGATAACCACATTGTTATTATTATCACATGTGAGATAATACCTCACACTAACTACGCATGGTCATATTACAGGTTCAAGGTCATACACAATCAAGACAATGACAAGTTAAGGTTATCCAATTACCAGACATGTAAATTAAAAATTTGTTTTAAGCAGGTTACTTAGTCTCTTTTACAAGATTTAACCACGGCTCCGGAAAACAAAACATTCTGCTCAGATGCACCACAAGAATCTCCATAGAGTTGGCTATGGATCAAATGAATGGGTGGAGATACTGGAGATGACTTTCCAACAGCGTTGTTGCTCAGAGTGTCTCTATCTAATTAGCCGAATAGGAGTGAGACGCACTGAGTGACAAGCAAGACAATGAGCATGAGTGTTAGCGTAAAAGTGTCCTGCATGTTTGTTTACCATGGTTTTCCAAATATAAATAATTTGGAGCATTTTTAAAGAACTTTAATTTGAAATACACGTTAGAAATAAAGCAGGTGACTGGGCGATCATAAAAAACTGGACAGTCCCAATTTCTTTAAACTCTGGAGTCTCCATTTTTTGTCTCCAGTGCAATGCACTAGTAAAATGACTGACAAACACGATAGCTCAGCAATATATCATAAAGATAAAAATAATCATGGGCATGCTAACTAACAGAAAACCACAACATTCTGATTTTAGCAAGTGATAGTTACAATGACACAGCAATCTGTGCGCGATAAGTGATAACAGTGATGTAATCTAAGAGACTGGGCGACCTTGAAGCTCGTGGAATGATCACATGGTCCTAACCTCACCAAACCCAAGTTACATTACACAGTGAAGTTTGAATTCCCATAAAAAACGGGTCAAAAGTCCACCACTGTACCGCTTTAAGTGCTAACTGGCCTTTTGAACCGATTAGCATACTATTTCAAGCGCCGGTACGCGTCAATGCGAAACGAAAAGTGAAATTGAACGATGAATTTCTTAAGATAAAAATACCTAATAAAACGTAGACGTTAAAAGGAATTTACGCTTATAAGTAGCATATTTACATAGTAAGTGGCACTGTTATATTCTTATAGGATTAAAATGCATTCCTAACCTTCATTAGACCTTCAATATAGCGGGTCAACAAGCGCTGACACCGTGAGGTTAGACACTCACCCAGATTTTGAGGCATTTGTGGCAACGATGCTGTCGATCCTCAGCTTATTGGCGATGTCCTTAAGGGCCTGGACGTCTAAGTTCTTGTCGCCCTTCATTTTGAATGGAATGTTTATCACAAGTTAAAATAAGACACCACGTTGTTTGCCGGCCGTTTGACCACCCGCCGCGCGATTCAATGGGAAAGTGTCAAACGTTGACGTTTGGTTTGTTTTTAATAACTACAGCGTGTCAGACCAGGGCCACAATTTCAGTATTCGCATTCGGACAAGATTCGTTTGAGTGTTGCATCTCGGTCGTTAACGTTAAAGCAACATAGTGCATCTCTTTCGTTCAATGCGAATTCCAATAAAATTTACCTCAATAATGTGGCTGCAGCCTTAAACGCACATGAAAGTAAAAAGCACGTTTTATAATTTAACGTCACTACCTACTTAATTGATTTATTATTAATAATTGTAATAAGATTTTTTATTCTGAATACTGTTATTGGAAAATCTAACAACATCTTATTTGATTATAAAACTAAACGCTTTGTTTTTAGCGCCATCTAGGCCATCTAGACGATTTTTTTCTTATCAAGGAGGAACTCTTCACTAACTAGTATTGCTATTCGTCGCTAGATAGCGCTGTAATAGATAAAATGTCATTTTCTAAAGAACTTTTCTCTTCAGTTACTTCCTTGTTACTTCGCCTGAAATATGACTTACCTATATCAATTTATAGCATTCATGTAACAAAAAAGACAATATTTTAATAATTAGTAAAATTTAATCTAAATTTAACCGGACATAGTTCCGCTTATATTTTAAGCGTAAGCAGCGATTGATGACTACAAGAACATTGGCCGTAGTGGGCGACAACGAGCGACGTAATAAAAACTAAATGAGCGAAGTTTTGAATACCTACCTATTGAATTTGTATCGATGGGTAGACTTTGATTTTAATAATGCCTCCACGATCGACTAAAACGTGCTTTTTGCTAGTTATTATGCTTTATTATAATTATTTTATTTTGATCCTATGACAGTGGGGATTACTTCCCATCAGGTGACCCGAAAGCTCGTTTGTTCCATATAAATAACTTTATACTTAACCATCACTTTTCTTTTATTTATTTATTTAATCATAATTAATTACACAAAAAATAACAAATAACTAAATGAACAAAAGGTGGAGCTTAATGCCTTAGGGCGTTCTCTACCAGTCAACCTTTTTTTTTAAGGTGGCTTAATTTTTCAAATGAACTAATATGCCTAAAACCTACATAGCTAAAAGACGCATAATATTGATTTTTATAAATCATCGATGTACCTACTTATTTGCCGTAATTTTTTTGGAAATAAAAACTGCGGTGCCCTACTGTGCGAGGTAGGTACGTAAATTTTTTCGAAAATTTCTCCAGCATAATACATCAGAGGTGCAATTTTTGAATTTCACCAGGTGACTAAAGCTCACCAAAATTAACGTGTTTCATAGAGATTCGGCCATTTTGGTGAGCTTTGATCCCCTGGTGAGATTCAAAAATTGCACCCCAGTACCTACCTACTTAGAATTTAACAGGCAAAAGAGTTGATTCCGCATACATAATAATATAAGTAACAAGTATATTAGCTTTTATTTAAATAACAAATAATTCTTAATAAGAATAAAAGTCAACTAAACTAAAACTTAACTAAAATAACCCTGACCTAACCTGACCTGACCGTTCCCGATGCAAAGGTGTCCATCACACTCGCAGCATTACCACGCTGAATGGCAATGGCCAGCCTTTGCATCAAGAACGAACCGGAGCGGGAGTCGCCGGTTGCCCCTCTGAGCCTACGCCCAATGTCTCCCACAAAACTCTTTGCCTCATTATAATATTAGATTTCCTTTAATCCCTTTCTAGAGTAGTTACACATAATTATAACTATGTAGAATACTCTAGAAGGTAATCAAAACAATGTATTCCCATACGAGTCTCACGTATTCATAACCATTCTCGAACATTGTAGGTATGAGTAATATTCGAAACGACGCGATCAAATGCGACGCGATATTGGATTGATATCGAACGGCAAAATATCATACACACTTACCAACATAGCCTGCAGTCACGTGGCCCTTGTTGCCGGGGTGTAAGGTTGGTTTGCTCGGAAACTGGGTGCACGTGTAACTCGGTAAAGGTTTACGATAAGGCGGGGGTGGCTATTCTAAATCGCGCTGACGTATTATAGTCGGACCTTTGCTTTCACCTGATACAGATGGCTTTGCATGGATAAGACTATATTCTTCTAGCGCTTGTTCCCGTGTCTTGTTTCGGGGTACGCTTTAAACATGATCGTAGGTTTGACAGGTCAGAGGTTAGATTTTTCACTCTCGAGCGCTCGACATTCGCCAGCCACGGGCCAATCAAATACGCAAGCGTATAATATGTTCGCCGGCACTGGTTCGAGCGCTTGACACTTGTCAAGCGCTCGAAAGTCAAAAATCACTCCACAGGTTTAATAAGCTGACCTGACGGCAGTTGGTTGCGCTCTTCTGCTATGTCCGCGTACATCCAATCCAAGTCTGCTAGTTGACGTTTAAGTTTCGTTTTTTTTACTACTATTTTATGGACCTCCTCCTCGCTCTTATCACTATCCACAGTGGCTGTTTAGGTTCACGTAGCCTTTATTAAGTTAACATTGTGAAGTATAAACACGTCTCTTTTGAAAGTTAGAATTAAAAACCTTCCTTCAGGCGATTTTTCAGGTTGAAAAGTGTCACTAGAACATTTATTTATTTAGAGTGTATCTGTGTTGTGTGTATGCGTGTGTGGGTGGGTGTATGAGAGACAGAGAGAGCTGAGAGAGAGATATGACAGATTTATATGAGTACATGCAATTATAAAGTACAAGACAAGACAAGACAAGACAAATACTCTTTATTGATTGAAAACCACACGGAAAATAATTAACAAACATTCATTAAAAAAACTACAATACCCACAAAACAATATTCACAAAAAATATTTCATTGAAGGTTGTTTTTTTAATAAAAAGTTTAATTTTTAGTTCAGTCGACGCGTCGTATCCACAACCACCTGTCGCCCCCGCGTCATAAAGGCGCAAACGATAGGGCAGCGGACAGCAAAAACAGCGCGGGATAAATAAATATAAAAACAATAAAACCGTTGTCTATGGCCGGGAGAATGGCCGCGCCGCCGCCCGCGGTGACCATGGGTTGCCATTACTATTAAGTACTTATAATAATAACAGACTCAATTAAACTTTTTTTTATTTTTAAATGGTAAGGCAAAGGAGCAAGTACTAAGGAGACTGCAGATGCATGGCCAAAACAGAGGGCTAAGATGGAAAACCTCTTGTGCCAGTAATTTCAATGGCTGTCTTGCTCTCCAAGCCGTTATTATACAACAACAGTGCAAGCATTGCTGCTTAGCGGCAGGATTAGCGAGCAATATGGTGACAGCGATCCAGACGGATCTTGTACAGGGTCCTACCCAGAGGTGTATTTAAAGATTTGGCGCCCCGGGCCATTTAGCTTTGGCACCCCATTAAATGATGATAAAGTATTTCATTTTATGGGCGGCTGCCGCCCCTCGTAGCCTGGCGCCCCGGGCCATGACCCTGATGGCCCTAGGGTAAATACGCCCCTGGTCCTACCACCTGCAAAACGTAAAAAAACAGATACGTAAACGTCATTTTATGACTAGATTCAGGTTTTACGTTAAGGTTAATCAACAAAATGGATCAAATTACCTTGCCACGTATTTTAAAGTCGAGAATTACCATTAAACACAAAATCAAAATTAAGATTGGCATGTCAGCATGATAAAAAAATTAAAGATAAAATAAAATTAAAACGTCTTACGTCTAGTTGTTATTACAAGCTGTCCTCAAACCTGAGGAAGCCTGGCCCCCGGGCGGGGGCGAGGGCGGGCGGGGCTGTTCCAAATTCAATTGCGCGCCGTCCCGGGGCGATCTTTCTCTGTTCTTCGAATTGAATATCAATCGCCCGGCGACGGACTGGAGTGGACATGCCGGGATATTTAGCGAAACGTGTGCTCAAAGTTTGTTTAATGGATTAATTTTCCAAATATTACATAGGTTATTAGACGTATAAATAGCCTCGTGGTCAGTGGCCCTAACTGCGAAGCTAGGGGTTTCAGGAGTGAAATTTTTGAATCTCACCAGGTGACTAAAGCTCACCGAAATGGCCAAATCTCTAGAAAAACGGCCATTTTGGTGAGCTTTAGTCACCCGGTGAGATTCAAAAATCGCACTCCAAGTTCAAGTGTGGTTATGTGGAAAATGGATTAATTTGCCAAATATTTAGGTTAATAGATGACTAAATAATCTCGTGGTTAGCGGCTCTGACTACGAAGCTAGAGGTTTCGGGTTTGAATCCCGATAGGAGCAAACATTTGTATAAACAAACTGGAGCAAATTACTTTGTTAGTCCGCGAAACCAGTGCTGTGTACGTGCAAAATAGCTGCATCTGTGCGACCGATATATTTCATAAACCCACCCTCTGATATAAACTGATATAAATGGTTTCAAACCTGTTACGAAACCGATATTAATTTATACTAGCTTAGTAACCAAACTTACTCCAAATGAAGTCTTGGATCGCCATTACAAGTCGGGATCATTTCCAAACATCCCTGTCCAAGATATAGTCATTGATTTTATAAAACGCCCTAGAAATTAATATCTTCTTAAAAATAGATGAAAATGAATGAAATTGAAAATAAAAACGAAAAAAATATTTTGCAAGTAGGCCATAATATGGCCTATATTATAGGCTCTTTTACATGTCTGAATCTACTAGCGCTTCAGAAAATCTTGGATGAAGGACTAAAGCATGGATATAGCCTCATTACTTGTCAAGTGTACATAGCCAAAGCTGTCAAAATGGTCATCTTTGTGTGCATCAAGGTAGTAAAACCTGCTAATTAATAAGAAAAACGTAGAGTATACTATCTTAATGTAAACATTACCATAGCCAAAGGTGACCATTTTGTCTATTGGTCGTGTACAGGGTGTCAATTGAAGAGAAGTTTAGAGTATGTAGTCATCTCTTTTTGACACATTCTATTGCCATTTAAAGTAAAGAGATCAGATAATAAAATATCGCTTTCAATTTTAACACTCCTTCTATGCTGTACTATTTCTATGCAGAAAATAGATGAAGGATGCTACTATAGCAGTTTGATTTGTATTAAAATAAAGGCACATCCTCACCGGCCTGTCATATCCCCGGCGGCCGCAACGCATGGATACGTTCAGAAATTGTTAAAGGGAACTTCTTGAACTTTGCAGTTCGTTCGGAAATCGTATCATTGGACAGCGGCGGGGAAAACAAAATATTTGCGCGTCTTGAACGACCTTTGATTTCGAATCTGTGGTACGATGGCTTTGAGATTGTAATTGTAACATAACAACAATATTTGCTGGAGTTGCTTGTAATCGTTGAATAATACGGTACTTGGTTGCTTGTAAAAGGGACTCAAAATATACAAAAATGATGTCTCTTTCTGAGCCATTAACAATCTATTGCTGGATGAAGGACTTCTCGTATTACCGCCACAGCTATCTCTCTATTTTTTTTATAAAATAGGAAGGCAAACAAGTGGGTCACCTGATGGTAATTGATCACCATCGCTTATAGACACCCAACACCAAGTATATTGCAGATGCGTTGCCAACCCAGAGGGCTGAGATGGAATACCTTTGTGCCAGTAATTGCACCGGCTGTCTTGCTCTCCACGCCGGAACATAACACCACAAGCAATGCTGCTTAGCGGGAGGATTAACGAACAAGATGGTGGTAGCTATTCGGACGGACCTTGCACAAGGTCCTATAACACGCAAAAGGCTTCAGTCTCTCTATCTTTGGCACTCTACTTTATCTCTATCTTTATCTCTCCCTTTCTTATGAATGACAATCGTTAGAAATAGACGTAGTGAGGGATAAACTTGACTTGGGCCCTCAAGTTAAGGCCGCTGGGGCAGGGGTGCAATTTTCGAATCTCACCGGGTCATTAAAGCTCACCAAAATGGCCGAATCTAAAAACGACCATTTTGATGAGCTTTAATCACCTGGTGAGATTCGAAAATCGCACTCCAGGCTATGTCATTCAAATGTCATGCGTATGTCTCGTCGAATAGGTTCTACGGTGGTACGTGTTTCAACTTTCTTGACTGTACAGTCAGGGAAATCCAAACATGTAACACCGTAGAACATAGTCGAAGACACACGCATGACATTTGTATGACATAGAAAGGCGAGCTTTAGTCACCCGGTGACTAAAGCTCGCCAAAATGGCCGTTTTTCATAGAAATGCGGCCATGGTGAGCTTTAGTCACCTGGTGAGATTCAAAAGTTGCACTTGTATCTCACCGGGTAACTAAAGCTCCCCAAAATTGCCGTTTTTCATAGAGATTCGGCCATTTTGATGAGCTCTAGTCACCTGGTGAGATCCAAAAATTGCACCACTGGCGTTTATCGCGTCGCGTCATTGCGACAGGGTTCTACGGTGGTACGTGAATATATTTCCCCTACTGTACGTTACAAGTACAACTCGGAATAGGTTAAGACGAGCCGTTATGAATAACAACCCTTGTATTTTATTGTTACGCCCGCAAAAGGTTAAGACGCGTAAGTTACGCGCAGGTGGGGGGTAAATATTTTGCGTTACTACGCCTCGTATTATGTAAATGTGACCAATAAGAGCGCATTTACGGCCGGCAGTAAAACTACCGTACGCGAATAAATATCGGACCGCTGTTACTGTAAGGTCTGTAAACAAGGATACTCTACATCTGGATGTTCGAGTAGACGTACTTTTTGTGAAAAAATGACAGAAACAAGCAAGTGGGCATGATGGAAAGTGATTCCGTCTTGTATGGGAACCAGTTATCTCGAAATAATCGGTGATTTAGATTATAAACAACAAATGTATCCAGAAACAGTGGAATTTCTGCTGAAACTGTTCCTTTTCACATGTCTAAATCTACTCAAGCCATTTTACGTTAACATCTGCCTGCATCCTCTCCGTTTCTTCATTCGACTATCATAGTATTATATACTTTGTGATTCGGTGTACGCTTTTACCATGATCCCAGATTTCTTAAAATTAATTATTTATGTTTAATTATGTTAATTCAACTCTGCAGAATGTTCCATTTTCCGAAGCGTTGGATAAGATATGCCTTATAAAAAACCAATCTAAAAAGTAAAGCCGTTTGAACTGAACCTAAATTAATTATAATATTCAATACAAATATCAAACGCAAACAAAATACATATAAAAAATTGGTTAAGGCCGATATTAATCGGTTTGTATACTCGTGTATACAAACCGATTAATATCGGCCTTAACCAATTTTGCCGTGGAAATAGCCATAAAAAGAATAGTACCTATTTTTCAAAAATGTAAATAAGCAATTTTCAAAGTTTAGTAAAAGTTCTCGAATGGCGGCCGCGTGTTGGCAAGCGCAGCGTAGGACGACCAGCCACAAGACGGTCCGATGACCTCATACAGGTGGCAGGAAGGCGCTGGTTGCATGCCGCTTCCAACCAGTCGCTTTGGAAATCCATGGAGGAGGCCTATGTTCAACAGTGGACTTCTTGTGGCTGAGATGATGATGATGATGATGATGATGAAAGTTTAATAACGACTGCATTACTAAATCTATATAAATCGTAACAAAACTTAACATTATTTTAGTAACGGTACAATGTTCTTGATTTTGAGGCAACCGTCTCTTCCAGCGTCAGCTATGTTCGCGCAACAGTTACAATAACACGGGCCGCAACGCCACTCGTAACGCCGAGGGTTAATTCTATCAGTGCTATACTGCACTTATTGTGTATCTTGCCGTAATCTTCTCGTTTGATTGAATAAAGTTCAGTTATATTCGACTCTACAATGTACAAACCATTAATCGAGGTTATTTTGTATTCCATTTTGTATACGCTGTACTTGTATTGTTTTATTCAGCGGAAGACAATTTTGTTTACACTTTTTATCCGACTGTTGCCAGACGGGAGGGCCGGGTTATGACTGGCTTAGGTTTGATTTCTCCCTCCCTGCGTCTCTATCAAACTAGCATCATTAGAAAGGGACGTCCTTAATCCTTATAGATAAACTCATATAAATTTAACTTACCTACAATAATCGAATAAAGATCATATTCAAGCGACATTTGTACAAATAAGTAGTCGACCGCCTTATAGCGTTTAACTAGTGAGTTAGGGGGGATGAATGTTGCTGGGGGATGAATGTTGCTCACGTCCGTAGGAATTGCCACCAATACCCTACACGTATCCCCTGGGTGGCGCTAAACGAGCAACAACCTTTTGGCTGCTGTACCTGTTGTTATACACGACCTCACAGCACCTTACAGTCGTTCGATGAGATTTTGAGATTTTTTCGAATATGTTCCAATGCGCACAGATGCACTCTTCTAAGAGTCAACCGACCAGAGACATCGGGCCCATCACCCGAGTCTGTCAATTAAACATAGAAAGCATTAGCTTAGCCAAATGTGAGGTTCTCCACAGGATTCTAATTGAATATAACATCGACGTACTGCTTCTGCAAGAAACTCACGCCAGGGATGAACAAGATCTGCTGAGGAGAGGAACCATTCCTGGGTACTCTGTCAAACACGCTGTTAACCACGCACAATATGGAATAGCTACGTATGTAAAGAATGGTGTGGAAAATGTCACTATGGAGGATTGTTTATGCGGGCCGGACATTTACGCCTCTGCTGTTAAGGTCAGGGAACTCAATATTGTAAATGTATATAAACCACCCACTCGTCCATGGTCGACTGAACTGCCTGCATTCCCACACCCATGTCTGTACGCTGGCGATTTCAATAGCCACCATACAATGTGGCGATACAACACCAATGACCGGAATGGAATTCGGCTTGCACAATGGGCAGAAAATAACAGTCTGCACTTGGTCTTCGATGCTAAAGACAGGGGATCGTTTAGGTCTGGGCGATGGAAAAGGGATTACAACCCGGACTTAACATTTGTCACCCGTGACCAGAATGGAGTGCCTGTACATGCATCACGTAGAATTCTTGGGGACTTCCCTAACAGCCAGCATCGCCCTGTGCTTGTTGAGGTTGGTATCAGAATTCCTTTGTCGAACTCAATGCCTCTCCCACGGTGGAATTTTGAAAAGGCAAAATGGTCGGGGTTCCGAAAGGGAATGGAGGCTGCTATTAGATGGATACCTCCCGAAACTGAAAGCTACGATCGGTTCACAAAACTTATTATTACCACTGCTAGGAAGAACATCCCCAGAGGATTTCGAAAACAGTACATACCATGTTGGTCTAAGGAGAGTGAGGAGTTGTATAGGGAGTTTAAACGAACTGAAAATCACGAGATGGGCGAGGATCTTCTAAACTCCCTGAATGAAAACCGTCGTAACAAGTGGATGCAGACTGTCGAGTCCATGAATTTTAAAACCTCCAGTAGAAAAGCTTGGAGAGTTCTAAATAAACTATCGGGCAGATCTGGTTTTGATTCAAAAAATACCTCAATGCCGCTGGCAAACGCTATAGCAAATAGAATGGTTGAAGTGTCTCGGGCGAAGAGTCAAAAAACTGAAACAAAAGCGATTAAACAACACGCGAAGCAGATTAAAGCCCTCCTACAAAATGATAATGAACTATCGAGTGGGTTCTCCCAGGAAGAAATAGACCAGGTATTAAAGAAACTGCCATGCGGCAAAGCAGCCGGGTTCGACGGCATTTACAATGAATTTTTAAAACACCTTGGGCCAAGGTGTAGGATGTGGCTCACGCGATTTTACTCAAACATCCTCCACCGTGGCAAGTTACCACCCAACTTCAACCGCTCCAAGATCATAGCTGTGCTGAAGCCAGGAAAATCCGCAGATGACCCAAGGAGCTATCGACCTATTGCACTCCTAAGCTGTGTTTACAAACTTTTGGAAAGGCTGATCTACAACCGCATTGCCCCTCTGATAGATAAAAAAATCCCAATTGAGCAGGCCGGTTTTCGCAGTGGTCGAGATTGTACAGATCAGGTACTGTCTCTAACAACCCACATAGAAGCTGGGTTTCAAAGAAAAGAGAAGACAGTCGCAGTACTAATCGATCTTTCGGCTGCGTATGACACCGTATGGAGACAGGGACTCGTCTACAAACTGATGAAGGCGGTGCCCTGTAAGAGAATAGTGGGATTGATCGGCGCCATGCTCAGCAATCGTGAATTCATTGTACACCTCGGGGATAAGCAAAGTCGTGTCAGGAAGCTTAATAATGGCCTACCACAAGGATCAGTTTTGGCACCATTGTTATTCAACTTGTATACGCACGACATACCCGAGACCTCGAGTCGGATATTTATGTATGCTGATGACATTGCCATTACAAGTCAGCACAGATGCTTTGAACTCTCAGAGGAGATGTTGGGTAAAGACCTGGAGGCCCTGGACAAGTACTTCACGAAATGGCGTCTAGTACCCAATGCCGACAAAACAGTGGTTACAACTTTCCACCTCTGTAATAAACACGCAAAATTCCAGCCAAACGTAAAATTTAGAGGGACGACCCTGAAATACAATCCCACGCCAAAGTATCTGGGAGTGACTCTCGACCGCAGCCTTACATATGCGCCGCATACCAGTAAACTAGGGAAGAAACTTCAAACTAGGAACAATATGCTGCATAGACTGGCGGGTACTACCTGGGGAGCTAGTGCGGATGTACTTCGTACCAGTGGTATCAGCTTGGTTTTCTCTGCTGCGGAGTACTGCGCGCCGGTTTGGCTCAATAGCGCGCATGTGCAACAAGTGGACGTACAACTAAACCAAACCATGAGGTGCATCTCAGGGACTATCAAATGCACCCCACTGCAATGGTTACCTATGCTTAGTCATATAGCACCACCCCAGTTGAGAAGAGAGCGGGCATTGCTCCGCGAAGCGCAGAAGATCTTGGCATATCCCGATCTACCCGTCCACGAGGATTTCACCAATCCTCCACCCCATCGATTGAAGTCCCGGCATCCGCCCTATCAGACTGCTAAGGATCTCATAAGTACCAATTTCAATCTATCTGAAAAATGGGAGCAGGAGTGGAAGACCCACCCACCAGAAGGCGCAGGATCTGATATCAACCCTACACTAAAACCAACGGGTTTTGGCCTACCCAGAAAACACTGGTGCCAGCTTAATAGGCTCCGAACTGGTTGTGGACGTTCCCGAGCCTTTATGCACAGGTGTGGCTGGAGAGAGTCGCCAGAGTGCGAGTGTGGTGCTGCTGTTCAGGACGTCAACCATATCCTGCGAGACTGCCCGCTCACGAAATACGACGGCAACCCAGCGGACTTATTCACCCTGGAAAATGACGCAATCCAGTGGATACAGAATTCAAATTTATTAATATAACTGAGTTCTAACTTTTCTTATTGTAATTATTGCTAGGGAACGACTGTTGAATTGATGCCATACGATTAAATAAACTAGTGAGTAAAAACAATGGGTCATCCTCATCAACATCTCAGCCACAAGAAGTCCACTGCTGAACATAGGCCTCCTCCATGGATTTCCAAAGTGACCGGTCGAAATTGGCATACAACCAGCGCCTTCCTGCCACCTGTATGAGGTCATCGGACCATCTTGTGGCTGGTCGTCCTACGCTGCGCTTGCAAATACGCTGCCGCCATCGTGAACATTAAAACAATGGGTATTTGAATTGTATAACGCAGTACCAAATATTTAACTAATTAACAAATGAAAATTGCATTATGTAGCAACTCCTTAACCCAAAGATCTTTAATAATTTAAGATCAGTGGCTAACATTCTTTTTCCAATTAACACTATAATTTTTTTGTCATGTCAGGGTCACATACATACAGCCTTGTTTATCATTCTTATTTCGTGTCTGATCTGTGTAATATCGAAGGTATTCATGTCAATACCAGCGTCGGTCCGCGCTCCGCCGAGCGAAAGATTGGAACAGGTGCTGGGCCCGTAAACTTTTACCACGGATTATACCATAAAACCTTCGATACTCACGACTGTTGCTGCGGAAGGGGTGGGCAGGGCCTGCTTTTACTGCAGAACAATGCTTACCCCGAACCTAGCAATAAGTATTTTTTCTGATTGAAGAAGGAGGAAAACTAGCGCGCGGCCGTTAAAGTGATGGGAAGTGATCACCACAGCCTATGAAAACAAAGATCTTAAAACAATTAATTACTGTTCCGTTGGGTGAGGAGTGCTGCTGATTTTGGAGGCCTAAGCATATTATCTACTATTAAGAGGAGTGTGAACCCAGCGCTCTCCATACAAACGGCGATAACGTTCTCCACCCTCTAAACCTCAATCTATGGCAATGATTTTTTTGTATGCTGTCACGGTTTCACCACGGTTTCGGTCTACTCGTGACCACGGCCATTGAAACATGGCCGAAACGTCGAGGTAAATCAACAATATATTTCTATCGCGCTTAAGTCCCGATAATGTTATAAATATGTGTGAAAGTCGCGAAAGTTTAAAACAATTTATCATACAAACCTAGTTTTAAGGCATCATGACAGCATACAAAAAAATCATTGCCATAGATTGAGGTTTAGAGGGTGGAGAACGTTATCGCCGTTTGTATGGGGAGCGCTTTTTAGGGCTGGGTTTAAAGTAGAGAAAGTTTAATAATACTAATAAGCCACTAACCAGCTTTTTTCTGAGACTTCATAGCGTGCAATTTGGAAGTAGGTAAGTATCTAACTCTGCTTTAAGGATGTGTATCAAGATGAAACTGCATCAGGTTTGAAGTGCGACCTCCAGTAAGATAACTATGATCCATATTAGGTACATTCAAATTCGTGCAGCAGTTGATACGTAATAAGCGTATAACATAAAGATGTACAGAGGCAAAAATCTGAAAATAATTGTTTTAGCTTCTAGTGCTCTAATAGAAACTCATTTAATTTTTTCTCAAATATCTCCTATGTACGGATGTTAGCCCATTACAATTTGAGTACATTATTAAAATATTTCTCGTTATACGATTATTTCTCTTCTCTTTCTCTTTTTTTTATAAAATAGGAAGGCAAACAAACAAGCGGGTCACCTGATGGTAAGTGATCACCACCACCCATAGACACCCGCAAAACGAAGGAGATTGCAGATGCGTTGCTAACCCAGAGGGTTAAGATGGAATGTCTCTATTCTCTCTTCTTAGTGAGATTTTGATAGTTGCTACTCCCTGCCATGTTGCCTGAGTTTCAGACTAGGTATTCGATATTTACTTACCATCAGAGAAGTCGCTTGCCAGTTATATACTTGTAATTCTATGGTAGCTTAGGACTAGTAATTCACCTATAGATTTATAGTAGTATAGTATACGTTAGGTATAAATTAGGTCTAGATCAAGTTAGGTCAAATTAGGTCATTTAGGCTAGGTCAGAAAAAATGCGCTTTAGGGGGAGGGGGGGGGGGGGTTTGTTGAGTACCTCCTATGAAGACACACCTTCCTTTACCGGGTTCGTTCTCACTATACGCAAGCTACAATTTTGTGTAAGCTATTAAGAGACTGTAAGTCTGTTCTCATGAGTAATAAATTAGGGAAGCGCCTAAAGCGCCGCGGGAACAACTTGGACAAGCGGAGCGCCCCGGGCACCCTCATGTTTGCAGTTCACTGGTTATTTTGATGTCCCGGGACTGACGCGGGCACAGAGTCTAATGGGCAAAGGAAAACATGATATTGTTTAGATCCATTGACGTTATAAATATGTGTTAAAGTCGCGAAAGTTTAAAACAATTTCTTGTATAGGATGAAACATTGAAATTGAGTGGCACACAAATGTTTTTATTTAGATATTATGAGCTGCTTCTCGCGGCTTCACTCGGTTGATTTTGTTTATGCGTTTTACGGAATTTTACGGGATGAAAAGTATTTTACTAATCCAGGGTATGATCTATCTGACTGTTGAATTTCATCAAAAGCCGTCCAGCCCTTAATGCGTAATTGAGCAACAAACTCTACTTTGGCGTTTAAAATATTAGTCGGTAGTAGAATTATGATTTTAAAAGATATATTTCAACAACTCTTGGTCTTCCTATTAAAATGTACAAAAATAAAAAGTTAACTAACTAAATGAATATACGGCAAAATATTAGAGATATCATGGAACCAAGCAAACTAATTGTAAAGTTAAACAAAAAACATACAAGTTTCAAATAAGGATTTTAGTGATGCAAATTTGTGTAGCGGAACAGTTCAGTATTTTGTTCACAACTTAAGTTTATATTTATATTATTAACTGACTATGTTTCTAATTTAAAATGCTATATACTGAATGACAACACAAAGAAAAATTAGGGTGATGGCTGGACTCGAACCTGCAACATCAGCATTCCGTGCCTTGCGTTTGCCAGTTTCGCAAATGTTATGTAATGTTTTTAAGATAATTGTACTTAACATTTCTATCCACGGCTGTACTGAAAGCTTATCAGCAATGTGATACGAACACGCTCTGAACGAAACTACTCAAAAGTTTTCGAACGCGCTTACAAATTACTTGAGAAAGAGGGCTTATTAAACTTCCAAAGTTCTTAGAAAGCACTATTTATTTCACATTAAAGTAGATTTATTTTACTGTAATTAATGTTTAAATAGATGTGCACTCCGTAAAGGCCCCGTAAAAGGTAGGTACACACATTTTAATCTTAACGCACATACATACAGTAGGGGAAATATATTTACGTACCACCCTAGAACCCTATCGCAATGACGCGACGCGTTAAACGCCAGGCTATGTCATACAAATGTCATGCGTATGTCTCTTTGACTAGGTTCTACGGTGGTACGTGTTTCAATTTCCTTGACTGTACATAAACAATGATTATTATAAGAGGCAGCCATACCACAAGCTTTGCAAGTGTGTTTATTTGTGTACGAAATAAAATGAAATAAATAAATAAATCATATCTCAGGACAATTCACACCAATTGAACCCCAAACTAAGCAAAGCTTGTACTATGGGTACTAGACAACGTATAGACATACTTATATGTATAGATAAATACATACTTAAAAACATATAACATCCAAGACTGGGTTACGAACATTTACATTCATCATACAAACATTTGCTACTTCCAGGAATCGAAACCGAAACCTCTAGTTTCACAGTCAGGGTCACTACCGACTAGGCTATCCTGTTGTCAAAAAAAACTTTATATCGGTTGAATTTATTAAACTTATATTATGGTAACCTCTGAAGTTTACGCTGTATAATAGCTGGTATTTAATTTTAAAACAACAATACTTTTATCACTATTATGTACCCTAAACTTAGTTTACAGTATAACGACACGTGTGCGTCGCGTGCGCCGCGTGTTGCGGCACGCTCCTCCACCACAATATCGCCTAAACCCCACTAATATTATACATACAAAAGTTTATAAAGCTATTTGTATGTTGTCATTCAATCAAGTATGCAGCTGAATGGATTTGGATGACACAGGTGAACTTTATCCAGTTAAGAGGAGTGTACGTGAACCCAGCCCCGAAAAGCGCTTCCCATACAAATGGCGATAACGTTTTCCACCCTCTAAACCTTAACCTATGGCAATGATTTTTTGGTTCACTTTGGCAGCACTGTCGTGCTATCTTGTGCCAGTTTGACAAATGTATGAAATAATACGAAACAAAAAGGGATAGTTTATACCTGTAAAATCTACCAATTCTTCCTTTCTTCGCGATGACGCTGCCTTAAAATTAATGTATGTAATTAATTATATACGTACTTTATGTCAAGATGGATGACCGTACCCATAGTTGAACCTGCGGAAAAAGTGACGACAAACAACTGATGCTCCGATACTCGACAGCACAAGTTACATACAATATCGGCACGTGCACGCACGCATACGCGCGTGGCACGCACGTGCGACGCACGCCTCCACGCCGCCACTCACGCGCATGTTGTACAACAAACATCGGATGCGGCATGTTCACACATTGAGATGTAATGAGAGGGAAGGGGTTACCATACTGTAACTGTGGCATATCTTTAATTATAGTTTTTTCACTGCCTGGGTCAAATTTCATAAACGCGACAGGCGACAGGTGCCAGTGACAATTTGGTATACATTGCTTACCCACTATGATGTTAAATCTGTAAGTCTGTAGCGTGTAAGTGTGTTTCGTTTTGCGGGTGGTAGGGCCTTGTGCAAGGTCCGTCCGGATTGCTACCACCATCTTGCTCGCTAATCCTGCCGCTAAGCAGCAGTGCTTGCACTGTTGTGTTCCGGCGTGGAGAGCAAGACAGCCGGTGTAATTAGTGGCACAAGAGGTATTCCATCTTAGCCCTCTGGGTTGGCAACGTATCTGCACTCTCTTTGTTGTTGCAGGTGTCTATAGGCAGTGGTGATCACTTACCATCAGGTGCCCCACTTGCTTGTTTTCCTTCCTGTTGTATAGAAAAAAAAAATTGTTGACACAGTAATGTACAGAAAATTGTCACTGTCACCTGTCACCTGTCGCATTTATGAAATTGGGTCCTGGCTAAAAATTTTGGCTACAAAATAAATCTACTCGGACCTAGCGTACTCTAAGAGAAATAATTACAAGGAAATGAAAGATAATTTTTTTGACACAATTCGACACAGCTGACAAATTATTCTTTGCCAAAACGGGCTCCATTTTTTATGGGATAGAGAGGCAAATGAAAATGCTGGTCACTTGATGGAAAGTGATCACTGCCTTCAGTGGGAACCGGCAACTCTAAGAATGGCTGATCCGTTGCCGGTTTGAACCAAAAGGAAATACAGATTAATGGGACACCGAAGTTCTAACTATGAGGGAAAAGTCGTGGATTGGTATTTACGATAGATTTTTTGTGTACACAAGGAGGAGGAAAAATAAACAACGTTGGTTATTGATTTTATATACCAAAAAAATACGGTTTAGATTACAATAGTTTTGACTCTACAGTTTTTAATTGAGTTATTTAAATAATATGTTTAAAAATACAAAATTAGGTTATATTTGGCAAACGAGTGACCTGAAAAGATATTTTATTTAAACATTTTTCATTATAATTGCTATAATCTGGCTCTGGAATGGCGGCCGTGTATTGGCAAGCGTAGCGTAGGACGACCAGCCACAAGATGGTCCGATGACCTCATACAGGTGGCAGGAAAACGCTGGTTGCATGCCGCTTCCAACCGGTCACTTTGGAAATCCATGAAGGAGGCCTATGTTCAGCAGTGGACTTCTTGCGGCTGAGATGATGATGAAGAATGTGGCTGCTACAGTAAAAAGTAATGCTTTCTTCTATCTCCATTAAAGAAGAAAACTCCAAGTAAACTGAGAATAATGAAAATGCAATGTTTAAACAGTAGATGGGGGAGGAAAGTGCTGGAGTGGAGACCTCGGACCGGACGCAGAAATGTGGGAAGGCAGCCCGCGAGATGGACTGACGATTTGTCGCGGGTGGCAGGGAGAGACTCGGTGCGGAAGGCGCACGATCGCTCAACGTGGAGAAGAATGGAAGAGACCTACACTCTGCAGTGGGTGGATAGAGGTTGAAAAAGAGAAGAGAGATGAGAATGTTTAAACAATGTTTGAAGCGTCTTGAGGCTTTCGAGATGTGGTGTTACCGCCGCATGCTTCGTGTTAGTCGGACTCAACGGATCACGAGTGAACGTATACTCCAACGCGTCTTCAGAACGCGAGAGTTGATGAAAATTATTAAAAAAAGGAAAATTGAGTATCTCGGGCACGTGTTTAGGCATGAAAGATACCAACTTCTTCAGTTATTTATGACGGGAGTTACCAGTGCTGAACAGCTGTTCAGAGTGCCACAGGACCGGAACAAATTCGCAGAGTGAACGGCCAACCTCCAGTAGTGAAAAGGCACCTGCAGAAGAAAAAGAAGAATGTTTAAAAAGCTAAATTGCGACAAAATTAAAAACAATAGACTTATGAAATACCAGATACGCCCAAAAAATGTATTCCACGAACGTCTTCGTATAAAGAAACAAGTCCACGCCAGGTGATTGAGATTACGTCCCAAAATCATTTCTATTTTTATACGTTTTTATACGATTGTTCTTTTTATAGCTCGCCTGTGTCGCCATATTTAAATTTTATTCGCCTTAATGTCGCCACACACGCTACTGCTCGCAATATCATACGAAGAAAACCAAGGCAAGAAAGTAACAAAATCCCTGCACCTGAACCGTATCTTCGTTCCCTCAAGATTGGCTTTCCAATTTTTGGGGTGCATGCTTCCTTGTTCGCTGTATACAGATGTGGGCAAATAGAAGCGATTTGGAAGCAATGTTTTTATTTAGAATGATGCCATTCGAACGCGGTTGTACCTGGGGTTTGATTTGAACATCATCCTTAGGGTTCCAATTGGTGCTTTGCATTTGCTGGAATGAGATTGGGAGCAGAAGTAAAGTTGTAAAGTTTGCTTGCTTTGCATACAAACAAAATAATGCCGCTATCTGTCTGTCCTGATCGTACTTCGGCCTCTTTTTTTAAACAACATAGGAAGGCAAACGAGCAAGTGGATCACTTGATGGTAAGTGATCACACCCTCCCATAGACACTCGCAACACCAAAAGGATTGCAGATGCGTTGCCAACCCAAAGGGCTAATATGGACCTCTTGTGTCGCAGTAATGTCACCGGCTGTCTTGCTTTCCACGCCAGAACACAATAGTGCAGGCACTGCTGCTTAGCGGCAGGATTAGCGAACAAGATGGTGGTAGCGATCCAGATGGAACTTGCCCAAGGTCCTACCACCCGCAAAAAGTATATTTTCTGACATGATGTTTTGACTTCGACTTAACTTTATTTGGTTTGTAATGAAGGCTTGCTATATCCGGCAGCAGTAAGCAGCAGTGCTTGCGCTGTTGTGTTCCGGCGTAGAGAGCAAGACAGCCGGTGCAATTACTGGCACAAGAGGTATTCCATCTTAGCCCTCTGGGTTGGCAACGCATCTGCAATCTCCTTGGTGTTGCGGGTGTTTATAGGCGGTGGTGATCACTTACCATCGGGTGGCCCACTCCTTTGTTTGCTTTCCTATTTCATAAAAAAATACTATCATTCACACTGTATCCTACCAAATCAAAAAGCATTCCAGTCATAACAACAGTAAAGCGAATCAAAAGGCACGTACACTAGTAACGAGTAAAGGTGCCACTGCACTGGCGTGAATTTTTTCCCTAATTAAGGCACGGCGGCACCGCGTGTGCATGGCGTCGCGTAAATCATTCGCCTTATTAAAAGAATTCCACGAATCGAACCATCTTAAGAAACCTCGCTCACCCCTTAAGGGAATATCAACCCTGCAGGGATTATTTCAGGGGTGATTTGACTTTGGGTGCCGATTTGAAAAGTCATTGATAAAAGTAGGTGTGGAAAAGTAATGCTTTTTAATATCGCAGAGTGTGAATGATTTTGGTGTATTTAGGTAGTTTGAAATTTATTGCTTTGAGTTTGAAAATTAATTTGTTGTTTTTGAGATTTTTCTTTATTGATTGTTGCCTGGCAGTACATACCGATGCTTTCAGCAGAAAAGGGGCTTAAAATTTTTGAATTCAATCAAAGATTTATTTACAGCTAAGTGGGGGACGTTTACATAATTTGTTTTATGAAATATTAAGGCAAACAAGCAAGTGGGTCACCTGATGGTAAGTGTACACCACCGCCGATAGACACACGCAACATCGCAGAGATTGCAAATGCGTTGCCAACCCAGAGGGCTAAGATGGAATACCTCTTGTGGCAGTAATTACACCGGCTGTCTTGCTCTCCACGCCGGAACGTGCCGGAACACAACTGTGCAAGCACTGCTGCTTAGCGGCAAGATTAGCTAGATAATGGTAGCGATCCGGACGGACCTTGCACAAGGTCCTACCACCCGCCGAAATGAAATATATGACAGACATGAAGCTTTTAATAGTAGGTAAGTAGAGGAAATAAGTAAGTAACTTGACCCTTTGCTTTAAATAAAATATGCTATTTAACATTTTAAGTAAAATAAACGAGTAGAAAGGCCATTCAAGGTTAGCATTATTTTGATAAATTAGTAGTTTATTAGCAGTGCTTGCAGTTGTGTTCCGGCGTGGAGGGCAAGACAGCCCGTGCAATTACTGGCACAAGAGGTATTCCATCTTAGCCCTCTGGGTTGGCAACGCATATGCAATGTCCTTGGTGTTGCGGGTGTCTATAGGCGGTGGTGATCACTTACCATCAGGTAACCCACTTGCTTATTTTCCTTTCTAATTCATAAAAAAAACAACCGATGGCATTGTAATCAACAAACACGCTTCATGTATGGGGATTTCCTTTATTTTTGTTTATTTTTGATTATTTGTTGTTATAGAGGCCATAAGCCATAGGTTATTTGTTGTTATAGAGGCCGTGGGCTAGTAAGAAAGAGATGCACTCAGTTACATAGCAAGTAAGCGCGTATTGAGAAGATTCGTGGTAGGTGCACAGTTCTGTGAGAGACGAACGGACGGACAGCGAGGGCTCTTAGTAATGATAGAACAGTACATCTACACTAATATAATAAAGAGGTAAACTTTGTTTGTTTGTTAGTTTGTTTGTATGTAGAGGTAGTCTCGGGAACTACCGAACCGATTTCAAAAATTCTTTCACAGATAGAAAGCTACACTATTCCTGACGGACATAGGCTACTAATTTTACGTGAACGAAGTCGCGCGCGTCCGCTAAATTACATAATTTGTGGTAATATTATCTCGTTGGCTTTTCTATTGGTTTCATTGGTTGTATATTGTTTATTTCACTATGTAATTTTCCAGCGTAGTTTAATAGATTGTACAGTATGACGCAGCGTGGGGTGGCGTGGGGCGGCGTGGGGTGGCGTCGGGTGGCGTGGGGACATTATTAGCCGACGCTTGATCCGGGATAAATTACACCCGCGATCGGATCCTTCGCTATCTACAGCGGGTTTGATTACCGAATAATGAACACATACCGGTTTAATGGCGGTATTTTTTAACAAAAAAATTAATAGTGAACTTTTTTTTACATATAAAATATTAAGGGTCACCTGATGGTCAGTGATCATTCCCGTCTAAAGACACCCACCACACTAAGGCGATTGCAGATGCGTTGCCAACTCAGACGGCTTAGATGGAATACGTCTTGTGCCAGTAATGTCACCGGCTGTCTTGCTATCCATGCCGGAAGACAACAGTGCAAGCACTGCTGCTTAGCGACTGAATTACCGAGTAAATGAGATCTATTTATGTTGTGTTTATAAAAATATTATTATTAAAATACCGTCATTTAATGTCTTATTCGATGCTATCAAATGGATGCTATGGTGGTGTGTGGTTATGGTGTGATGGTATGCTATTCCCTTAATTATAGCAATCGTAAGGAAATTTTGAGAAAGCACCTAACTAGAGTTATGTAATTTAAAAGCCTCCTGCGATACTAGGTATGACATACGAGTATATCGGCAGACCTTATTTATCCCTTCTGGTTCTGAAAATGAAAAACAAACGCCCATTGCTTAAAAAAAAGAAAATGGTGACTAATTGATTGAATAATGTCAAATGGTCTTAAGATTACCTTTATTTCAAGCTTCTGAGCTACAATTTATACAATTTTAAGATAAAGTTAATTTTACGCATAAAGTATCTATTAACTATTTATGTCACGTCATAATCAGCATAAAACAAATCCACTCAGTAGTTCAATGAGAATACAGATACCGGAACAAACAGCCTGATTAAAAAAATACGATCATAAATCCTTGTCAATTACAAACTAAACGAATCACCCTGTAGCCGATCGGCCCCCGATTCATTCGAGCATATTTTCATAAATGCAAACATTCAGAAAGAATTTCCTTCGAAAGCTCATAAATATTTCCCACTTTTACTACTCCGAACCGAATTCTGCCAACGCAAAACCAACTTTGAGACTACCCGAATAAAACTCAAAGCTTTACGTTAAAGTTTAGTAATAAGCGCGTTTTTAAATGGAAGCTGGAAGGGCGAATTAAAGATTAATCCGAATCTCCAATAAATATTGGAATGAATTCGGTTTGAAATTGGAATCGAAGAATTGGAACTTGTTCGGGGCCATTTGGAGATGAGGTGTTTTTCCGCGTGAGTTATGGCGGGTGGCGTTTTTTACTAGACAGGCGAGCGTGTTGGTTGGGCAAAGTGGAAAACGGGTAAGTACAGTCAAGGAACTTATTTCCCTACCCATTTCGTTAAAATGTCGTCTGACATTCGCAATGCATTAAGGTCGATATGTCAAACTAAAGTCTTGCTCTATAGCTCTTATGGTGACAGTTTGCTATATGCTATTGAACCTTAGATGGGTTGGAAATTAAATTCCTTGACTGTACAAAACTGTTATTTTAAAAATCGACTTTGGCAGTCATTGGAAATGCCATAGTAAAGAAAATTAGGTGAATGAGTGAAGTACACTGCTTGTTTTTTTTTTATAAAATAGGAAGGAAAACAAGCAAGTGGGTCACCTGATGGTAAGTGATCACCACCGCCTATAGACACCCGCAAAACCAAGAACATTGCAGATGCGTTGCCAACCCAGAGGGCTAAGATGGAATACATCTCGTGCCAGTAATTACACCGACTGTCTTGCTCTCCACGCCGGAACACAACAGTGCAAGCACTGCTGCTTAGCGGCAGGATTAACGAGCAAGATGGTGGTAGCTATCCGGATGGACCTTGCACAAGGTCCTACTACGGGGGTAGTAGGACCTGGTTTTAGATAGAAGGTCAATGATCATTGTAAAGGTCCAAGGTAAAAGTAAATTTTAATAATTTTACACTAAATTGTTAAATTATTAAATCGTATTGTACTGTGTTACAGGCGAATGCTCAAGTCTGTCAGCACCTTTAGAAATGTTTTTTCCGAATCAGTGAGAAATTTTCTGACCTGAGATAGCCTATCAGAGACTATTAATATAAATAGGGAATATAGCCCTGATATAGCCTTTTTTATCTAGTTCTTCTCTGCGGATCTTCATCACTTCATTTCATTAGTATATTTAGCACACTAATATTATAAAGCTGAAAGTTTGTGTGTGATATATTTTGCTACCTCTTCATACTGAAACGGCTGGACGGATCTGGAGGGAACTTTAAAGGAGATAGTTTATACCCTGGGTTCTCATAGGAGTCATAGGCTACCTTTTATATCTCCAATAAAAGTCACGCAGGCGAAACCGTTGGTAAAAGCTAGTCAAAAATAAATCTTCGGATCCCTTATTCCCCACCGGCCGACGAATACTTTTTGTAATCTCAAAAATGGGTGCCATCTTCCGTCAATTAGATTTTTTGTTAATTATTGTGATTGCTAGGGTGAAGGGGTAATCAGATAAAAATGATTTCTCGCCTGTTTTCAGACTCCTTTAATTAAACTTTGTTTAGGTGATACTTTAGATAAAAGTCCGATGTTTTTTAAGTTCCTACTTTTTGTAAAGGCATTGGGGAACTTATCACTTTATTTGCAAATACCCATTAGACGATCCGAATAATTATGAACATTGAAGTTTCACAATACGACTGATCAGCTTAACAAATTGAATTAATGATTTCCGACAGTATAAATGCGGCAAAATTTTGATCGGTGAACAAAATTGAGCAACGGTTATCAAATATAAAAAATTCACGTTTTTAGTACATGTATATCGTTTTTCAGTGGACAAGAAAAAAAAACAGATAGACTCTAAAATTCGGAATTGTCTAGAAAGGTTTTGGGGAAGTAATTTATTGTGATTGTAACCTTAGGTCCCGGTGGCACCTTTTTTTTAATTATCATTATTCGGTCTACAAACTGGATATTACAAGTTAAGCTAACGACACATAATGCTTAACATTAAAGTAAGTAAATTTCGTGTAAATCCTAAAACAGTAGACACAGCATGTCTTTACGATAAACAGCAGAGAGAAAAAATAAATTACTACAATTAAACTACCCTCAGGGTAAACAACCCTAAAAATGTTCACATGCCAACGTACATTGTTTATCTATACGCCAGTATAGATATATATATTTTTTTTTATACAACATAGGAAGGCAAACAAGCAAGTGGGTCACCTGATGGTAAGTGAGCACCACCGCCTATGGACACCTGCAACAACAAAGAGAGTGCAGATGCGTTGCCAACCCAGAGGGCTAAGATGGAATACCTCTTGTGCCAGTAATTACACCGGCTGTCTTGCTCTCCACGCCGGAACACAACAGTGCAAGCACTGCTGCTTAGCGGCAGGATTAGCGAATAAGATGGTGGTAGCGATCCGGACGGACCTTGCACAAGGTCCTACCACCCGCAAATATAAGATAAGAAAGGATAAGACGATATAAAATAATGTTTAAACTGAAGTGCAACTATGTGTTAACTAAAGTTCATAGCAAAAACAAAAAACAGAATCGCGGAACAGAGATTTATTTAAAACCGGAAGTTTCCAACAAACATACTCCCTAATTTACATGGTGGTTGCCTTCCTCGAGGCAGAATGTGGTCTTAACAGTTCTCACACATTTGGCGAAGTATGAGGTCTGTAACTAGCGGTGACAACTGAGGCGGTGGAGAACTAAGAACGTTCAGAATTGACAAGCGAATAAATCCTGCTTTCAAACCCGCGATTTGTATGGAGAATTGTACAGTGTCTCTAGCGCTCACTTAGAGATCTAGAAGATAGATTAGAACTAAAAATCGCTAGTATGAGTCCAACGGTAAATTACCTAGGTATCGAAATTTAAGCGCTAGATTGTAGCTGTTACCATAGAATATCGGTACCATGAGTCACATGTCATCGAAAAATACCATACCAAAGAGTATAACGTAATATGAGTTTTTGATAGCAACTCATGGTACCGGTAATGAGCGTCTAGTGTAAGTGTTTGTAACAATAAACATCTCAATTGGTATGGAAGTAAAGACAACGCCTCTAGCGGTGGGTTTCTGCAACAAATTGTTTCCACAACAATTTAGACGTTAACACTAATGCCCCGAAACGTTTGTTGTGACAGAAAACTTACACTAAGGGCTCTGTGTTGGGTGGTCGTTTGCTTAAACGATACGCAATCTTTTTTGTTAAGTCACAGAGTTTGTACCGTATTCCACCCTCCTCGCTTTAACAGCACGTCTTGACCCAGCAGTGGGACATTTGGCTGATCTGTCAGCCACCTCTATACCCTTCTTGGGTCCCGTCGTCAATTGGAAGCTAATTGTGGATTTACCGCCGCGCGCGCCGGCGCCAGCTGACGTATGTGTCGCCGAGAGCCCGTAAGTGCTAAGTGCTCTCGTTTTATTTCCTCTATTGATGTACAGTCACACCATTTGAATCAAGCCACAGTGGAACCTTTTCGTAATAAATTACATGAATGAACGAAAATGATATCGTCCACATATGTATGTTATTATGAGTTGAGTCCGTCTATTGCTTTGTTCAATTTATACACCTTATTTCATTTCCTTTTTATCTTAAATTACACCTTGTGGTTTTTTTGCCGGTAGCTTCTCGTCTGAAGGTTTTGGCAAATCGATGGTTAGTTTTTTTGACATTCATACCTGCTTAAGCCTAATTTGAATAATTCTATTTTGACTTCAACTTTTGAAAATGGTTTGAGTCTTGCCTTTGTCTTTTAACTTAGACTTTGACCATTTTTTTATTTTATGTCATTTACAAAAATTCCAGTTATAGCTTTACAAAGCGCCGATAATGTTAAAATATGACATAACATTGACGTCAAAACTCAAATATAATCGAATATCAACCTACAATTGAGCCTAGCATGCTAGTCTAAGAATAACGACAAAGGAAGTGTGACGTTTACATAATCATTCATCAAAATCGGCTCAGTCGTTTAGGCACTACAGTGGAACATACGTAAATACAAACATACATACATAGGCTGTTAAAAACATAACCCTTCCTTTTGGCCTTGCCGTAGTCGGGTAAAAAAAACACATGGAGAAGTGAAAGGGTCCATTGTAAAGGTAGCTGCAGTACAATTATTTCAAGAATTGACTCCAGCTCTCATCAGTAAATTACCAAAGTCAATAAAATTAAGGGCAGTAAATTTTTCTAACACATACCGAAGTTTGCTTAAAGCCTGCTTTTCAATTTAAAAAAATTATGCTAACTGTAACTGTATTATTTAGTTGTTTAGTTTTCATTCGTGTCATCATTGTTTTAGCGTTCATTTAGTGTTAATTTAAGAATTTCAAGGGTGAAAATGAGCCGCTGAAAATCAGCGTCTCGGTTTACCGAGGCAGTATGCTGAGTATTCAACACATATGGATTTATTATATTTGTACTCTGTGCGATGTGTGTATTATGTTGATTAAACTTAAATTTATTTTTTTCTTTTCAGGACTTTAAGAAGGCGAGTCAAATGGAACTGAAACCTAACCCCCAAGCAAATCACAATCAAAGCGGAATTACTTCGAGACAAGACTGCGGTCGAACAAATTCAATTAGGTCCCCCCTCCCCCCCTCTAAGTGCTAAGTGCCAGTTAATGGGCAGATTTACGCAGTGCCAGGATTTATGGGCGGTCAGCGAAACGTCCGGTATTGGCTCCAGATTTTGCACAATAATAGATACAGATGGTCGCGAGGACTTGCCAGGCCTGCATTATGTAAACAGAATTTTGGCGTTCATTAGGGATTTTTATACAACACTAGCTTTTGCCCTGACTTCGTCCGCGTAGACTTGTCTTGCTTGAATTGAATCAAGCAAACGTGCACCCAACATGCAATCTGCAATATTTCCTTGACAAATTAATGAGAATTAGTTGCTTTGCTGCTCATGACGTCACGGCGGCGTATAACTCACTTATCGCTATCCCGTAGGAACTATGCATTTTTACGGGATTAAAAGTATCTTATGTGTTAATCCAGGTTATAAACTATACGTGGGCCAAATTTCATCCAAATCCATTCAGTAGTTTTTACGTGAAAGAGTAACAAACATCCATCCATACTTACAAACTTTCGCGTTTATAATATTTGTAGGATAGGAAGGCAAACGAGTAAGAGGGTCACCTGATGGTAAGTGATCATAACCGCCCATAGACACCCGCAACTCCAAGGACATTGCAGATGCATTGCCAACCCAGAGGGCTAAGATGGAATACCTCTTGTGCCAGTAATTATACCGGCTGTCTTGCTCTACATGCCGGAATACAAGAGCGCAAGCATGCTGCTTAGTAGCTGGATTAGCGAGCTAGACGGTGGTAGCGATCCGGACGGACCCTGCAAAAGGTTATTTATAGCACCCAAAAAGCTTTTAAGGGTTTTTCATCCAAAGGATACCAACGGGACTCTATGGGTGTCGATAGATTTGATGTAAGGACATTTTTTTTATTTTTAAAAGGATTTACAAGATAATCAAACCTAACTTAATTAATCTAAACATAAGAACCTAAATGTACAAATATTGAAAAAAAAAACTGAGTCGCTTCCCATTAGGCAGGGTGTTTATAAAGCTGTATTTACTCATTGTACTTATTGCTCTGCCGATATGTTGGCCGAGAAATGAGCCAGCCCTGTGGCCACCGGTGGATTATGTAAACTAAGTGTCTTGTGTGTCTCCTCGTGACTATAGCCCGTGTAATACGGTCAAAACATCGAGATAAATTAACAAATATTTTATAGCGTTAGAATCTCGTTGACGTTGAAAATAAAAATGAAAATGAAAATGAAAAATTTATTTTGCAAGTAGGCCGTATAGGCTCTTTTACATGTCTGAATCTACTAGCGCTTCGGAAAATGGAAGATACTACTGAGAAGAAACGCCGCAAGAAACTCAGCAGTTTATTTTATTTTTTGTATAATCTTGTAGAATTTATGTTTATTCAACTGCAAATGTATAACTCTGTTTACCTGATAAGTGTACCTATATTACCCAACCAATTTATATGTATAACCAATATGTATACAATTGTAACTGGTTCCCCGCGATACAGGCATTGCCTAGTGTGGGGACCCCTGATAAATTTTGTTACACCTTTATGCAAAATAAACAAATTTTTAATTTAATTTGTTTAATTTATAAATATGTTTGAAAATCGCGAAAGCCTAAAATAACTTAAGTATTTTTTAGTGAACTAAAAAGTAAATACACGTGGGTATTTTTATTTTTGTTCTTATACTTGGAAAATGTGTAAATCCGCCATTCCGTGGCTTTCTATCGATTTACATTTAACTGCACCAGTCGATATAATTATGTCGTCGATACGGATTTGTTACGTAAAGGTGTTGGCGGAAGCGGGCGATTCTGTAAGGGACGATAAACACGGCGCAGGTGCGGCGCTATTGGAAAACTTACGGATTAACGGACGTTGCTTACTGCTGGCTAGTGATGGGAAACATATCGATAAAATACGAACAACTAAGAACGTTACACACAGTTCTTTGTTTGCTGTATTGAAAAGAGAGCGCATCTAATGAAACTGAAATATTTTTTATAACATAAGAAGGCAAACGGGCAGGGACCAATTTCAAAAACGTGACTGGCAACAGGTGATAGTGACAATTCGCCGTACATTTCTAAGTCGACAAGTAACGGTACAGACTTACAGACTAAACATCATAGTGGGCAAGCAATGTTTACCGAATTGTCACTGCCACTTGTCTCCTGTCGCGTTAATGAAATTGGGTCCAGGTAGGTTACCTGGTGGTAAGTGATCACCTCCACCCATAGACACCCACAACAATATGGAAAGCAGAGAAAGGGTTAGGATGTAATAACCTCTTGCGCCAGTAATTTCACCGGCTGTCTTGCTCTCTACGCCAAAATACAACTAACAGAGTAAGGACTGCTGCTTAGCGGCTAGATTAGCAAGCAAGATGCTCTAGCATAAAGTCCTACCATTCGCAACTGAATTCGTGCCTCTGTTTTCATTGAATCAATTACAAGCTCAACTGAGACTTTTGAGTTTCATTAAATAGAATTAAGCATATTACGACAAAGCTATAGCTGTCAGTGGGAAGTCCCTTCTAAAATCAAAAAATAATTTTGCGCAGCAAATAGCAACTTTAACAGTAGCCAAATTTAGTTACACGTTGACAGATATTTGCACATACTAACCCTATTGCAATTTTCACAACGATACAAGCATAATATGAGATCTTTTAAGTCGTAACTATAATATCCGGACCGCGACGTAAATTTGAAACGTTTGATAATTAACTTTCTGTTCATATTACAAAGATTTTGTCATTCCATCACGGTTTTTAAAATATCGATAAATTCAAGCCACTCTATCGATGCTTCTCCTTCCCTAATCTCTGGTGCACCTACCATTAATTTGGTGTTGTATCGAGTGACGGTACATTATCGACCACTCGAATTAAAAGCGATAAATTTGTCGCCACACGATTAAAAAAGTTCGCTTCGGCAACATTCGGGAGTAATGTGCATTGTTTATTGGTTGATTGTAAGATGGCGTCCTAGATTACGAATGTTTGATTTATATTATTTGTTCTTTTTTAATGTTGATGTTATTTGTTTTGTTTTTATACTTAAACTTGCTCAGGTTTCATAAGAAAAATAGAATTTCACAAGATTTTTTTCAATTCAATACAATACATGTTAGCAATACTTACTGATAAAAGAAATCTTGACAATATTAATGGAAAAAAAAAATGCGGAATTCCGCTGCAATAATTATGAGTAGCATAGGACAATAGATTTAAAAGAATAAGTTTTTTATTGAGAAAAATGGCTCCCTAGGACGAATAAAAATTCTAGGTCGTTAGTTCGTAATTTTTGCGCTTAATTCCTAACTTGAGTCAGTTAACGAGTTAGCTGACTTCAAGTTAAATAAATAAATAATAAATAAATATCTTGGGACAAGATAACACCAATTGACTTAGTCCCAAAGTAAGCAACTAAAGCTGCTTGTGTTATTACTAGACAACGGATATACATACTTATACAGATAAATATATACCTAAATTATAACATCCGCGACTCAGGCACAAACATTCGAATTCATCATACAAACACTTGCCCCTCCCGGGAATCGAACCCGGTACCTCAAGCTTCATAGTCAGGGTCACTAACCATTAGGCTATCCGGCCGTCAAAATGATAGAAATAGTACAGCATAGAAGGAGCGTTAAAATAGAAAGCGATATTTTATTATCTGATCTCTTTACTTTAAATGGCAATACAATGTTTCAAAAAGAGATGACTACATACTCTAAACTCCTCTTCAATTGACACCCTGTACACGACCAATAGACAAATCACCTTTGGCTATGGCAATGTTTACATTAAGGTACTCTACGTTTTTCTTGTTAATTTGCAGGTTTTACTACCTTGACGCACACAGGTGACCATTTTGACAGCTTTGGCTACGTACACTTGACAAGTACTGAGGCTATATCCATGCTTTAGTCCTTCATCCAAGGTCAAGATGGTTCAAAATCAAAATGTGCGTAAAAAGAATCAAAAAGTCTCCCCGGCGGGGAATCGAACCCCGGTCTCCCGCGTGACAGGCGGGGATACTCACCACTATACTACCGAGGACCATGCGTTTTAGTACAAAATATTGAATAGGTTAGTACTTTAGTACCATATTACATTTGACATTCGTCTGCTGTTTAATTAGCTGTTGCTGTGTTGACTTATTGTCAGCTATGTCAATGATGGTGACACATATCTGGGTTATTTGACTGTATAAGTATTTTTCTGTAGCGATCGCCGACAATGTATCGGCCGACAAATATTTTTTGCATACTCTTTTCATTTAAATTGTCCTGGATAATCTTACTTGAGGATTGATTCATATCTAATATCAATTTAATATCTCAGACTGTCTGTACGAACGCTAAATTGAAAAACAAACATTATCTTCCAGTCAACTATCGTAATTAAGGGCAGTTTACACGATCGTCCGGAGCTAACCTCAGTTTAGTAGTTGCAGCACAGACGGACAGACCGCTGAGGCAGTTTGTTGCTAATCTACGTCTACTGCGGGACTAGCACAATGACTAATAATATCCTGAAGCTCGTGTATGTGTGTATGTAAACTCTTTATTATACATTATCAATTACAAGTACACAGACAAACAGATAGTGGTGCAAAGGCGAACTTATTCTTTAAAAGAATCTCTTTCAGCTAATCTTTGAGCAAAAGAGAGAGGATAGTGTGCAAACGATATAATAGACAAACAATACAACTATGTACAGACAAGTAGAAATTATTATTTATAATTAAATTAAATAGGAAGGCAAACAAGCAAGTGGGTCACCTGATCGTAAGTGATCACCACCGCCTATACACCCTGCAACAACAAAGAGAGTGCAGATGCGTTACCAACCCAGAGGGCTAAGATGGAATACCTCTTGTGCCGGTAATTGCACCGGCTGTCTTGCTCTCCACGCTGGAACAGAACAGTGCAAGCACTGCTACTTAGCGGCAGGAGTAGCGAGCAGATCGTGGTAGCGATCCGGACGGACCTTGCACAAAGTCCTACCACCCGCTAGGTTGCTAGTCTTTACATAGTTTAAAGTAAAATCATTATTTTTCCTGTCTGTCCGAAATCTATTATAAGTGTATCTTCGGTCGCCTTCTCCTTCTAAACCACGCAACAGATTTTGATGCGGTTTTCCCTGTCATTTTGAGATTTTTATAAGGAAGGTTAGCTAACTTGCACATAACTGCGTCTGGGCGACATATATACGTTCATGCAAAAACCCACCCTCCTCCGCTTTCACACGAAACAACATTTATCACACAGATTCAACTACACACCACCACTAAACACTAAACAACACGATCGACGTGCGTTTCGCCTCTGTACGAGGCATCATCGGGATCTAACAATACGACCGTTCACACACTTTGTTGAAATGGACCTCCGCAAAGTACCTAACGGCTGAATCTATTAATTATGTAAATTCAATACTTGCAATTTAAAATCAGACGTGAATATACCTCGTCATGCTAGCCGGTCCGGTCATTTTCGGGGAGTGTAATGGCCAAGTTGTTAAAGCAATGTTAATGAAGGGTCTTTAATGCGCAGGGTAGCTATTGAGCCAAGTAAATATACATAATGCCATACCAGAGTATGTTTCTGTTATTGGTGCCATGGGAGAGTGAAAGAAAAAAACAACGACGGCAAAGAATTTATATGATACGACGTTATCATAACAACATAAAACCCTATAAGTTTGTTACTTTTGCCATACCTATTGCCTTTGCGGGTGGTAGGACCTTGTGCAAGGTCCGTCCGTATCGCTACCACCATCTTGCTCGCTAATCCTGCCGCTAAGCAGCAGTGCTTGCACTGTTGTGTTCCGGCGTGGAGAGCAAGACGGCCGGTGTAATTACTGGCACAAGACGTATTCCATCTTAGCCCTCTGGGTTGGCAACGCATCTGCACTCTCTTTGTTGTTGCAGGTGTCTATAGGCGGTGGTGATCACTTACCATCAGGTGACCCACTAGCTTGTTTGCCTTCCTATGTTGTATAAAAAAAAAACCTAACACACACTTGCACTTTGTCTGCCTCTAAGTCAAAGGTTAAGTGGAAGAGATCCTTTAAAGGAATAAGTTCGTTTTTGTCCATCTTTTTCTCAATTATGTTTGATATAAAAGAATTTACATACACCGAAATTGATACCGGATAGCCTAGTGGTTTTATAGTGACTCCTATGAAGCCAGAAGTTACGAGTTCGATTCTCGAGAGGAGAAAGTGTTTGTATGATAAGTATGATTAGAATGTTTGTCCCCGAATCTTGGATTGTGTATATATTTAAGTATGTATTTATGTAAGTATGTTTATCCGTTGTCTTGTACCCATAGTACAGTCAGCGTCAAATATACCAGAGCGGGCAAGGTGGTCAAAAATATCTGACAAGCCCGAGCGTATTTGACAATAGAGTCGAGTTCAGATATTTTTGACACCTTGCCCGCTCTGGTGTATTTGACGCTGACTGTACTATGGCGGAACACAACAGTGCAAGCACTGCTGCTTAGCGACAGGATTAGCGAGCAAGATGGTGGTAGCGATCCGGACGGACCTTGCACAAGGTCCTACCACCCGCCGCTTAATTCGTAATGAAAGCATAAAATTGAATAAACAACTTGTTTACAGTTTTCCTTTTAATATCTTGCCATCATCCATTAAAGTGGAATCTAATAATGAGCAGGGTAAGGCGGCCGGTAGGGGGACGGCAATGGACCGCGATGATTCTATTAGGCAATGACACGCTCCCTTACCCTGCCATGGGACATTGGTTCTGGGGAACTGTGACCGTTAATTTAAAAGGTTTGTGTTGATTACTTTCGTTCAGTAAAAATACGTTTTAATAGCATTTGTCAGTCAGAGATAGTATTGCTTGCTATTAGAGAAAGAATTTTTGTAAGCGGTTCAATAGTTCCAGAGATTACCCCTACGTACAAACAAACAAAGTTGGCCTCTTTATTAGGTTTGCAACGAATAGTATTTCGGCAGTATACCGAATACCGAATATTCGGCGAGCCCCCTGACCGAATAGCTGAATATTAGGCAAAAGTATTCGGCCGAATTTTAGCGCCAATACTTGTACAGACGTGATTGTTTCGCGCTCGTTTGTTCTAATGTACTCTGCGCGGTGTATTGCTAACGCACTGCATTTTATACAAGTTCATTTCGTGGATATCGTATTACGTTAAGAGGAGTGTGAACCCAGCCCGAAAAAGCGCTTCCCATACAAACGGCGATAACGTTTTCCACCCTCTAAACCTTAACCTTTGGCAATGATTTTTTGGTATGTTGTCATTATGCCTTAGAACTAGGTTTGCATGCTTTGATTTTTTAAATAATCTTCAAAGATTTGACAATATTTGCATTTTAAGAGTTTCATACAAAACACAAAAGCGCCAGTATTTTTGAAACTATAAAGAATATTTAAAAAATCAAAACGTACCTACAAACCTAGATTTAGATTTTTTTGTATGATAACATACAAAAAAATCATGGTTATAGGTTAAGGTTTAGAGGGTGGAAAACGTTATCGCCGTTTGTATGGGGAGAGCTGGGTTCACACTCCTCTTAAGTACAGTTTATCGTGCTCTCTTAGTTTTGATTTGTTTGTAAGTGTAATAGTGTGAAGTTTAACAAATAAACAACCGAATCGAATTTTTGTTTCATTTTACCAATTATTTCCCTATAACAAAATATATAAATTATGTATTCGGTATTCGGCCGAATAATGTGTAGACATTCGGTATTCGGCCGAATATAATAAAAGCAGCCGAATAGGCCGAATAGTAACCGAATATTCGTTGCAAGCCTACTCTTTATTATATGTGTGTAGAAAGTGTAGATGTAGATGTAGACTAGCGAGCCGCCCCGGTTTCGCGTGGGTACAATTAAAATGTAAAGTACAGAAAAAACTTCTATAAAAAGTTATCTAAATGACAGTGAAAACTGTATCAAAATCCACTGCGTGGTTTAGAAGGAGTAAGCGGTCGAAGATATGAGGGCAGACAAGAATGAATAAGCAACTTTATTTTATACTATGAGAAGTTAAATATATAGAAAATATAAGAAGGCAAACGACCAAATGGTAAGTGATCACCATCTTTGAGTATTTAACATTGAGATGCCAAGCCGTATTATCACCTAACAATTTTTTCTGCCAATTTTAGCGGGGGGAGACGGGTCTAGTGTTGCCAGATGGCTGGGAAATTCGGGATTGTCTTGGAATTACGTGTCTTGTCCCGTGTCCAGGAATTACACTTTTTAGTCCCGGACTTCGAGTGTTACTATATTTTCAGAGTTCCTTACCTCAAAGGGAAAAATCCGAAAACTGTAAACAGTATCGGAAGTCTCCAGGTGAGATATCCGAATAAAATCACAACATGCTGTCGACAACACTGCCACGAATGCCATGATGTCAAATTTTGAAATGTTTACGTTATGTCTGTCAAAAAGCTTATTCATTTAAAATGTTTTTGGTGTTGTAAATAATAAATTAATTGTGAAGAAAACTATTTACGTGTGATAAAAAAATCCGTCTTTAGTGAAATTTGAAGTTTTTGATAGCCGTTTGAAGGTAAATACAGCACGATTAACCATTTTTGCAGAGATCGCTTTCGCGATACGGACTGAAGCAAAATGACACACGATATCGCGGCAAACTGGTTTTTATAAGCCGTTATGATTTAACTCACGGTTTTAGGTCATATGCATTGGCAGAGGGGAATGCGTGCCTTGCGAGGTCCTGTGGCTAAATTGTCTAAGATCACCACCGCTCACCAAGGAGACTGCAGATGAGTTGCCCAGAGGGCTAAGACTTAGACAATTAATGGGCTAAAGGGCTTATTACACTACGCGGTATTCAGACAGCCTTACTAAGATTGAGCATAGTGTAATAAGAGTTAGCCTGTCTAACGAGACCGACCAAATGGGTTCGGCCGTGCTTACTTGCTTACTAAGACTGACTGAGTACCGCGTAGTGTAATGAGCCCTTAAGATGGAATACCTCTTGTGCCAGTAATTGCACCGGCTGTCTTGCTCTCTACGCCGGAACACAACAGTGCAATAGTCTCGCGCCCAAGAAACTCAGCAGTTTAATTTTCTTTTTTCTTCTCTTATATACAGCCATAGCGTCAAAATATGTATGCATCTACCTTACGTTTAGTGGCATAAAGGTGTATAGATATTTCTGGCGTCTTGGTAACGTATATATATATTTATAATGCTGACTGTACTTGTACATTTCAGGCTTCAATGTAACACGTGTTTTTACATGGAAAATCAAAACAGGGTTAAGAATGGTGTCCAGGGGTGCAATTTTTTAATCTCATCATGTAAAGGATGACCAAAGCTCTCTCTGTGAAAAACGGCCATCTTGGTGAGCTTTAGCCACCCGGTGAGATTGGGGTGCAATTTTTGAATGTCACCTGCGGCCCTAAGATTACAGCCCAGGTTTAGTTTAACCCCTCCCTGTGTCTTTGTCTAACTAGTGTCATAAGAAAGGGACGCAGATAGAGATAAACTAACCTTGGCCAGTCATGTTAGTGCCACAGGGGACTGAAGCTCACCAAAATAGTCGACTTTTTATGAAAATCGCCATCTTGGTTAGCTTTAGTCACCCGGTCATCATCATCATCATCATCTCAGCCACAAGAAGTCCACTGTTGGACATAAGCCTCCTCCATAGTCACCCGGTGAGTATCAAAAATCACACTCCTGTTCTGGAATTTTTTTATTACTCAAAAATATTTTGTCTTTGCTCCTTTCATAAGAGTTTGCCTTTAAAGATACTTAGATAATTTCGTAGAAAAGCTCTTGTTACAACTCTGCGGTTAAAAAAATTCGGTACAAAATCCAGATTCTTTATTGACTTAACGATTTTCTTCAAATATAGATATAGTCCATTAACAAACATTGACTACAATTAAGAAAATTGAACAATATATTAATTTTGTAATAATTTCATCACGAACAGCTAACATACATACATATTTTTATGGTAAGGACATATATTTTAATTATAATAATAAGTTCTAAAAAAAACAGCATAAATAATTTGTTTGCTGCTTTAATAAGAAGAATAATAGAGCTGTCGTCCATTATGTTGTCGTTTTAGTTAATTTCATGTTGTTATGATGAATTCTGTCATTTATGTTGAAAAAATCATTTTTAAATGTAAACTAATGTCGTTTTACATCCAAACATCATAAATACTGTGCATGTTATAGCAGCAATAATCTTCAATATAAAACTATCAATATATTTAGGAAACTATCAAAAAGCGTAAATCCCAAAAGTTTCAACAAACACGGGCACGTCCGAGCACTATCATGTCTGAAAATCGTCTGGGCAAAAACACGTGGGGTGACCCGCGGGTGGGGGCGGGGCCACCACGCCACCGGCCAATCACAGACCAGAAAGATCACCCCCCTCTCTCTCACTCGTAGCTACTCCATCCAAATGCGCGAACACACTAGTCGATTCTTCATATCGGGAGGTTGATTTTTTTATTGCTGTTTAAAGTTTTGCAGCGAATATGGTGGAGCCCGCAATTCGTTTAGAATGTTGCCAATTTCGTTGTTTAAGGATTCCTGTTGTGTGATGCGATTTGCAATCGACGCATTTATGAATTTGATTTAGTAAATGTGTTGGTTTGTTGCACCTATTATTACCTACTATTGGTTCGATACTTCGATTTAACCACTATGATCGTGTAATTCGTATTAACGTTATTTTATTGCAAAAAAAAAATTTTGTATAGGTACCTACGTAACAATGAGTTTTAATTCAGCTAACTAATTTACTAGTAAATCTTGCTTAAATCTCAGAAAAAAATTGCATGATATATACTTTCAGCTTTTTTTTATATTCGTAACGTTTGTACCTACTTGTAAAACTATTCCAAACTACATTATTAAATCTCTAAAATATCAATACCCTAAAAACTTAGAACCAAACCCGAACCGGTTTCCGCCATATTTTACGACTCAAATACGCACAATAATCAATTTATAGTTATCTTCCGGCGTTGCACCTCCTAAAGCCCTTAGCGATAGAGTTCAAAATCAACGTTAAAAACCACACTACAACTATAAACTTAGCGGTCGGGTGAGACTCTATGTCAAAGACGATAAGGATTGGTTTAGTGTGCGCGTATGTTTGAAATAAGGTGGTAGTATAATCTGGGTCGTATAATGGACCGTTTATAATGGCCGACAAAGCAAAGGTGTTGGTCTAATTGATGTAGGGATGAATGACGAGGGGTGCGTGGTGGTGGCAGTTATAGCGGAAACATAAGCGGAGCGGGGAGCGGAGTGGTAGTGAACTCCTGGCAGAAAAAGCCGGGTGCTTTTTTTATACAACATAGGATGGCAAACGAGCAAGTGGGTCACCTGATGGTAAGTGATCACCACCGCCCATAAACACCCGCAACACCAAGGACATTGCAAATGCGTTGACGACCCAGAGGGCTAAGATGGAATACGTCTTGTGCCAGTAATTGCACCGGAACACAACAGTGAAAGCACTGCTGCTTAGGGGCAGGATTATCGAGCAAGATGGTGGTAGCGATCCGGACGAATCTTACACAAGGTCCTACCACCCGCAAAACCACACCTTTCTTTGGGTCAGTGGGATTAGAACCCGCTTCAATACAAAACAGTTAAAAAAAAATGAGGACCTGTAACAATTTTGTTGTGAATAAAATATTTCATTTCGTGTAATGACGGCGTCGCTAATCTATTTCGTCTTAGAAAAAGTATAATCGCAATGTGACTACTATTTACAAGGACTAAATTGCAATTAAGGACTTGATTGTTTTGCGGGTGGTAGGACCTTGTGCAAGGTCTGTCCGGATACCTACCACCATCTTGCTCGGGAGAGCAAGATAGCCGGTGCAATTACTGGCACAAAAGGTATTCCATCTTAGCCCTCTAGGTTGGCAACTTATCAGCAATCTCCTTGGTATTGCGGGTGTCTATAAGCGGTGATGATCACTTACCATCAGGTAAGCCACTTGCTTATTTACTTTCCTATTTTATATAAAAAAATGGATATGCTATAAAGTTTTCGTTAATGCACCATTCTTTGTAGGAGATGGTCGGAAGATAATTAAGAAAGAAAAAAGACACTCCGCTTTGCAACGCTCAGCGTTGAACTTATTTGCGGGTTCTCAGGCTCTACCCGAAAAATAAAAGTAACTGCTCACACCTAAAGACGAAAGTTCCGTTTCACTGTTGTTGTCGATATTGTTGAAAATAAATGAAGTAGTTTAAAGTCATCGAAAAACTTATCGTTTAGAAACGAAATATGACGTTGTGATTTTATTTAATGTTCTAAATTTTAATTAACTAGAACTATTAGACAATACCTACGACTGTTAAGTAAATATATGTTCCTACTTAGCTTCTTGCTTTGAAAGCGCTTAAATATTATTTATATAATTATATTATAGGATGCTTATCACAAAAAGTCATAATAGTATTTTATGCAACTGTTGCATAATGAGTGTTTTAAGACCTAATTATGTACAGTTGCATACATTACTTTATCTACACACATATCATAAGTACTCTATGATGGGTTCAGAAGCCATAAAGCAATGACCTGCATTGCTACTAGCTACTAGTGCTAGGTACCTATTAAATATCTATAGACTGTACACATTAAAATAATGTAATAAAAAATGAATTTGAACAAATTTAGAAACAAATTAGAAAAATTCTCATAAAAATATTGGTTGTTATAATGCTGGTCATTGCCTACGGTTTCTGAACGCATTATTGAGCATTTATGATATATGTGTAGATAAAATATTATAATGAGCCTCAGATATTAGTCAACGGTTATTGTTATTTGTAAAAAACTTTTCTTTTGTTTTAACCAGACTCCCAAAATTGAATTCTTTTGAAAGTAAGGGCTTTTGTTGATCATTGTACATTTCACTCACTCTTTTGTCTGACAGTCAATTTATCCATTAAAAAACTGAAAGTAACATAAAACTACCATGAGACTCGGATATATTATTAAAAACGGATCACTCACGACCACGACTCGTCGTCGTCGTTGCGCCACCGCCGCAGGGGCTCGTAATTAAGGACTACGGATTGGTCCAAAACATGTCAGCCAATTTCCGCTTTAAAATACGTGAGTGATCCGTTTTTATTCATACAACTGAATGTATATGTATGTACAATTTTTTTTTCAGTACATAACAGCTTACACTGGTGCCCCGCCCCACCCAGGCACATCCGGCCACACAAAAGGCTTCCAACAAGCAATTGTTAACATAATTAATTGGGCACAATTGAAAGCTTTCCAAGCTTTGAGCTTTTGCTTAGCTTTGCGATTCAAGATTTTTATCTAAACTTATCATCAAGCTTATGTCACGATGATTCCCAGAGGGTCAGTCGAGTGGTTTAAAATCAGCTTTTAGTAGACAATATGCATGAACTTGCTCGCTAATCCAGCTGCCAAGCTACAGTGCTTGCACTGTGTGTTCCGGCGTGGAGAGCAAGACAGCCGATGCAATTACTGGCACCAGAGGTATTCCATCTTAGCCCTCTGGGTTGGCAACGCATCTGCAATCCTCTCAGTATTGCGGGTGTCTATGGGCAGTGGTCACTTACCAACAGGGGACCCACTTGCTTGTTGGCCTTCATTTGTTGTAAAAAGAACTTTATTTATGGCAAAAGTAAAAAGACGTTAAAAATTAACTACTTTTGTTTAGAGAATTTTTCTAAGGTTTTACTTTTTGAAATATTACAAATAGAGATAGAAAAACTAACAGTCAGTTAGACTTATTGGGATTCGAATGAACATATTTCGAAACAAAAAAATCTTCGTAATTTTTTAATATTGTGTCGCTAAAATATAATTTTTTATAATATTTTTTTGGTTTGGGACATGAATATATTTTTAATGATGATCTATAATTGTCATCCACTTTCTTCGTGATTTTTTTTATCGGTGCACAGGTTTTTTACCCGACTACGGCAAAGCCAAAAGGAAGGGTTATGTTTTTTGCATATTTTAATTTTAGAAGCAAAAGTTAAATATAAACTTCATAATTTTTGGCGAAACTTGTTGTAGATCCTATAATTTGCTGAAATAATGATGATAATCAAGACGTTGACAACGTCACATAAGAAAAAAATACCTAAGCATATTCAAGCAAGCAATCAAAATATTCTTAAAACCGGCTACCAGGGGGTTTCTTATTTTTATTTTAAATATTTGAAAATATTCATGAACGTCATGATTTTTATGATATTTCGTCGATTATTTCGATTTGATTTACAATAAAATAAAAATATCACTTATTTCAAGTAATTTCAGTACAGCCATAATTGTCATAAAATATCACATTAAATTAAACAATGACAAATTTCTTTGTCACAATTAAACAATATTGCACAAATAAACAAAAATGTTACAGTTTAGACATATAAAGTGAAATTAAATAAAACCAATTAGATCTTATTAAAAATAGGTTCGCATTTATGATTACGATTCGATAAATACAATAAAATAAATATCTCCTAATAGATATCATCTCACAATTTCACCCAATCAATTAAAGAGCGATTCAATAGAAAAAAAACCATAAAGTCAGAATTGTAAAAAAGTCAGGATGTTCTTTTGTTAAACTTATGAATTGTAGCTTTATTGTTACTTATTTATGATAGGGAGCTTTTGAGCTTTTTAATTTCGGCTAATACCCTCCATTAGGGATTGAAGGGGTGTTAAATTCAGGGTAATGTTGTGGCGTATTTTATATAATAATAAGCTTTTTTAAGCTTTCCTAAGCTTTTGTGGCCATGAGCCGGATGTAGACATTTTAAAGGGCTGAGTTATTTTTATATGTATAGTTAGTTAAAAATGTTATTTTTAAATTTGATACGAGAAAATACATAAACAACTTAATTATTAAGTGCAAGTAATTGTAAATTTCGTATGCGTATTTTATTTAATGAAATGAACAAGATGTAATCAGCGCCTTAGAATATATTTGTAAAATTTTCTTTGTCATTTACAAAAATGTAGTCACCAAAAAATCGTTCCAAAATAACACGGTGTTTGTTATACACAATTATTTAAGCTTCTTATTTCTCAAATTTATTTGCCAAAACCTTCAATTTGATCCAAATTAAAACTAATCCAACCTAGTTAACCTACATTTTTCTGTGTGTGTTTTTTTATTTTGTTTACTTGTGTGAATCAATAAAGAGTATTTGTTGGTCTTAACCATCGCTTCCACACCCAAAATACCAAACACTTTGCAATAAGTTAGACATTGATGGCATTTTATCATTCACACAAGAGACTAAATACTTAACCAGCTGCATCATTGTAGAATTTGTCGGCGCAGACAAACTACAACCAGAGACAAGAGAGGGGACAAAAACTGCGCTCGACTTAATTATAAGGAGACAAGAAGCGCCATTAAATAGCGATTCTCTCAATCCTTCTCGTGTGTTAACACCACATATCTTCCCACCCGCTCTAACGTAGCCAAATTAAAGTGGGATGGATATAGTTTGAAAGGTACAGTTTTAGGGGTGGGGCGGCGAGGTTTAGATTGACTGGGCGGTCTCTATCTTCTTTTTATTTGGCCGGTTCGTTATTTTCATTTGGATCGGAGGCGCGCGCGCGGCCGCCCGCGTTACTGCGCGAGTTGTGATTAGTGACATGTGCTGAGGACTGAGGGACTGACAATTAAAATGTCCGAGCTAAGAGGTTCGCCGCCCTTGACGAGGAACTTGGAGAATGGTTTCGGAGCCCCGTTGGCAGCGCTGAGCTCGTTCGCCGAGAATCCCGCCCCGGCTCCTAACCCCCACGGGATCGATCATATACTGTCGAGGCCAGCGGTGGGAAGCGTGGGCAGTGGGCTGCTGACCCCGAGGCTGTCGCTGGCAGCGGCCGCCGCTGGGATGGCGCACTACCTGCAACACAAGCCCCTGTACTGGCCTGGGTTCCAAGGACTGGTTTCGAACCCCATGGCGTGGCGGGACCGTCTACAGTCCAGTAAGTTTTAACTCTATGTTTTTAGCGGGATTCATACTGGAAAACCACTTATAAAGGTCCCTTTTAGAAATAAGGGATGCGTTTTTTAGCAGTTTGACATTCAGTATCTTTTGAAGTGTGTGTCCTTTGACTTGTCTGTCCCTGTGTCTCTATCAAACTAGTGTTATAATAAAGACAGACATAAACTCGGATCAATTAAACTTGGACGATCATGTAAGAGCCACTGTAAGTAAAGTTTTACTCGAAAAAAAGTATAAGTAACCAAATCAGTTAAATTTATCAAATGGTAATCAAGATTAGCAAAACAGTTTGCTATCATCAGCGATCAGTTTTAATGATTTATTTACAAATCATGAGTAGTCAAAAGTGTTGCCGTATACTGTCTTATTATTTATTTATGACAAAAGGTACGTAATTAATAATTATTAAAAAAATTCGTTGAATCCGAACCCGATTTCGTAATTTTGCGGGGCAATTACTGCCACAAGAGGTACTTCATATCATACCTCTGGGTTGGCAACGCGTCTGCAATCTCCTTGGTGTTGCGGGGGTGTCTATGGGAAGTGGTGATCACTTACCATCAGGTGACTCACTAGCTCGTTTGCCTTCCTATGTTGTATAAAAAAATAACGTAATTAATAGATTCAGGCGTTACTTTGCGGAGGTCCATATCAACAACTGGAAGAAAAAATTTGGTTTCGCGGAGTAACAAGGTAATTTGTTCCAGTTTGTTAAAAAATAACGTTTATTCATAATGTTTATTGCCGGGTACCGCCGAGTTTACCACTCACTTGTGGCTAGCTCTTACATTCAGCAACGGATCGTTTTGCGAACCAAGAGTTAACTTTTTGACGTCTGTCAAAATTTAAAAGCTATTGGGTAGATTCTATTTTTGAATAGAGAACAGCATTATGCAAAAATGAAGAATCTTCGGTTACATGTAATTGTTTGCAATTTTTATTTCGTTTACCGACTTCAAAAAAGGAGGAAGTCCTTTGTTCTTAGGTTTAAAAAAATCCCTGATTCAGATCACCAAACCATTTATTTATTAGAGTTATATACTGTGTGTTTATATTTAAAAACTATTAAAACATATACAACTATAATTATAAAATATTATTCACCTATAATTAAAAAAAAAAAAATTGTCGTACTTTAGAAATATAAATTAAATAACTTTCACCCGGCTTCGCTTCAACTTTTGGTCTTGATATTTTAACAGTAGTTTCTTCAGTTACGGGCTGCATACAGTTTTTCGATTAATTATTGAATATTTAAGTTTTTATTACAATTAAACTTATAATAGGTTTTCTTTGGATTGTTACCTGAAATTTGTAAATTGTTTCAATTATACGCTTTTTTAATTAGTGGTATTAATCTATACTGTGATTAATTTAGAGTAAAAAAAGAATCGACGGACTCAGTAACTGGTTAAGAAAAGAAAGACATCAACGCGCTTTTGAGACGAACTTATAATGAAATTTACGGTACGATACTATAATGGAAATGAAAAATAAACCGGTATTTTATATTTTATTTTGATTTTATTTTCAACTAAGTTATAGTTCGTATTATTGTAGTTAACATACTTACATTGGCTTTGATTAAGAATCCTACCTATTCAAAAATTAGGGCAATGTTTGATTTGAGTAAAAAAAGCATTTTTAAATAAATATTAAATTTAAAAAATTATGCAGTCCAGTTTGTATATCTTTATATCTCACATTTTAATCTAGGTATATCTCGGTCATAGGCATGTATTGACAAATTGAATGTTTTTTTTTATTTAATTCTCATCTAAATTGTATTAATTTTAAATAATTTAAATTTTATTTATAAAAAATCTGCCATCCTAAATGAAAAAGTTTTTAAATTACTTTCTCATATTTTTCGTATAAACAATCTAAAGCAATAAAAAAATCAACTTACTCCTTATTATCCTGATTATTATTTCAAAATTCAAATCAAAAGTCCTAAACTGAAACTTGCACGAATATCCGAAAGCTCGTAAAGCTTCCGTCGGGCGGCTTCCGGCGGAAGTGGCTCGCCATTTGCGGGGCCGTTACAGCCTGTTCCGGTTGCCGAATGGCTGTTTAACGTTATGGTGTAGGGAACATTAGATAATTACGATACAATGCCAAATTAACTAAATGATGATAATTTAAGGTTGACTGGAAGAGATCTCTTAAAGGGATAAGTTCACCTGTGTTATTTTATTTTTCTAATAAAACGCTATTTATAATTATTATGTGTAAAAAAGAGACATACTCGTACATATCGTCGTCAACTTTTAAACGTCGTCATATTATTTTAGATGTCGTCAACTTTTAAACCAGTTAATTGAAGTATAATAAAAAGGTTTGCTGCCGAGAATTATACATAAATACAATATTGTTTTCTTCGATTTTCGTTGATTCACCAATAATTATTACGCGCATTTTGTCATTTCGCCAAATTTTTAATTTCACCGAAAAATGTGTTTCGTCGTTTTTAAATATTTATAATATATTCCGTTTATCATCATATTTATTGATCATCCGAAAAACAATTCGTACAACATGGAGGTTCGTTTGACAGAATTTTGAATAGAAGAAGATTAGTGCCACCGTATTTAATTTTACATTTTTATTTATGTAATAAAATAATTGGTATAATATATTTTATTGACTCTATGCGAAAAATCCTTATTCCTTGTGACGATTCGGATCATCAGAGTTATGCATAAATAATTTTATATGCATTTATTTGCATTTTAATTTTAATTTATAATTCGGATTTTAATTTTATTGTAATTTAATTTAATTCAATGTGAAGATTTGTTTAATTATTGTTAAATTTCTTTTTTATTCAATTTCTATTACTGACATTACGCGAAAATGATTTAGTTTCTGTTGTTATTAATTATTTTTATTTGACTCGACATTTTAAGCTGCCTTATTATAATTTAATTTAATTTATTGTATTATCATAATATACTAATCTTTAGCTTTAAGTCACTTTCTAACACATGGATCTTGTTATCTGTCGGATTAAATAAATGAATGAATGAATGAATAAAAACTATTCGGCCAACAAACATTATGCGTAGTTTTTGTATGCGAAGCTTGGCTATGCCATAAAATGGCAATTTCTCCTAAGTGACTAATACAATTGGTAATTTTGCTTGGGTAAGTCGTTTTTTTAATTAGTGTCTAAGAATGTGCTAAATGAATGTATTTGGTCAAACAATAACACAAGTTAATAACGCTGTTACTGCAACTGGAGTGTCAATAAAATACATTTAATTAAAGTTTACGATATGTGGAAATAACTCACGTAAAAGTGTCAAAATCCAGATCATTGTACCGTTAGTTAAATAATTAATATCACTTTCGTAACGGTTTGTTAATAATTTATATCACTTTCGTAATGGGATCGTTGCTAAACTGATATAAATTGTTACAAGACCGTAACAAAAGTGATCTTAATTTAAATCAAAAACAATATACAGTCACTAGACGGTACATTGTTTTTGATTTTTAATCAAAAATACAATCCAGTGATACATTATGTAATTGCAGTCTTGTCGCAAAAAAAAGAAAATCAAGGTAAATTAAATTCAATGTTTTATGGGTGAAATTTTTACTGTTACTCAATAAAAGCTGGAATTTGTGTCAAATATTTTTTTGAAAGTAATTTACTTAATACCTTTACAATGCAGCACTAATCAGGCGGATAATATCATTACCCTAACCTATGACCTTATTCTAATAAGCCCACGTAAAAGATTTTTTGAAATATTTTCTGTTTTAGCTGAAGAAAAATTTTACCAAAATATGATTCGACATAAAAATAATTATGTATTGGGACAAATAATATAATACAGGTGAAAGGTTCCTATCATAAAAATTGTTGAAACTATTTTAGTACTCGTAGATGACATTTGGTAGGTAGGTGCTTTCTGTCAGCCTTTAAACAATGGAGTAATGGAATTACGATAACAAAAATGGTGGCAATCCATTTGACTAACTTAGGAAAATAAGTTCAATAGATCAAGGCCTGTAAAAGTTTGTCATTTGCAGTATTGCAAAGGGACAAAGTGCAAAATAAATAAATAAATATCTCAGGACAATTCACACCACGGCTAGTCCCAAAATAAGCAAAGCTTGTACTATGGGTACCAGGCAAACGCGAGCGATTGTCGATGTCTTGTACTTTTGTTCGACTTTTGATGTGGCCATATTTTAAACGCTAACTAGAAGTCCATTACAGTGCCGTGGATTGACACATAGGATAATTTTAATTTAGTAAAATGCATTGTTTTCACAGGATAGCGGTAAACGAGTTCTATTCAGACGAAGTTGCAAGCAACAGCTAGTACGATTAAGGTTTCCTTAATTTTCTCACACATAAAGGACTGAACCAAGCAAAAGCTTATGACAAATTTAATTTCATAACTTTTTCCACTCCGTTACCCATCCAGCCAATAACACTTGATCAAATTACACCGTAATCACACGCCCAGCTTACCCGCTCAAACGAGATACGCCGAGATAGCGCGAGATACGAGATACCGCGAGATAGCGATATTATTAAACTAGCAAGTATTACAGCTGTAATGCGTGTAATCGCGCACTCGAGATAGCCGGATAGCTTTAATTACGACGTGTGAGTATTTGTGGGGGTGATTAGATTATTTGAGAGGGGTGTGTAATGAAGACATCCATCGATTCGATTTTTTTATTAATTTTACTATATAACTTTCTTTTTCATTAAATTTAATCATTTTTAAGTTACTAAATCAATTTTGAATTATTTTATTTTGGTGTAATACCCAATTAAGATTAAGTTTATAATTTAATTTCTCTTTAGATAGTGTTTTTGCAAACCCCAAAACCTGAATTCTTGTAGCATTCAGAATAAAAAGCTTTTTTCTTCTCGTTTGGCCATATTATGTGTTAATTTCTCACTTTATCTGATGATGAATTAAGTGTTCCTGGAATTATCTTTATCTGAACTTGATCCATGATGATAATTCATAAAAATCAGTTTTGTGTTTAACATAACATATACCTGAAATAACAAAGGGCCTATGGCACTTCCTTGCGGTACCCCACTGTGAAATAATAATGTATCTTTGTGAATCTTTTAATATGTTGACAATTTTGTTATTAATAATTAAGAAAAAATATTGATAACCTGTATGAGTCACGTTTATTTTAGCTATAATTAATTGAAGTCCCGAAGTTTAAAGACCTTAACAGATAATTAATAGATTTAGGCGTTACTTTGCGGAGGTTCATATCAATGAACTGGAACATTCAGTTTGATACCTTAACAACAATTTCGGTCACACATAGACATTTTTGGCTTCTTTTTGAAGGAAAATATCGGAAGTAAACATGCTCATACCTGTATTGTATGAAGTTTCTAATCCGAAACTGGCCTGCGTGGGAACAAAAAGTCAAAACCACTCATTTTGAGAGGATAAACAATCCCAGAGAGGAGGTTTCAGCGGTGCTACCTCCGCTGGAAATGACGATGATGTGACTTATGCAGCAAAAGAAGTTATTTCACAACTATACCGCTCACCTTGTGTCTACAACGGGTTATTTTAAGAAATTTTATCCGCCGCTATTACCTTTCATGACGACAAACATCCAGTTTTAATAAGTGCAGTTACTGGTCCTGGCGAATACAATCACCTACACAAAGATATATGAAAGAAGATACAAAACTGATACACCTGTATGTTGTTGACGTATTACGGTGAAATAGGAGACATTCTGGGGAAAGAACAGGCCAGGAGTACCCTAAACCGAGCATGCATGAAGAATGTTATGAGAGTAATTGAAGCAAAGGTTTTAGGTACCTAGGAGTATGTCCGGATCGTAGCAAGTGGAAATTAGTGGTTTTTGCCTAACTTTTCTAGAAATAGGCTTGACTGTATGTATGAATTATATGTAGTTGACGTACCTACATTTGCTCTTGCTTGTTGTTATACGCCTTTTGTCATCCTTCTTGGTTAACATTACATTATTAGTGGTAATGGGGATTGAAACGCTCTCGAAATTACCAATTACAAATATTTCTAAACTTTTGCAAGTCTCATGGTCTCGTAGACATACCTTATAATATGGAATAACGTTGTTTGTCATAATTTTGACACGCATGAACATCATTTGCCATAATTAACTTTTAGCAGAATGCTTTTATCGTCAGTTACTTTTATTCGTAGTTTGGTAAATAGGTTAGGTGAATATTACTAAGGTTCTATAGGAGCATAATTATCTATAATTCAGAGCTTCGTATAGAAATTATGCTGGTTTGTCTATTGCAACTTTAATAGAGTATAAATTAATATTTGTGTAAATAGGGACCCCAAACAGACATTAGAAACCCTGGTAGTATTTTCAAAAGATTTTGTCACCAGCCTTGTCTGCTATGGCTCCGTTACGGTCCTTGGCCGTTTTAATAAAGCGGCCTTATTAACTGATAGCGATAAGCCGCGTGTAATGAGCGATAGTGAACAGACTATTATTGTACAGCGGAAAATTACCTTTATTGGCTTTCATAAGCTTTCATATCATTTCATTACGGGCTTATTTTCACTGTTTTTAATATTTAATATTTCATAATTAACTCTTACAGACTAGCCACACATGTCCAGTCAAGTCACGTATGTACAGTCAAGGAATTTGATTCCCTACCCATTTCGTTGAAATGTCGTCTGACATTCGCAATGCATTAAGGTCGATATGTCAAACTAGCGTCTTGCTCTATAGCTCTTATGGTGACAGTTTGCTATATGCTATTGAACCTTAGGTGGGTCGGAAATTTAATTCCTTGACTGTAACCACATAACGAAGCATTAAGCCTATTCTACTAAGATAACTGCTGCATTCGAGACTTTTCATTACCATAGCGTTACTTCCACCTTACAACTATTTTCTCTCATGTTTTTCTAGTGTAAAGACTTTGCATTTGAAATAAATACAATAGTTTATTCAGCACCCATAGAACATAGGGTAAAATGCCGTAAAAGCACACTCAAAATAATCTCGACGAACGGTTAAATACCGCGACGCTGATCTTCCGTGAGCACCTTTTCCTGAACAACAAAGATATTCATTAACTTACTAAATATAGTAGTGGAATTCTATCCCTGACATTTACAGTATCCATTGTCCGTCACATAAGTCTAGTCCCACTGTAGCACAGGCTGGCTAGCTTAACAGACCATTTCTGTGGTTTGTTTTCACTTCATCAACAAACTGGAACAAATTATCTTGCTATCCAAACAAAACCAAAACCTGGTTTCGCGGAGTAGCAAGGTAATTTGTTCCAGTTTGTTGAAATGGACCTCCGCAAAGTAACGCCCGAATCTATTAATTATTTAGTTCATCACTCTATCGGTTCAGTTAGAGAAAAATGTAACGCAGCAAGTCGTGGCCAAGCTCACCGTTAATGAATTAATACATGTCTGGTTTAATAAAGATCTTGCCTTCCATATGAAGCTTATAGGATTTTAACTACAGTAGTTAAGATTATAGTAACTGTAGTTAAAATCTTAGTTAATGTTGTAAAATCCTTAGTTACTGCAGCTAAGTTCTTGGTTACTGCATCTTAGCTCTTAATTACAGTATATAGGTAAAATATTAGTTGCTGCAGCTAAGATCTTAGTGACAGTAGGTTAGATCTTAATTACAGCAGCTTAGATCTGAGGTACTGCACTGAAGTCAAAACGGAATTACAGTAGTTTAAGATTTAAGTTACTATAGTTAAGATCTAAGTTACTGCAGCTTAGCTCTTAGTTACTGTAGTTAACACTTTTGTTATTATTATTTATTTATTCAGATAACTTGGATTCATACTTTATTCATTACATACTTATAGCTCGTTATTAGTAGCTATGTTAGCATTTGTTAGATCTTTACTATAGTTAAGATTTTGTTAAACTCATATAGAATCAAGGACTTCGTCAACAAAACATTTATTTTTCATTAGTCAGCTCATTTTATACACATGCCCAAATCCACCGAAACCTTAGAACCAAAATTTAATATTCGAGAACATTTCGTTATTATTAATTAGTGAGGGGCACGCTGCGGTCGCCCTGGCTCCGAATGAAGTGGGACACATTTTTTTAATGACCACCCCACTTCCCCACAGCCTACCCTACGCCCAACACGCCCCCTTGCATCCCATATGTCGCCGGGAATTAAAATTTCAACGAATGCAACCAAGCGGGGTGGTATTTTTGAGGTTTTTTCGCTTTGGACATAGTTTGGGATAGTGCAAAATACACTTAAATACATAAAATATATTATAAATTTCTTGTTTATTTAGTCCAAGTAAGTCTGCGTAAAGAATAGAATAAAATTTGTGTTTGCCGAAATACTTATCTATTTTGGAATAAATAAAGCCTACAAATTAATAGCCTATTTTATTTAAAGTAAATCGATGTGAATGCACAAATAATTGTCATTATTTTAAACAATAAAATGGGAAACCGAATCTTTCTTTCACAATACCACGAGAACTTTGCCTTTAGATACATGGTTAAGCCTTTAAGCATACATCCTTCTTAAGTACAGCAGCCTACCCAAGATCGAATTTGACATTTCGTTTCTATTGAAATGAAACGTCAACGTCAAACGATCTATAACTACAAGCCTAAAAACATTTATTGAAGAGGACACTATCGACTTGCAAAGGATAATGAATAAACTTTCCAAACGAATTCTATATAAATCGTCCATTATTCGATTGAGACTTTCTTTAATACAACAATTTAAATTAAAAACAAGCCATCTACAAAAAAGACCCGAAACCCCACCGTCACCAAAAAAATCAGCATAACAATTTTCTAACAATTACCTCGAAGCAATTATAGTACGGTCGGCATAAAAGCCGCGCAATCTCGCTCGGCCTAATGAAATTAAATTAAGCATAACATAATTCCCCACCCCAGGGGAGGGGGAGGCAGCCGCACATTTTCGAGTTTTCCCTCCATCTTTGTTTTTCGGATGATATTCTCGGTATGACCTTGTTTGAACGTTAAATGTAGTTTAATGTTTGGTTTTCAGAGGTAAACTTAAAGATTTTATTAGAGAAAGGGAAGTTTGAGGCAATTAATAAATTAGTTTAGTTACTTGGGTATACGTTTACGCTGCTGAGTTTCTTGCGGCGCTTCTTTTCAGTAGAATAATCAATTTTCCGAAGCGCTGGTAGACTCAGACTTGTTAAAGAGCCTAAATGCCGTAAATTCATTTCCATTTTCATAAGCGCGTGTAAACATAAAGGTACCAATGAATTTTTACCACTTCAGTATGTACATAACCTAAGTATTAGTAGTAACCAATGCTATTACGTTGAAGGAAAACATTACAAGGAAATTTGCACATTCATGTAAATGAATGTCGTAACCATTATCCTATCGATCTGGTTTCCTGGTCACGGGACCCGACCTGCCTTTGGTATCATAGTTAAAAGTGACGCTACAGTGATACCTACTAAAAGTAGCCATATATAGCCTTTGTTTTTATGGAAAAGGGAAGAAAACGAAAATACGGGTTACCTGATGAAAAGCAATCACCATGTTACAGGTTTGTCGATAAAAACGTTGTTAGTCAAAAATACAAAATCACTCCACAAATTAACAGCGCTGAGCGAACAAATAAGTTGATTAACTTCAAATAGTAACGGAAATGAAAACCATTGATAATTCTGTCCATTTGGACATCAGTTACGTCTCAACCCACTATGAAATCACCGTACTTATCGTGTCCTTTATTAATATCAATTCGGAAATTAATATTGTACTGCTATCTGTTAGATTGCGTATTTAGTAAAATTGTTGCTTTCAATTTCACCGCTGATTGCGTTCAGTATTCAGGTTACTTTGTCATTTAAAGTTCATATGGGTCGAATGTAGGAAAGGCATTCTGCACTAGCAACACGAAATCTTTTAGACAAAAGTGTTAAAGTGGTTTACTATACGAAAATGATTTTGAAATAAAAAGCGGGTAGTAACCTTGTGCAGGGTCTATCTCGATTGCTACTCCCATCTCGTTCGCTATTCCTGCTGCTAAGCAGCAGTGCGTGTACTGTTGTGTTCTGGCGTGAAGAGCAGGACAGCCGGCGAAATTACTGGCACAAGAGGTATTCCATCTTAGCCCTCTGGGTTCGCAACGCATCTGTAGTCTCCTTGATACTGTAGATGTTTAGGACAGTGGTGATCACTTACCATCAGGTAATCTACTTGCCTTTATTGATTTATATGCTTTTCTATAGCTAGGCCAGGTTGTATAGTTAAATCACTTGATTACGTGTATGTATTACATGAAAGGAGCCCATACGTTTATATCGACTCGGTTTTATCGCGTAGACAAACGCGACGCGGCTCGATTACCCTGTCGTCTGATATCACGCGAGAAGGTGCGGCTAGGGTTGTCACTAAAAAATACGAACCCGGTTTAATTTCTCTAAGAAAAACCGGTTTTAACCGGTTATTGCTTAAAAAAACCGGGGTTGCATTCCCTAGTTTTATCATCACGGTATTTAGGAAGAACATTGTTTAAAAGCCAAAGTTCACAATTAGGTGTCTTTTGTTGTATATACGTCTTGATCCATGATTTTAGTATATTGTACATATACCTGGTTCAGCCTTAATGGCTTTCTTTATTAAACAGTTAAGTATTCAGAATTGTTAAAAAACACACCTAACCTAACCTATTGGGCTCTATGCGATGTTTCAAAAAAATACCTGTAAGGTTTAAGGTCTTAGAAAAAGTGGCTAACGTGCAATTGAATATTATGGCAATTGAAATTCGGGCAAACGATGGTATCCGCATATACCTACTAGCGTATAGAAAACAAACAGTTCGTCAACGTGTCACAATTAATGATCTGTCCGTATATTTATGTATCACTCTCGTCAGATCCAATGCCATTCCATACACAATTTTAATGAAATTGTTTCTAAGTTGACGATATCTGGAATTTGTGGTATGTATGAGACAAGATCAATAAGTGTGAATTGCCCCAAAATATTGAAAATGAAAATGAAAATGAAAATGAAAAATTTATTTTTGCAAGTAGACCGTATAGGCTCTTTTACATGTCTGAATCTACTAGCGCTTCGGAAAATGGAAGATACTACTGAGAAAAAACGCCGCAAGAAACTCAGCAGTTTATTTTTTTTTCCTCTCTTTTCAAAACAGATTACAGTGCAATTTATAACAATAGTACATGGCATACACAAGTTATATAAAATAATAATAATAAAAAAAACAGTAAATAGCACAGCAAGCTTTAAGCATATTGAACGAACTGGCACTAGTAAGAATGATCAGGAGATGTATAGGGTCCCCAGATCAAAGAAATTAGATAGGGATGTATATGGTCCCCGAAATAATAACAATCAAATACTTAGTCTAAATAACTTAGAGATGTATAGTCTCTAAGGGTCAAAAAACAAATTAATTAACTTAATCTATGCTTAGCAGAGGTGTAAAACGCCTCCACGGTCAAACTGTGCAATATTACTTGGAGATTTATTTAAACAAAAATTAAAACATTTAAAATGAATAAGTACTACAACATTAATTATAAAAATGTATCATCTTAGTTTATGCAGTCAACCAATTTCATTCATATTGCCACTGTAAAACGTAGTCGCAGTGTGTCATCGCTGGGATATTATGACATTCAGTGGCCTCTGAATCAACTTGGTCGACAGTACCTAATAGCATAATATAATATTTCCTATTTCTGACAATGTAATATGGACCCAGTTGTCTGATATTTTTAAAATTTAGTTATTTTTTTAATTTTATTTATTATACCAATAAGGGACAGCCCTTATACGTGGCGCGGCCCGCACGCGTATTGCGAGTCGATACGCATGTCGTCACAACATGGCGGCGACAGCTCATGATCGCTGTCTGCTCACCGTGTCGCACTCGTGTTATATCACTCCTATACAGTTTCTATTGCATTGTTATATTTAAGTGTTATAACTTACTTCTGGGGCTATAAACAACTTGTTAAAGTTGAGTGAGAAAACATGGTTTCGTATTGATGGAACTTGGCTTGGTTTAGGTTTATTTCTTTATTTAAATGCTATGTAATGACAACTTAAAGAAAAATCTAGAGTAATGGCAATAATAGGTGTACTGGTTGCAACACGAATGGATCAGTAAGTCGGGGGTAAGACCACCCTCTCACAGAATATTGGCGTAAAATAGGAGTTTGCTTCGTGTCGTACGGTGGTCGGCAACGGATTACTGATTCTTGAGGTTGCTGTATCCTATGGGCAGCGAAGCTTCACTACCATGAAATGACCTGCGGGTTGATTTTTGACTTTCGGGCGCTTGACGTTGGCCGGCCGCATGCCAACCGAATACGCGAGCGTATATTTTAGTCGGCATTGATAGGCCCGCGGCTGGCGAGTGTCGAGCGCTCGAAATTCAAAAATCACCCCACTTCGTACTACAAATGCTTTTTTTTCACCAAAACAATTTAAACGGTTTATATCGCGCTTTTTTTTACTTTTTTTATACAACATAGGAAAGTTAACGAGCAAGTGGGTCCCCTGATGGTAAGTGATCACCCCCGCACATAGACCGCAACACCAAGGAGACTGCAAATGCCTTGCCAACCTCTGGGCTAAGATGGAATACCTCATGTGCCAGTAATGTCACCGGCTGTCTTGATCACCACGCCGGAACACAACAGTGCAAGCACCGCTACTTAGCGGCTGAATTAGCGAGCAAGATGCTGGTAGCTATCCGGACAGGCCTTGCACAAGGTCCTACCATCCGCAAAATCTACATCTACACTAATATAATAAAGAGGTTGTTGTTTGTTTGTATGTAGGGGGCAATCTCTGGAACTGCTGAACCGATTCCAAAAATTCTTTCACTAATAGAAAGCTACACTATCCGTGACGGACATAGGCTACTAATTCTACACAAACAAAATCGGGGACGTCTGCTAGTATCTCATATCTTTAAGCATGTCGTTAGGTTTCTTGGTGTTTATCAAATACCATCTCTCAAGCAAACCTAAGTAAAACCACTTTAACTTTCGCATTCGCTTAACAACCCGCGGGGGATGCGTGAACCCTTACCATCTTATTAGCGCGAACGTAAACCACTCTATACCGCGCGCGTTTTAATTTGCCCGCGTCAAATAAACCAACTCGCTATTCCCTAACGCGGCGTAACGCGGACGCGCGCGTTCAAGTTCGCGATATGTGCGAAGTTCACGCAGTGTAATTAGTAGAAACAAATGTAACAACGTTCTTTGGCGGTTTACAGGGGTGGCTTGTAACTCCAGGGTTGGCACTACAGAGAAGTGTTTTTTTTTAAGAGACACTTAAAACTGCCTTACTAGCTAATAACGTATGTTCGGTATGGCGCCTAAAATATTTAATCACTTGCCAATATGTATTTAGACAAAAAAAATATAAAGAAGTTTGGAAGAGCACAGTATAATTTTTTATTTGTAAAGGCATAGTATTATTGTTATTATTTTAGTTTTTTGATAGTATTATTCCGTTCAAAAGTATTTGAGAGATAATTTTAAGCACATTTTATTTAACAAATTTGCTAAGTGTAAGAATCTATTTATAAATTAATTCAGAAAGCATGCTGCATGCCTAATTCTAGCTATTTTATATGCCTCAGAGCTAGACATAGTGAAACACCAAAACATCCTGTAAACCCGATGTTTGTCAAATAAATTATTTGTTTGTTTGTTTGATTGATATTTCGATGACATTTGGAATCTCTTAATAAGTATTCATTGTGGTCCCAAATCGTCACGATACCTGAAAATGAATGTTTTTTGGCCGTCTTACCGAAGCCTTTCGGTCTTACGTCAAAATTTGATGGTACCCCATAAACAGCTCCTCTCAATAAAGTACCCAAAATCAACGCCAAATGTCTCAACCGTGCCACCCGCGGCAGCCCTAGCACAACCCAAATGGGGTACAAACGAGCGAGGATTTATTCGACAGGCCGCCAGCTTCGCGCCGAGATGGCCGTATGCTAGCGGCGTCTGCTTTCACCACGTGCTGAGTTTGTGTGTATAATTTTCGTCGGTTCTCACTTAGACCGCGTGGGTGAGTGGTAGGTGGTTTGCTATTACAAAACCGGCCAAGTGCGAGTCGGACTCGCGCAACGAGGGTTTCATCATCAACAACATCTAGTACCGCATTTTTGCTTTGTCAGACCAAAAAAAATTTTTTTGTGTGTGTTAATTAAAAATTTACGGTTTTCGGATTTATTATTTGATTTGTGCCGTGAGACTTTGCTTCTTGCCAAATTTCATAGTTCTAGATCAACGGGAAGTACCCCATAGGTTTTGGAGTGCCTTGCCAATGATGTATCAAACATGCAGCACAAACGGCCGTATTTTGATTTGCTTTTGATTCCGTTGACTTAGAATTTTGATTTTTTCACGGCTCTAAGGAACTGGAGACTTGAGTATTTGATATTAATTTTAGCTCAATACCTCTACGCTTTCTTGATAAAAATGGTCTTGACAGACTAGAGAGACAACAGACAGACACACGGACAACGAAGTGATCCTAAAAGGGTTTCGTTTTTCCTTTAGAGGTACGGAACCCTAAAAACATTATTTACTGAACAAAATGATACAAAATTCATATCTATTGTCAAGAAGACATTAATTTATGCCCAATGCTTTCTGCTAAATGGGTGCCCTGGCCCTAACACGTGCCTTTGGATTAAAGTTTTAGTCCTCTTCTATTAAATAAATAACCTAATACACATACATACCAGACAAGTCAAGCCTTCTACGTTCTTTCTACTACTTTCTTTTTCTTTCTTTCAAATTTTTTATTGATAAACCACACAGAAATCAGTTTACAAAAAATCCTTAAATATGTCTTTTAAAGATCCTTGAAAAACAATTAATTTCTCAGAAAAAAACTTCCTTAGAACCTAGTCGAAGAGATATACGCATGACAGTTGTATGACATAGCCTGGCGTTTAACGCGTCGCGTCATTGCGTTAGGGTTCTAAGGTGGTACGTACAGTCAAACCCCTACTGTACAGTCAAAGAATTTAATTCCCTACCCGTTTCGTTGAAATGTCGTCAGACATTCGCAATGCATTAAGGTCGATATGTCAAATTGACATTGTCAAACTAACGTCTTGCTCTAGTTAGCTCTTATGGTGACAGTTTGCTATGCGATATCGAACCTTAGGTGGGTTGGAAATTAAATTCCTTGACTGTACAGCTTGAGGTGCCCCAAAAATGCTTAGCTAGTAGCTTGAAACGGCCGTAAGAGCTACAAATTACAACAAAAAAACATACTCTTCAATTTAGAAATTAGTGTAAATACCTTATTACAACATTTACACTACACTCAAGACTCAAAGCTAAACCTCACTCAACTGACAAACGTCATCTACATTTTAAGCACCTACATAACTTAATACCTACTTTCACGTCTTCCACCACATAATAAAAGTACATACTCTCCCTCCGGCGCGACCCCTCGTGTTCCCTCCCCCCTCCCCCTGCAGAAGGGGTTGAAATAGGTACCGGGGAAACCGTATCGCTGTTTGGTGTCTGAAATATTACTTGTAAGATTTTTATGGACGTTTGCTTGAATACGTATGTTTAACTCAAAGTCAAAATATCTTTATTCAGATTAGGCTTACAGTATTACCAAAAATATATTGTGCCACGACCAATTTTAGTAGCGCGAGAAATTTCGATCTACCAATGATAAAGTAGAATTTTACGCGCGGTAAACTCTTGCGCTTTTATAGGTCTATCGATTTCGCAGCAACATGGCAGCAGCCCGTGCGCCACAGTGTACGAATTGTGTAAGCGGGACAAAGCTAAGAATGCATAGCAAGCAATACTCTGCCAGTTGCGCTTGCAAATAAAGTACAATATGAATTATTCACACGTTCGGCTATTGTTGGAAATCGGTGTGCGCTTCTCTGCGCAAACGAATACTGCCGATGCACAATATATTTTTGGTAAAACTGTACAACAATTATTACAGACTATGAAAGTCAGAAAATTAACCACTGGTTCGAAAAAACCTCTAAAGAGAAGATACCGGCAAGAATCAAGAAGAAAAAGAAGATTTGCGGGTGGTAGGACCTTGTACAAGGTCCGTCCGGATTGCTACCACCATCTTGCTCGCTAATCCCGCCGTTAAGCAGCAGTGCTTGCACTATTGTATTCCGGCGTGAAGAGCAAGACAGCCGGTGTAATGACTAGCACAAGAGGTATTTCATCTTAGTCCTCTGGGTTGGCAACGCATCTACAATCTTCTTGATGTTGCGGGTGTCTATAGGCGGTGATGATCACTTTCCATCAGGTGACCCACTTGCATGTTTGCCTTCCTACTTCATAAAAGAAGAACATATTTTCTGTTTCTGTGTCTTATAGTTTCTGAGTCACCCCTACTGACCCATCTAAATGCTCCACCCTGTATAGGTTGGAAATCATGACATATAAATAACTGGTTTGTTACCAACTTAAAAAAAGGAGGTTCTCAATTCGACTGTTTTTTCATCTAGACTCCATTTAGTTTGGATAAAATCCGGTCAGCGTACTAAGACAAGACAAGATAAAATGTATTCCCTAACAGTTTAAAAAACGTGTCGCAAATCCATCAATGCCTTCTTTTCTGTGGTTTCTAATGCAAGGAAATTACAATCAAAAACAAATACACAGTTTTACTTCTTATGGTGAACTGAATAAAGCCACGTCACAAGCTAAATCTAAGAGGCACTTAATTTTGTGCCCCGCCCGTTTAATTGTAATTACTGTAATTATTGTAATCACTGTAATAATTGTAATTTCTTGTAACGCTGCCACGAATGCTGTTGCAGCTCGTACCGAAGGTTTTATTACGGTGCCGACGTGCTTCGAATAATTTTGTAACTTGAAAAGGGTCGTTCAGATTACAAGTGTTTCCAAATGCAATTGTTAATTAGTTGTTTGGTTAAAATGTGTTTAATATAGTTTGCGGAAGTTTCTACAAAAAAGTAGAATTAACTCCATTTTTATATTGACTATTAGGTACTCGTAGTTGTGTAATTTTAATAGAATATGATAACCCATTTACGAATTTAAATATATTAATTTGTTTAATAAAATTAAAATACTATTTAAATATTGGTTTGTTACCTGATTGCCACCAAAAGGGAGGGTTATGCTTTTTTATAATCCTGTTATAAATTGTTAATATAAAAATTATCCTTCCCCAGATTCCCATCTGGGGCAGATACAGTATTGTAAGTATTCATTTTGATTATTTTGCTTTATTATAAACTATAACACAAAGATTCTTAAAAAAAAATTGGGCAATAGTACCCACCGACTGTCCTTAACTGTAAATATTTATATTGTTAAGTAAGTCTATATTCCTTAAAGCAGAAAGATTTATTTAATATTTTGGTTTTTTATAATTATTACTTAACTCAAATTAAAAACGTTTCACCTACCTTAATTCTTGATATTTACCAAATATAAATCAATTTAAAGTGACATTATTATTATCAAATTAACCAATAATGAGTTTAAACCCTAAAACGATTATGCATCCGCCAAAAGTAATTTATTTTCACTTTTTAACTTCAACTAGATGACATACAATACATATATTACAAATTGTAACTGACCAATGTCTGTACATAAGTGATAATTAAGAAAACAAGAGGCATTTATAAGAGCACTAGAAGGCAAAATAATTATTTAAAAAATTGTCTGTCTGTCTTTAATTTGTACGCGCATCACGTCAAAACAATCGCCCGAAATTGCATGCGCTTTTAAGTTTTATATAAAACTTAGAATCTGATGCATATTAATTAGATACCTTTTGGCAAGCGTACGAAGTCACAGGCGAAACTAGTTCTCAATAACTTGAAGTACTTATCTCTAAACAACCAATTAAGTTTAACCTAGCCTAACAAACACACCAGAAATACAGCTCTCTAAAATTACCAAACACCTACCGCCCCTTAGCCTATCTACTGTCCAGTCAACTACAAAAAGACGCGTATACTCTGTACCTTATTTCAATGCAATACGGAGCCAAGGTGGCTTATATGTAGACGACTGCACTGTATGTTTGTATAGCCTCGAATGCAGCCGGGAGCAATATTAACAGTGCTGCATAATGCATGTGCAATATGGCGGAAAAACTACGCAGCCAGCTGTCGGTTCGCCGGAACATGGTTAACTTGGGCATGCCTGAAGTTAAAAGTGACCGCTGGGGAAAACTGGGAGTTCGGAGCTTGGTTTGGGGCTTCCTTTTTTGTGTCTACTATCGTTCCCCAACTTTTCACAAGCTTAAAGCCCGCACTGACCGTTTAGTGTGCAGTCTCTTTTGTAATGTGCAGTGTTAGTTTCACCCGCTTGCTATGGGATGGGTTGCGTTCTATTCATAAGAACGCAAAATAAGTTTTTAGAAAGAACACTCGATTCTTCAGATTTTTGGAGGTTTATCTTTACTTAGTATTAAACAAGGTCGCCATCCCGTCCTGTTGATCTTCATCGTATCTTTTGCCGCTTATTCACTCATTCATTGATACGCTTTTCACTGTCAATTAGGGAATTGTTTACGAAAAGTATTTACATATATACATTACATGCTAATTGTACCTGCCTAGTAGTTATTAACGCTAACATTACGTTGTGCATGTGCATGTTAGGGGAAACAAAAAATAGATTTGTACACCCACACTTGCGGGTATAGCATAGAGGCTCAACATATTTAGCAACCCTACCATCTGTCACTATACCCATGTTAAACAAATAAACGTATTTCATATCATTTCATTTCATTTCATTATATTCATCATTCCGCTATTCAGGAATCGGACTAAGTGTTACAGCGCCATCTATCGATACATTACTACAACAATTCTATCTTAGACAGATACACAATCCTCTTGAAGATTAGTGATGTAGGGGCAACTGGTCTACCTGTGGCCAGCTGATCCTGTAGACACTCTAAATCCTAAAGCTCATCGTTGGAGCAACAGATAATGCTTCACGATTCCCTGCCTTATCGTTGACCTCCCGAAGGCAGGGAAATAAAACATGAGGATAGCTGACACGATGAGAGAGTATAGCTCTAACATTTAGAAAGTCTCCACAGAGACAGCTGTCTACAGGTAGACCAGTTGCCCCTAGCATTTTAGACCTCACCTCATTGCGATAGGGTATGAGAATGCATTTTCTGTACTGTACATGATATTGCTAATGAGAATTACAACCATTACAATTGCCACTGAAACAAACCAGTCCAGCTCGGGCACAAACGTTTATAGCCACAATAAATAAATAGCCCACTTTAGCTCGCGTTAGCTTTCAGTAGATATTGTCAAACAGTCCGACAACCAAATTAAACGTCACAACACACTGAATCAAACCGTATCACAAACAGAACAGAACTCAAATTCATTCCCATCCACTGAATCGTTTCGCATTACGATCCTAAATGTGTTCGGATGTGTGTTGGAATAAATGTAGTTTTAATGCCACGGGGATAGAGTTCAGTTTATGTCAGGCGGTTGTTAGAGGGTGTGGGTTTGCTGTAAAATCGATGTAGTTACAAATAGGAGATGTGGCGGTTCTTGTAATGACTTGCTAATGGAATGGCTACATAATGACTTCAGTTTCGGGCTTTTGCGGGTGATAGGACCTTATGCAAGGTCCACGTTACTACCATCTTCTGCACTAATCCAGCCGTTAAGCAGCAGTGCTTGCACTGTTCTGTTCCGGCGTGGAGAGCAAGACAGCCGGTGACATTAATAGCACAAGAGGTGAATCCATATTTTTTTTATTTTTTTTTTATACAACATAGGAAGGCAAACAAGCAAGTGGGTCACCTGATGGTAAGTGATCTCCACCGCCTATAGACACCTGCAACAACAAAGAGAGTGCAGATGCGTTGCCAACCCAGAGGGCTAAGATGGAATACCTTTTGTGGCAGTAATTACACCGGCTGTCTTGCTCTCCACGCCGGAACACAACAGTGCAAGCACTGCTGCTTAGCGGCAGGATTAGCGAGCAAGATGGTGGTAGCGATCCGGACGGACCTTGCACAAGGTCCTACCACCCGCGAAATACTCGACTACCCGCGAAATACGCGAATATACTCTTTTTTACTCCAATATCAACGGCAGTTAAGCTAACATACGGAGGTACCTTTCCTTCACTACTTACTAACCACCATAAATTCCGTCACCACAAAAACCCAACCCCAATACGAAATATTCCGGCTAATTAAATTACATAGGTAAATATTCCGTCCGTAAATAATTCAAGAAATATGTCGTACAATAAAATTCGCGATGATACATTTAATGGGGGGCCCATAAATATGGCTACCTCGGAAAACAACCCAGTATTAATATTAACGAGGGTAACCCGGCCCCGGCCACGTATAATACACTTGTTATAATGTTATGTCTTATAACGTTGTCTGTGATTTATATGAATTATAGTTGCAGGCAAACAACTTGAGCATAAATCGAGTGGAGGTAAGTTTGCGCATACACATTTGTACTAGAAACAGATACTGCGCAGTCAAGGTCACTGCTCAAGTTGTTTGCTGGAAACTATACTAGCTGTTGCCGCTTAGAATTAGTTGCGTTCGCGGAAACTTTGCATTTTACGGAACAAATTTTATCCAGAGTATAAGCTATTTTCGTTTCAAATTTCATCCAAATTCGTTCAGCTGAATGTGAAGAAAAATTCACAGAAACTTTCAGCCGTTTAATATCACTTGGTGTGACTTGGTGTGATGTCCATTTTGGATTGTTTAAAAGGTTCATAAAAGTAAATAAAATGAAGTGTTTAGCCAAATGTGTACTTAGGACTAACATTGAAAGAACCCAAAAAGAAAGCGTTTCATACCTCAAAAGGAAAAAAGAACCCTACAGAGCTTATAGGACAATTTTGTTGTTCGTCTGTCTGTCTAGCAGGACCCTTTTTCTCAGGCACGCGTAGAGGTAACGAGTTGAAATTAATATCAAATATCAAGTTCCTTAGAGCTGTGATAAAAACAAACTTCTAAGTCAATGCAATCAAAAGATGTGGCCATTTATATTTAAATGGCCGCACACAGCGTGGCGTTCTGATCGAGACCTACAAGATCCTAACTGGACACTACAATGTACCTGCACTAAGTGACATATTTACCCGGAACCAGAATGAGAGGCTGAGAGGTCACTCTCTGAAACTGGTACGCACTCTAAGTACTAGCAAGCCCAGATACCACTTCCTGGCGAACCGCGTAGTGAAAGTGTGGAACAGTTTACCCGAGACAGTGATAAGTGCTCCCTCAGTGAACTCTTTTAAAAATAGACTAGACAAACATTTAAATCAATAACACAAGTGGACAATGATATGCACGCACTAGCTTAAAGCTGCCTGTGCATTACAAATAATAATAATAATATTTTCAAACATTCGCAAGGGAACACAAACACTCAACCTATAGGGTACTCTCCGTTGATTAGAATCATAAAATTTAGCAAGCAGCGAGGTCTCACAGCACAAATAAATGGAAAAATCCGAAAACCGTAAATTTGTAGTTACATCACAATTTTTTTTCAACACTAAGCAGAATGGATGGATGGACTTACGACAAGGAAGTTACTCAACCACGAACTCTTAATATAAAAGTACTTATTTTTACTTCCTACAGAATTGACAACATTCTTTCTCCATTGCCAATACCACTTATAAGAAACCACTAAAACCAATATAAGAATAATTCGATGCTTATTTTATTCTGCTATTTAACAATTACATACTGGCAGTGGTCCAGTCTGCTTCCTCAGTTGGCAATGGGAAATATCATTGTCTCTGTTAAGAGTAACATAACGATGCCTGTATGACTGAGAGCAGTCATACAGGCATCGAAAGAAAAGGATGGAAAATTGATTAACTCAGATTTTTGAGTATCCTGTGGAGTGGTTGTATTTGTTGAGTCAATCGAATCGCCACAAACAATTCTTTATTATAACCATAATCTTAAACGGATTGGGCTGTGAGGATTTGTCGGATATTATTTTCTGGTCTCTTTTTCAACTAACTGATTGATAGGTGATAGTGACATCGACAATTCGGCGTACAGTCAAGGAAATTGAAACACGTACGACCGTAGAACCTAGTCGAAGAGACATACGCATGACATTTGCATGACATAGCCTGGCGTTTAACGCGTCGCGTCATTGCGATAGGGTTCTAAGGTGGTACGAGAATATATTTCCCCTACTGTACATGGTTTACTCGAACAGTTTTTGTATTGTTGGGCTCACGAGTAAATAATCGATACTTAATGTAAGTATATGCAACCAAGTAATTGGCTATGGATGAACTCCAGCAAAGTGTTTGGATATTTTTTCATTACAAAGTAATTAGCTTCTTAACTAACCCAAAATAATATCAGATTTTGTAGTTGCGTCGTATAATTGAAAAAATAAAAACATTTGAACGTATTTGCAATCTCTTATGTGTGGCGGGTTCTATGGGTGGTGGTGATCACTTACCAACAGGTGACGCAATTGCTCGCCTGCCTTCCCATTTAAATAAAAAAGTGGTTCATCTGGTAGTAAATTATCTTATAATTTAGTGCAAGTAACATAATAATTACACATTAGTTCTAATTTAAGGTAAAGATGCCATTTTACAACATTTCCCCACTTTAACGATCAAACTAAACGGCACAGCGTTCCCACAAATGACCCCAACTTGCCATAGTGCTCCCCCAAGGCCAACTGAAGCCAAAAAATATTAAAAGCTCCAAAAAGCACATAAAATAAAGCGAAATAAAAGCGTTCTGAAACAAAGCTGTCTGATATCCCGTCGTTTGAATGTTTTGATGAAGCGTGTAACCCCCGTCCCGCGGGAGGGGGGTGAAATGAAAATGATGATAAAAACGGGAGCGTCAACGGCATTGTTTGCTGAAAGAATACAATAAAAATACGCTTTTCGCGGATACATCATGAAGCTGATAGCAAGTGGGTCACCTGATGCTAAGTTATCACCACCGCCACCCGCAACATCAAAGAGATTGCAGATGCGTTGCCAACCCAGACGGCTAAGATGGAATACCTCTTGTGCCAGTAATTACACCGGCTGTTTTGCTCTCCGCGCCGGAACACAACAGGGCAAGCACTGCTGCTTAGCGGCAGGATTAGCGAGCAAGATGGTGGTAGCGTGGATTTCAATATATGCTGGCCCAATTCAATAAAAACCTGGGCCCTAGGGTGGAAAACCTAAATAATAATTAGACCAAAGTCAAAGGTTTTCCTTTGTATAGTCACGAATAGGCATTCTCTTTGGGATAGGCAGAGACCAGGCCCCCAATTCTGGCGCTCATCGAGATTAAGCTCTCATTCGAGATGTGTAAAACAATGACAGATTTTGAAGGGAAGCTCTTTTTGACATATTATGTCGAGTGTGACTTCATCTCTACCTACGCGAGTACTGTCCCGTGAGGGACCAATACTATAAAAATTACAAGCGTTACAATGTGACATACTTGTCACAGTATTGTATGAAAAGCTTAAAAATGTTGTTAAATTGAAAAATGTTCGCATTTCATTTGTTTTCTTCCCTTCTTACTTCCCAAGTTTCTTCCACATTCGTCCCATTTTACACTAATAAAATACACGAATGAAAATAGCAAATTTAATAAAATGAAGAGTCGAATTAACATCGTCATTCGAATATCAAAATAAACACAATCACATTATAAATAATTCAGTTAAGGGCATAATTATATCAGAATGGAGACTTATGGCCACTTTTGTCGACGGTACCGACGATAAATTAAGCGAAATTGAATTGAACGCCGTTCGTAATCGAGTGTACAGGGAGGCGTTACGAGGGTGACCGCGACTGTACTTAGTTTAAATGCTATGTGAACAAATAGTGAACTTTCTTTGGTCGCGTGATAGCAAATTTCTAGATCCACTAATACAATCATCGTATCACTCGTGAGACTCGCGCGCCGAGGGTTCCGTGCCTTCACACTTCCGTTTTCCAAAAAACGAGTTTAATATTGGTTTCTGTGGCCTTACGAGCAAGTTTTTGCTCCGACCGCAAAAATAGACTTTAATTTTCAACTTTTTTCTCTAGAACTGTTAGCGTTAATATCATGAAACACAACATTATCATGAATCGCATGAAACTAACCGATATCAAAAAATATTGTTCAAATGGTTACTTGATAACTCCATTGCTGATTTTTTAAATTATGATAATTCATGAACTGATTTGTATTGTTATGAGCTAAATGTATTTTCTTTTTAAATTCAATAACCGTAAAATTGTAACATTGACATATTAAATTCTTTTTTGTAAAACATTGAGCTATTAAAATTAATATTTATTTTATACAAACATTTCTACGCCCAAGATGGCAGAATTTGCTGAATTAATGTAAATGTAACACCTATTGTGCTGTTGTAGAGCTCACAATGCAGTACATTTTGAAATAAAAATCTGAAACAAAGTGACTGGACATGTTCTTTCCATGTACCCTTTAAATCGACTGTATCAACTCGTCAATTTCATACCTACAACTCAATACCTTGTTGCTGTGAGCAATGATGCCCTCAGTGCGTGTGCACAAGGCGGCACGGACTTTCATGCCTACAGCTCTATCTCTTTTGCAGTGAGCAATGGTGCCCTCAGCGCGTGTGCACAAGGCGGCATGGACAAAGATGGCAAGAAGAAGCACACGCGGCCGACCTTCAGCGGGCAGCAGATCTTCGCGCTGGAGAAAACCTTCGAACAAACCAAATACCTCGCCGGCCCAGAACGGGCCAAGCTTGCGTACGCGCTCGGTATGACCGAGTCTCAAGTTAAGGTAAGCCAATCAACAATTTGCATGGATGTTTTTATTCCAAAAACTAAAAGAACTCATTTAAATTATATGCAATGACATCACAATGAAAAATCTAGAGTAATGGCAGGGCTTGAAGCCGCACCTTCAGCTCCGTGCTGTGCGTCAACCAGTTCCACCACAGAGCCAAACCCTGCGAATTATTCAATGTGTTTCGTTTTTACGATCATTATATTATTGATTTTTAAGTATTATCAATCAGCTGGGTTACTTTGCAGTGACCTCTAGCTGACGAAAGATGGCGCCATCAATGTCTAGTTTAGAATTTTTAAAGGTATTACTATACATTTAAAAATTCTAAACAAACCCGTCCAAGTCATTCCGTCATCTCCTTGATCAGCCTCGTCGTCGCTGGCTGTTCTGCGGCACCCACCAAGTGGCAGTGCGAGCCCACCTCTGTGGGTCCATACGACAGCCACGTCTGGCCTAGTCCCATTTCAACTCGGCAGTTTTATCTCCAACGCCAGCTAAACCTAATTTAAAATGCCATATAATGAATGACAACACAAAGAAAAATTTGGGTAATGGCAGGCCTCGAAACTGCAACATCATCATTCCGTGTCTTGCGTTTGCCAGTTTCGTCACATTACCGCTACCATACCCTGCGAATTTTTCAATGTGTTTCGTCTTTACGTTCATTACATTAGACTTTTGATTTGGGAAAACTACCCTCGGTGTCATCTATGAGAAACTTAATCAAGTTATCTCATATAACTTGGTCATTTATGCCCGTTAGCTGACGAGAGATGACGCCACTTGTTAAATTTTTTTAATCGTATTTTTTTTGTATTTTGTGTTTTGCATAAAAAAATTACAAAAAAAAAATCGAAATTAAAAAAAAAGATTACAAAAATTCAGCTAAACCTTCTAATATTATAAATGCGAAAGTAATGATGTTTGGTTGTTTGTTCTTCAATCACACGTTAAACAGTTAGATCATTAAAACATAGAATACTTCTTATCCCGTAACATACATAAAATTATCACGTTTGCGAATGCCGCGAGTAAAACTAATTCGCTATTGGTTCTGAATCTATAATTTCAACAATTCTCAGCTACCGTTCGACTATAGCAATTAACTTGGGCTACCGAACACAGTGCCCTGCGACAATGCATCACGCACTGCACAATTAACTGGGGTCCGATTAATCCGATTACACAGATTGAAAAGTCAATCACTTAGCGGCGTCATCAAACGGCGCGAGGATTAAACGCGGCTGACGTGTGCGCAGTGCGTTCCGGTGTTTACTGTTACATGTGTGAGAATGGTTTATGTGTGGGTGACGCTACCATTGTTAGGGTTCCCTAGTCAAATTAGGAAGTATGTTATTAATAAAGAAAGAACATTTTTTTATTTAGTCTCATCTGTATAATAGTATTTTATGCAACTGTTGCATAATGAGGGGTCTTAAAACACGAGTGTGGTTTTATGAAACGAGCGTCAGCGAGTTTCATAATAGGATCACACGAGTGTTTTAAGACCTAATTATGTACAGTTGCATACATTACTTTATCTACACACATATCATAAGTACTCTATGATGGGTTCAAAAGCCATAGGGCAATGACCTGCATTGCTACTAGCTACTAGTGCTAGGTACCTATTAAATATCTAAAGACTGTACACATTGAAATAATGTAAAAAAAAAAATTTGAACAAATATAGAAACAAATTAGAAAAATTCTCATAATAATATTGGTTGTTATAATGCTGGTCATTGCCTACGGTTTCTGAACGCATTATAGAGCATTTATGATATATGTGTAGATAAACTTACAAAATATATCTCAAGTATCGATCGACACAATTTGCCACCAAAAAAAGGATCTTCACTCAGCTTGTGTTGCTACACAAGAAGAATGCAGCAACGCTGGTTTTCTGTTAAGCCCTGGTTAGGGTAGTGCGTAATAGATTCAGGCTTTTTTTATAAAATAGAAAAAAACGAGAAAGTAGGTCACTTGATGGGAACTAGTACCGACATAGACACCCGCAACACCAAGAAGACTGCAGCTGCTTTGCCAATCAAGAGGACTCAGATGGAATACCTCTTGTGACAGATAATGATTGCAACATCTGGACTTAAACCAATACTAAGCGTAGTTAATCATTAAAACTTTTCAAAATCATTACGTAAGTCATCACCTTGACACAATGCAAGCTAACATACAAAAAAACAAAGCTGTCATTTAAAAAATAAATGAGGAGCTATCAATTAAGCGAACATATCGCACAGTAATAAAACACTTTTTATTTCTAACTAATTAGGGTGTGACCCTCATGCTAAACGGTCCGACGACGCGCGTTTACCCTACTCCCTGACGCTAAACACAGGGATCGGTATCGGGCGCATTCACCCTAAGAGCGGTCACGCGTGCTTAGAGCTGTCAGACAGGGCGCTGCTGTGACGTAATGTAGCTATTTTATAACATCGTGGACTGCAGTACAGTTTATAAGTACGTAATTTTGTAAAACAATAAATATAGTGACTAAAAGTTTTAAAAATAACAAATAAATTTTTCATTTAATTTATTTGTTATTTTTAATCGATTTGGCTGTAATGTACAAAAAAACCTTTCGTAAAAAAATCTCTAAATGACAGCGAAAACTCCATTTAGAGTAGTAGAGAAGGCATCAAAATCCGTTGCGTGGTTTAGAAGGGGTAAGCGGTCGAATAAACCAGGACAGACAGGAACAGATAGCGACTATGTCTTTATAATTACTATGTAAAGATAAAGAATAGCAAGTCTTTAAAAACGTCTAAAAGTACTACAAAATTAAAAATAAGTTTTTCAAAAATTAAAAACATTTTTGAATATTTTGTTGATTGTATTTTAGTCTTACATTGTCTTCTTATTTCCATACGCAACAAAGATTTCACGCCAATGGTGTATAAAAAAGTAGACCAAAATTGTCTTCTCAGTTTTGTTTTGTTTCCTTAATAGGCTAAACAAGTCTTCTTGTATAACTGATAAAAAAAGCCTAAGTATACTGTCAGTAGTACAGTCCAGGAATTTAATTCCCTACCCATTTCGTTGAAATGTCGTCTGACATTCGCAATGCATTAAGGTCGATATGTCAAACTAACGTCTTGCTCTATAGCTCTTATGGTGACAGTTTGCTATATGCTATTGAACCTTAGGCGGGTTGGAAATTAAATTCCTTGACTGTACACTTACATCTTCCGTCTTCCTATAACATATTAAAAACAATATCATACAACTCACCCATCAAATACAATTAAAACCGTCGTTGGTATCTGAGCGTCACAAACACCCCTGCGGGGGTACAAATCGCATTATACTAAGTGACACTTACTATTTAGAGGGTGCCAGCGAGTGGTGCAAAGTGGAGCGGGACGTTACCTTCATTTTTGTGAAGAAAACTAAAACGTCTTGGTCGTGGAAGAAGAATTAAAGCATGAGGCTTCAGAACATGTCACGCGTACACACCCAAAACTATCAAAATGGTTAACTTTCGTCTGCGTCAAGGTAGTAAAACAAGTAAATTAGTAAGAAAAACGTACATACTACCTTAACATGCCTACACTAAAGGTTTTTTTTTATTGATGATGGGTTGTCGCTTGGCCACAGTCACACCTGATGGAAAGTGTTGACTAGGCCGAAGGTGGGACGCGATTACCCAGAAAAAAGCCTATTTACTCTCCTTTTGAAAGTGTCCAGATCGTATCTGTCCGGAAATACAGAGACCAACCATCCTGTCTATTCCTGTCTGTAAAGGGTCTCAATTGAAGAGGTTGAGAGTATGTAGTCGTCTCTTTTTGGCACATTGTATTGCCATTAAAGTAAAGAGATCAGCTAATAATATCGCTTTCAATTGTATTACTCTTCCTATGGTATACGCTGGTATACGTAACGAGAGTTGAGGTAAAAGATTACTCAGACAATTACACAGCGCCAAACAAAACAAAAGAAAATTTTAAAAATCGAACGCAACTTTACATACACACGTGACATGCAGCAGTGTGCGTCAACTCACCTCAAGTATCGTTGCTTTACTAACCGCAACCAATTTCGCTCGCTAGTCCTGCCGCTAAGCAGCAGTGCTTGCACTGTTGTGTTCCGGCGTGGAGAGCAAGACAGTCGGTGCAATTACTGGCAAAAGAGGTATTCATCTGAGCCCTCTGGGTTGGCAATGCATCTGCAGTGTTGGTGTCGCGACTGTCTTTGGTCTAAACATGATTAGTACTTTAAAAAAAAAAACGTTTAAAATCCAAACTCATTAACTTTAATTTGCATGTTGTAAAGTCTTTGTGGTTATCTTTTGATTAATGAATTACAATCTTAATAGACTAGGTACAGTCAAAGAACTTAATTCCCTACCCATTTCGTTGAAATGTCGTCACCTCTTGTGTCAGTAATTACACCGGCTGTTTTGCTCGCCACGCCGGAACACAACAATTCAAGCACAGACCTTGCACAAGGTCCTACCACTCTCCAAAAATTGGCGAATTTTCGCCGCGTTTTTCCGCAAATATGTCCCAACTAGGTTAGACGGCACGATCTTCATAAAGAGACTGTCAGTCTATTCAATACTTTCTCTTGTCCACTCTCAATACCCACATTGAATATGATGTGCAGGATCATCAATCGACCAATCAGTTGAGTTTAACTCCAAAGCTATCGCGTCGCTAGCGCTTCGCTTTAATGGATGACGGGCCTTACGATTCCGAAGGGTGTAGTGTTCATTGAAGCGAAAGTAATGAAATAAATGGATATAATACATTTGCGATACTTACGTCACTATTTGTAAGTGTTTTTGTTGCATTGAATATGCAAAGAGGACTTTAGTTTCAAGGGCGTTTGAGCTATATTCGAGTATTTTGTCTGTTGTTATGTTTGATGGTGTGTACCGTTAAATGATATTATTTCAGTTTGTGTTGTGATCAATATTCACAATAGGGAATATTATTAGATTTTGTCATATTAGGGTGGTCGTTTAAGAGTTGTTTTCTTTTTTATATCTTTGTGTATTACTAGTAGTAGATCCACATTGTTACCAAGTGCCATTGCAGTACGAATTGGCTCGACGGAGTAGTACCACATTATCCCAAAATGCCGGCGTATAGTAGTAAATGCGAGAACCGAAGGACAACAGTTGGGAGGCTAAAGTCTGACAATGGATTAGAGATACTCTTGGAGTCCCACTTGCTCGTTGTTCTCCTATGTGACGCATCAAACTGATAAATGATAGTTTATGAAGTGAATAATGGTAATCTTACGAATTGTTATAAATGCGAAAGTATTGACGTTTAGGTATTTAGATGTATGTTTCTCAATCACGTATTAACGGTTGAACGGATTGAAATTTGGCAGACTTACGGGGGGTAGGACCTTGTGCAAGGTCCGTCCGGATCACTACCACCATCTTGCTCGCAAATCAGCAGCAGTGCTTTCACTGTTGTGTTCGGGCTTGGAGAGCAAGACACCTGGTGCAATTATTAGCACAAGAGTTTTTTCAGCCCTCTGGGTTTGCGACGCATCTGCAACCTTCTTAGTGTTGCGGGTGTCTGTAGGTGTCACTTGCCATCAGGTGACCCGCTTGCTTTTTGCCTTCCTATTTCATAAAAAAAAAGACAGATCATGTCCGGGTTTAAAACACAGGATACTTTTATCGTAAAATGCGTAGAAAATAATATAACGCAAGCAAAGCAAATAAAAGCTAGCTTACAAATTTTTCGGTGCAAAAGCTTTGTTCAAAATTTATTGGAACTCCTAAATCAGCCAAAGCCGATTAAACCTATTCCGTATAATATACCACTTAATAATCCTTCATATTAACTTAATAAAATAAACAATTGTTTAGAATTAATTGCGCCGGTGCAACACATGTGTAAACACACTACCCTAATCTCCCTAGGGATTAATTTATCGAATCTCAAATGAGCTATGACACTGAAAACGCCCTAGGGCAGAAAACACCAACTTACAACTCACAGATCCTACACCCCTAAAATCTTTCCCATATAGTTCAATTTAGTGCAATTCGGCCGTAAATTGCATCAACTGCATACACAGGGGGTAGAAAAATACCAATTTATAATTTACATATTTGACGACCCCTAAAGTCTTCTCAGTATAGTTGGATTTAGTCTGATCCGGTGGTCGTCGCGTTTGGTAACGTGCCCCTTGGTTTTTAGTGCAATTTGTGAATGGAGATGATCCGGCTATACGTTTAACGTTTAGCGATACAACGGATTGCTCCCTTTGTTGCGACTAATGACCACGCACCTAATCGTTAGATGGCGTTGAAATCAATTTCATTTTATAGGTGATTCTTCAACCCTGAAGGTCCGCTAGCTTGTTTTACTCCTCCTTGTACATTACGCGCTAGAATAGCTGCTCGACGGAAACAACACTGATATACCCGGATATACGATTTTTTTTCGGGTCAAACGCGTCCTTTCAATTTTGCCCATGATTATAGGTACCTCGTTTCGCTAAAGATAAGATGGTTCAGATAGACAGACGGACAGACAACAATGTGATCCTATAAGGGTTCCGTTATTTCTTTTGAGGTATGGTGCTCTAAAAATGAGGCATAGTTGGTACAGTCAAAGAATTTAATTCCCTACCCATTTCGTTGAAATGTCGTCTGACATTCGCAATGCATTAAGGTCGAAATGTCAAACTAACGTCTTGCTCTAGTTAGCTCTTATGGTAACAGTTTGTTATATGATATTGAACCTTAGGTGGGTTGGAAATTAAATTCCTTGACTGTACAATATGTATAACGTAATCTCTAACGTACCTTAACGTAACGTAACTTTAACGTAATTTTCAAAAAGTAATAAATGAATCTGTGGCAGTGGCGTCTATGCCACCAGACGTGTGGCAACACTGAATGTTATGTGCTGTCTATGGTCAATGGTCAATCATATACTAGACGCAACGAGTTTGATTTAAATAAAAGCATTTCGTATCTTAATTGTGTCATCCTCTGGTGATATTATAATCAGCAAATTTAATGGTCTACGAAGATCGTGGTCATTAAATATTGGCATCTACGCAGCTTGGTTTGATTCACACCTGCAGTCCCGAACCGCTACATTCGTTCCTAATAATCTATCAATCTATTTTCTGTTTGTAACCAAAAAAACAGTGTATGATTCTAAAAACACTTGGCAATGTTTGCTGCTAATGTTGGCCAACCTGATTACTCACTCTCAGTCGCCCTAAACTTAACGATTCACCGTAATATACGGCGTCATAACATCTCTTATTGCGTCTCATAATTCCTTCTCTCCTACTCAAAATGCAAATTTTAGTTATCATCTTTATGGTGGCAGTAAACCATTGAATTAGCTTAAAAGTCCGCCATGTTCCCACATTGATGGGCGTGTGGATAAGTTTTATCTGTGGTGTTTATAATTTAAATGTTTTTAGGGTTCCGCCGTCAACAAGGAACTCTAATAGTTTCGCTATATCTGTCCGTGTGTCCGCAGCTTAGCTCAGAGATTCTTAGTACTAGAAAGCTGTAATGTGGCATGAGTATGCATATTAGCCACACCGATAAAGCAGGAAAATATTTTTTTAGTAGTTTTTTATTATGCAAAGTCCGTACCGATCGCTACCACCATCATGCTCACTAATCCAGCTGCTAAGCAGCTGTGCTTGCACTGTTGTGTTCCGGCGTGGAGAGCCAGACAATCGGTACAATTACTGGCACAAGAGATTTTCCATCTTAGCTTAGGGTTGGCAACGCATCTGCAAATTCCTTGGTGTTGCAAATGTCTAATTGTCTATGGGCGGTGATCTGTACTTACCACCTGGTGACCCACTTGCTCGTTTGCCCTTCTACTTTATTTAAAAAAAAGTCGCCTCACTACTATTCTCTAAGTACATCTAAAATCTACATCATTCTCCCCTACGTTTCTCGTACTAGTGTTATGAATTCCTTCACTATAAACTATTAATCGTTGTCAAAATTATAAACTACATCATTAACACGCATTATGCAAATAAACGCAGCGTTTAACACGCCGGCGTCAAAAGCGCACAGTCATCTTAAGTAACCCGGTAGCACTTAGCCGAGACATTATCTGTCAATCTCAAGATAGTAATAACTACTCCCATTTGATATTTGATATCAAAACTTTAAGAGGTACGCGGTAGAGCGCAAAATATTATAAAACGACAATTTTAAAATTTTGTTAGATAAAAAGGTTTTGCTTTTTTTTTGTGTCTAAACTAGATAATGTATTTTAGATTATTTGTAGAGCGATAATATAGTTGTGTTCTGTTATTTTCATGTTTTAAATATGTACACGTTCATATACGTGTAGGAGGACCTTGTGCAAGGTCCGTCCGGATCGCTACCACCATCTTGCTCGCTAATCCTGCCGCTAAGCAGCTGTGTTTGCACTGTTGTGTTCCGGCGTGGAGACCAAGACAGCCGGTGTAATTACTGGCACAATAGGTATTCCATCTTAGCCCTCTGGATTGGCAACGCATCTGCAATCTCTTCGATATTGCGGGTGTCTATAGGCGGTAGTGTACACTTACCATCAGGTGACCCACTTGCTTGTTTGCCTTCCTATTTCATAAAAAAAACATATTGCCGTGTTATGACAACAAAAATATTGAGACAAGGTGACTCAGAATTAAGTTTGGTTCCCTGTCTGTACCTTATTCTGAAGTTTAATAAGCGGTCTAAATAGACCATTAATATTGTAATCGTCGCAAACTGACAGCTGCATTAAAAAAAAAAACACCCTAAACACTCGCAACTTTAGCAAATTATATTTCAATGGCATTTTGAATTTCTAAAACACCATAACGCGATTACGCATTCATAAAAAACATCAAAACACATTAAAATTAAATTACTGTGTCATCCATCATGATAATTTAATATGGTGCTGCCCTAGACAGGGACAGTTAGTTGTGCGAGCGAGAGGGGGGATCGTCTGCGTGCGTTTAAATTGTCATTTGTGTTATCTGTTTTGTTCTGTGACGTCATTAAGGGTACTGTTTGAGATCTATTTAAACATCAGTATAAACAAGTTCCTTTACTGACTGACTGACAACGCAGAGCCTAAACTGCTGAAGATGGAAACATGAAAGGTGAATGGGCATTTTTGTATGGGCGCTGTCCCAACCCTTGTATACAATAGTGAGTAGTATGGACGTGTAGTACTCGGTGTAAGGATCATCATAGGCTATGTTTCGAAGACCAGGTGTCTGCAGCATTAATCATTGTTTTGTATGAAAAAAAAAAAAACAGCAAATTAGACCTATGCTCCCATTACGTTTTTTACTTCTAGTGGCCTCAGTAATGCGTGGTTAAAATCTTTCGGCTATATCTCGAAAATGATTTTACAGATACTTTTCATACAACTGCTAGTACAAAGTGAGGTATAAAATGGGCTGTAGCTTTTTCCCTGCAAACATCTCGGTTTTGCTGTCATATAAAAAAATTAAGCTCTTATTGAGAGCTTTCTAATAAGATATAGCACAACTGTATACAGCACTTGGGACAATTTGCCCATTCTCCTTTGGTATATATCGACAGTGGAAATCTCAAATGTCGTAAAGGACATTAAGGGACATGTCCCTTACGACATTTCAGATTTGTAGTGTCGATATGTGCCGGTAAGCATATTTATCATAAGGTAACACTTGCCACTGGGTTTGCTTGCTTGCTTTTCATTGCCTTCCTATCTACTAAAAGATAAGAAAGAAATTACATAGTATCAAGTCGCGTTCCGTTCTTGTTTGTCCTAAATCCTTAAAGTTTTTTTTTTTTTTACTTTTCATTTAATTTCATTTTTGCTGACAACCACAATATAGATATAATAAAACAAACAAACTACATAAAAACTAAACCTTAGTACTAAAATTATAACTAAAATAAATCAAAAAAAGAAGCCCCCCGTGGCATAGTACCGAAGATACTGGCAGCATTACCTCTCTGTATAGCTAAGCTTATACGCTGTGCGAGGAAGCTGCCAGCTCTTCGGTCACCTGTGACGTCGACCAGCCTCTTCGAGATCTCTTTGAAGAGGCCTAATGCGCTAGGACCCCACGGACCAAGGGTCTCGACTCCGAATGGAATAAAGTTATATTCGGAGTCGAGACCCCTATATTTGTTGCTTTTGAGCTTAAAGTGACATGTATGTTTGACCGCCTTCTCCTTTTAAACTACGCAACGGATTTTGAAGAGATATTTACAGAATTTCTTACAGAATGATTTTATGTACAGTCAGCCTCAAAAGTTGCTTAACACTTAAGAACCTTGTCGTCGTAACGTATGACATAAGATTTGCTTGAATTTGTCACATTACTGACAGCGACTAGGTACTAAAATGTTCAGTTACTTCTGAGGCTGACGCTACATACAGCCGTTTCTTCTAGCGTAGTTTGTATCTTGCTGAAAAAGGGCATATTTGGATACCGTTCAACACCATGTAGGCTACTAGCTTTTATCTGGTCATTCCTCTTAGTCAAAGAATGGTTACAGTCAGAGCTAGCGCTTTTTCAGACCTCTGGCGGAGTGGTTGTATGCTACATAATTTCGTTTGTTCTAGCTTAGTTTGGATCTGTCTGAAACGTTGCATTCTCTAAGAGTACGACATAAAAATGATTACTTAGAGTTGCGCCCTCTTTTACTCTTTACCAATAAATTTATTCAAACAATACACGTTTAGGATACTATATGCAAGCTTTGTGACCTAAGGATGATTAAGTAGCGGTTTAAAAAAAAAATGAGTATCAAAAACGAAACTTCTTAATTTGGTCGGGTTGCCTTAGGCTGCTATCTTTAACCCGGTCATCCTGATTGTATCCGCGTGAAGCCGAGGCGGGGAGCTAGTAAATCATGTTTAAACCCGACTGCCGCCAGAAATGAGGGTTATTTAATTAATGTTCAAATATCCATATACTCGAATCGACATATTAACATGACGTCGTCAACATATGTGTCCCGTGTTACAGATAGGTTCGACAGAGCTCGGCGAACTAATAACGTTGTTATCATACATTTATCTACAGGTGGGGGGAGGGGGAGCGTGACATGTGCTTTGCTTGTAATGTCTTGCATGGTGCTTTATTGGAAATTGTGACACATAGGATGACAGTATTAATGTATACAACACATTAAATGTACGTTATACAAGCGACCTCCCAGATTGTGAGCCATACCAGATTTTTTTTATGAAATAGGAAGGCAAACAAGCAAGTGGGTCACCTGATCGTAAGTGATCACCCTGCAACAACAAAGAGAGTGCAGATGCGTTACCATCCCAGAGAACTAAGATGGAATACCTCTTGTGCCAGTAATTACACCGGCTGTCTTGCTCTCCACGCCGGAACAGAACAGTGCAAGCACTGCTGCTTAGCGGCGGGATTAGCGAGCAAGATGGTGATAGCGATCCGGACGGACCTTGCACAAGGTCCTACCACTCGCGACATGCCTTTAATCTGTCATTGCATCCTTCTCACATTAACTAGCCTCATATCAAGCTATAATGACATTGCAGTACAGTACAATTATTTCAAGAAGAGATTCGTTACCATCCCAAATGAGGAAATAAGTAGGTACGCGAAGTACATTGCTGTCTTTATATGGCATCAAGTATCACATAATGGTTCAAAGAAGCAATGTAAACCAAAAACGGTCTCTATCGAGAAATTACGACACCATTGCTTTTCCTAAAACAAAAACCAATCGCATCGATTGACCTAAATCTATTACACACTCGTGTTTGTATCCAATCAATTTAAATCCAACTCAAACGCCATTGGATTACAGTTGTAAACGCTGTGCAATATATGAATGTTGTACGTATCTGGGTTATTTGAAAAATGAACTCAATAGCTGTTGTTGTTAAGGTTGATATTGTAGTATAGATTTATGGTTGTATGGATGAATCATTTTGCCGATGACAACGGCAGAGTAATCGAGTCTCATTTATTGAAACGAGTTGTGCTGATTGATAACATTTTTGGTAATTTATAGATTCAGGCAGTATGTACGCCATTCGTTCAAGTAGCGAACGGTCGTACTATTTGAACCGGATGATGCCTCGTACAGAGGCGAAACGCGCGCCGTACGTGTTGTTTTAGTGTTTAGTGGTGGTGGTGTGTATGTATTCTTCACCTCAACTCTCACTGCTGTGTTTCTAGCACATACTTTTTTGGTCCTCCTGTTTGTTCCTTATTGGTAGACTAGAATTTCCAAAAAAAACTTATTCTGTTTTTAACATAAAGCTACCGTGAGACTCGGACATATTAATAAAACGGATCACTCACGTATTTTTACTTCGAGAAATGCCCGACATGATTAAGGACCACGGACTGGTCCAAAACATGTCGGGCATTTCTCGACGTAAAAATACGTGAGTGATCCGTTTTAATAACTTTTTTTGTACATCTCTACACTACACTCCCGAATGAATACATATCCAAATTTCATGTTTTTTTATCTTCAGCAGTTTGTGCCATGCTTTCTTCTTTATAAACCGTTTCAAGCAGTTTTAAAAAGTATGAGCAAAATAGACACAATCCCTAATTTTCTTAATTTTGGTGACTCAATGCTCTCAAAGTTGAATCTCTGTTTCTTTCTCTTTCTTAAGCCCATCAAAAAAAATCGAATTCTTCTAAGCCATACTATGTTGCAGTAGGAACTGGCTGTTTCGACCGCGATAGTACCAAAATTTCACAGGATACTATCCTTGAAATTACTTCTAAATTTAGTGCGGTGTGAAATCCAGGGAACTTTCAAGTAAGCAATGAATCAGCGACTCTATTGGGATAGCTGGTGGTCATAGGCTGCGCTGATCACTACCACGAACCCGCATACTCGTTTCCCTTTTGCTATTAAAAAAACTGGGCACAGATCAAAGTAAGTGATTGTGACTCCTATACCCTATACTAAATGTACACGCATGAACTTCTTGTATCTGTGGTGTTAATAATCGTTAGTGTACCTTGAATAAATAAAAAAAAGTCAGTTAAGTCGCAATCAAGACACCTTTTTAACTCTAAAAAATCTAAACCTTTTTAACTCAAAGTCAAAGTCAAAATATTTTTCATCAGATTAGGCTTACAGCACTTATGAATGTCAGAAAATTTACCACCGGTTCGGAAAAACCTCTGATGAGAAGATACCGGCAAGAAACTCAACGAGGCGTCATTTTTTAAACAAATCAAAATTACAATGTTATGTTACATCTTAAATATTTAAAAATTTTACAATTTTAATGCAGTAGGTGTACAATATTTGGAGCCAGGGATCGCCAATACAAATCGGGTTCATTTCCAAACATCCCTGTCCAAGATATAGTCTTGTTTTCTAATGGGGCTGACATGTTCAGCTTTGATCAAAGCCCCTAAATAAATAAAGATTTTAAAAAAAGATATAGGTATAGATTTTATAATACGCCCGAGAAATTAATGTCTTCTTGACAATAGATTTGAATTAGAACTATGAAAGCTAAAGTGTTAATAAATAAATGTATGCTGCACTTAAACGCGTTTGTTTTGTATGATAATAAACATAATTAAAATCTACACCAACGGTAAGTCAAATCCTTCTTCAGCTATTTTTTCCTTTTTTTTATAACGTTATTTGTTTCCTGCAAAATTGCCTAAACTACAGTTGGCAGGTTTCCACTCTAAACCGACGGAATCCATCTTTTTCAAAATGAATCTCACATTAGTAGAATATTAAACAGTAAATATTCAGAAACGGCGTGGCCAATCAGATTTGCGCAGCAGATGTGACGTCATCAGCTGTCCGGTTCGGGACCGCGTGCGCAGGGCTGGCACATTGTGATGCTAATAGCGATTTAACGCCCTCTGTGGTCAATATGGTGTACTGATTATAATATTATTAAATAACAGGGTGCACGCCCTATTGCGTTGGCGGAGGATATGGATATCAAATGCTTACACTAGTGTTTTGTACGGGTTTTCTTTTTTATTACAAGTTTTTCTTTAGCTTTACTTGTATGTATTAACAAACCTCGTATTTCACTTGTTTTTATGGAATTGGCATGAAATTCTGCAAATATTAAATGACAGCTTAATTGTAAAGTAAAATCAAGAAAAAAATGACACAATAAAAAAAACTTTTTTTAGTTTCCCATTAGTTGACCCCGCAAACTCTTTTGCCTCTCTTTAAAAAAACTGTTTTCTATATGTGCCTTTCAATTATTTTAAATCACAGATTACTAAGATGTGCGTTAAATAACATTATGTAAGTACAGTCAAGGAATTAAATTTCCAACCCACCTAAGGTTCAATTGCATATAGCAAACTGTCACCGTAAGAGCTATAGAGCAAGACGTTAGTTTGACATATCGACCTTAATGCATTGCGAATGTCGGACGACATTTCAACGAAATGGGTAGGGAATTAAATTCTTTGACTGTACTTCTTTTACAGAACTTCTTTTATAAAATACAAGCCCGGTACCAATGCAAGTAAGATTAAATTTCAACAAAAGCAAACCCAAAAGTTTCCAAAATCCATTTTCAAGGTATCCAGAAGCTTTAAGGTTTATTCTGTAACTCAAACCTGTCACATGTGGTGACCCGCGAATTTGCAACTACAATTTGTTTAAACCCTTTATCCAAATACATAAAAAAACCAATATCACCACAAATCCCACATTCGTGCACACCCTAGCTCAATCTTCGGAGTCTTAGTTGCAGAAACGTATGATTGATTCTTTCACGCCATCCCTTTTACACTTTCGCCATCCTTGGATACATGTCTCGCTCTCTCGTGCTAAGCTGAGGACACATCTGCGCGCGATCGGTTAGGGCTGTCGACATGTGGTTTTTGAAGAATTAGCGAAAAATTATACGCGTTGAATGCCGGGATTTTTATAAATGACAGTTCTTTGAGGTGACGCCCCTGGATTTGGGTTGTTGTGTGTCATTGTTGTTTTGTGACGAATGATGCTTCGCTGCTCACTTAAGCTGTGTTGTTTTATTTTGGTGAAATGTTTAATTTTGTTTGGAATTTGACACTGGTTTGTTTTTAACCGACTCGTAGTTGTCAAAAAGTACTTGACAGGAAAAAAATAAAATTAAGAAGTGATAATCAGCGTTTGTTAGTATTATATTTACTTTAAATACAGTATCCAGTCATAAAACTACATTGTCACACGTATTATTTGTCATAAGTATGACAAATAAAACGTAACTCATAAGTTTGAGTTTTTAAGATGCTATATAATGAATGACAACACAAAGAAAAATAAGGGTAGAAAAATAAGGGGAACTCGAACCTGCAACATCACCACTCCGTGCCTTGCGTTTGCCACTTTCGCCACATCACCGATACCCAGCGAATTTTTCAATGTATTTCGTCTTTACGGTCATTACATTATTGATTTTTGTTTGGGAAAACTACCCTCGGTGTCATCTATGAGAAACTTAATCAAGTTATCTCGTTCAACTTGGTCATTTATGAATGCCCGTTGGCTGACGAGAGATGACGCCATTTATTGTTAAAATTTTAAAATCGAAATTTTTAAGTTTCAATTTTTTTTTGTAAAAAAAAAACAAAAAATAATCGAAAATGAAAAATTTTGATTACAAAAATTATGAGTTTTTTCTAATATGCTGCCCTTATCGTACCTTCGGCCGCTTACTCATTCAATACCACGCAACGGATATTGATTCGATTTTCACTGCTATTTCCGTTTTTTTTTACATAAAATTTTCATGTACAATGCATTTAACTGTACCTGTGAGAATCCGGGGCGGATCGCTAGTAATACATAAGTTAACAAACTGTATTCAATTTCCTTGGTACTCCACGAAACCAGCGCTGTGCACATGCAAAAGAGCTGCGTCTGTCTGCACTGGTTTCGCGGAGTAGCAAGGTAATTTGTTTTAATTTATAAGAACCAACCATAAAGTAACGCCAGAATCTATTAATTAATACTTAAGTCGTTTAGCCCGTGACCAATCTATACATATAAAATTCAAAGTCCTGACTGACTGACTGACTGACTGACTGACTGACTGACTGACTGACTGACTGACTGACTGACTGATATATCAGCGCACAGCCCAAACCTCTGGACCTAGAGACTTGAAATTTTGTACATAGATACCTTATATAGTGTAGGCATCCACTAAGAAAGGATTTTTGGAAATTTCACCCCTAAGGGGGTAAATTAGGGGATGAAAGTTTGTATGAAAGTTCGTCAGTTTTGAAGTTAGGATCTTGAAATTTTGTTGTTAGGCTTACGTAAAAAAATTAATTTATACGGGTCTCAGTGTTTTTGATAATTCCAGCCCTGAAGGGGTGAAAAGGGGGATAAAGTTGTGTATGGAAAGGCCTTCGTTTTCACAGCAAAAATCACTATATTTCTCATTTAGGCTTATTACGCGACGTGTATATCGGGTGTTATTGGAATTACAACCTTTAAGGGGGTGAAAAGGGGGATGAAATTTTGTATTTGAGTTGTTCGTTCACAATTTTTTTGTATTGAATTAAAAATAACGTACGTGGTAATGTGTTATTACTAAGCCTCTACTATATCTATACATATAAAATTCCAAATTCTGACTGACTGACTGACTGATATATCACGCAAAGCCCAAACCACTGGACCTAGAGTCTTGAAATTTTGTACCTTATATAGTGTAGGCATCCAATAAGAAAGGATTTTTGGAAATAACACCTCTAAGGGGGTAAATTAGGGGATGAAAGTTTGTATGAAAGTCCGTCAGTTTTGAAGTTAGGATCTTGAAACTTTGTTGTTAGGCATATGTAAAAAAAAATTTACGGGGCTCAGTGTTTTTGATAATTCCACCCCTGCAGGAGTGAAAAGGGGGATAAAGTTGTGTATGGAAAAACCTTCATTTTCACAGCAAAAATCACTACATTTCTTATTTAGGCTTATAACGCAACGGGTATATCGGGTTTTATTGGAATTATAACCTTCAAGGGGGTGGAAAAGGGGGATGAAATTTTGTATTTGAGTTGTTCGTTCACCATTTTTTTGTATTGAAGTAAAGATAACGTACGTGGTAATGTTTTTTTTTTATGAAATCGGAAGGCAAACAAGCAAGTGGATCACGTGATGGTAAGTGATCACCACCGCCTATAGACACCCGCAACACCCAAGAGATTGCAGATGCGTTGCCAACCCAGAGGGCTAAGATGGAATACCTTTTGTGCCAGTAATTACACCGGCTGTCTTGCTCTACACGCCAGAACACAGCAGTGCAACCACTGCTGCTTAGCGGCAAGATTAGTGAGCAAGATGGTGGTAGCGATCCGGACGGACCTTGCACAAGGTCCTACCACCCGCTGTGTTATTGCTAAGCCTCTATTGCCACCCGTCTATCCGTCTGTCTGTCTGTCTGCCACGCGCAAACGTGTCCTGACTGATTTGCGATCATCGTCCAACCGAAACTATTGAAACAAGAAAGCTGAATTTTGGAATATAGGTTATATTATAACGTAGGCATCCGCGAAGAAACAATTTTAGGTATTTTTTACCTTCAGGGGGAAAACGGGGAGTGAGGGTTGAACTTTGTATGAAAGTTTTGTTGTTTGAAGTTATAAACATGAAAATTTGAATTAAAACTACTGATCATAAATAGATTATAAGTATTATAACGTGTTTCAGGATTTTTTGCGTTTTTACATTTAAAGTGGGAGAAGGGGGGTGAAAGTTTGTAAGGACGTATTGGTTTTTTTTAATAGGAGCTTGTAATTTTGAAGTACAGCTACTTATCGTAAATAAATAATGACTTGGCACAGGGTTTTTAAATTTTCAAATTTGTAGGGGGGAAACGGGGAATAAAAGTTTGTATGGAAGTATCGGGTTTTTAATAGGAACTTGAAAATTTGATTTTAGATACTTATCATAAATAAATAATTATGTGTTTCAGTGTTTTACGACTATTGCATTTTAGGATTGGGAAACGGGGGTGAAACTTCGTATGGAGGGGAGGTATCGGTTTATTCAAAAATAGAAACTTCAAAATGTCCGTTTGTTTAAGGGTGTTTGGATTTGGATGCGCGGTGAAAATATGAGAGGGAGTGAGAGCAAGTCTTTGATTAAAAAAAAAGAATTGTCCTTTGTTTTCTGTAGGCCACGCGTGCGAAGCCGCGGGCAGAAGCTAGTCTTTTCATAAAAATCGTTAATCATTTGGCAAAATGCTTTAATTTTTGAAACTGTAAACTATTCAGGATTTATTTCAGGACCATCGTGTACAACCCCACGGGTTAGGTCAAGTTTCATTTATAAAAAACTGGAGATATTTAAAGTTTCAAAATTAAAATCATTTTGACAAATGATTAGTTTGTGAAATGATTTTTTTTTAAGTTCTTTTAAAATGATGGTAAGCCGTTTAGCCCCGTTACAGTGACGGCAAACAAGTTGAGCATCGAACTTGACTGCGCAGTAGCCGTTTCTAGTACAAATGTGTATGCGCAACTTACCCCCTCCACTAGATTTAAGCTCAAGTTGTTTGCCTGCCCCTATAACCGTGTATCGTGTCTTAACGCTTCATAAAACTAGCCCTCTTGCAAATTTTTATTGGCTCCTGAACCTGCCCATAAAAGGTCGGAGTTAACGAGCCCAATCAATTAGGGGGCCCTCGGCTAATTGACAAGTGCTTGCCTGACTGCGTGTGCGCTAAGAGTAGAGCGGCCAACTGTCTGGTATTTTACGGGACAGTTCGCCACCAATTATTTTTGCCGTGTTCTGAAATACGAAAACTACACAACTGTGTACAATGCAGTGGCAGAGTAGCCGACCATAGTCTATCTGGTAGACTATGTTGGATAGCCTGAATAAAACTGTATGTGCCAATTGTCAAGTAAACAGCTCTGCGTTTTGTACGTTTTACATTGGGGTCATATTTTTAGTTCTGCTATCCGACGCCTGTGTCGCTGCTAGTTAGAAAACTTAGAAGAACTTTATTCACTTACGATAAGATTCAAAGTTGAACCAATGGCTAAATATTGAAAGCCTCTCTTCACCTGCTTCACCCCGTCGCAAAGTGGTGACGCTAGGCTTGTAACAGACCGAACAGTAAGCAGATCTATTCGATACCTCCTACGTATACTGGTATAAGTGCAAAATTGTGATTTTACAGGAGAGCTGTGCAAAGGTTCCGTAACCCATAACTTTATTGTCTTTAAAGATAATTTTACAAAATTTTGGATTTGTAGTAAGATAAATACTTTACTTTAATCTACATTAATGGAATTTTGAAATGAATGGTAGTTTCTGAGAAAATGGCAGATACACTTGTTTACTCGTATGTGACATGTTGTAATTGTGTGGTATACTAAGCTAACTACCACTTGCCCCAGTATACGGCGTAACTAATTAAGTACTGAATTTGAATATATTGCTGTTTTTGTATATAGATAATTACGTGACCTGGTCATACGAATTGAAAAGATAAAGAAAGCACGTACTGTTTTGCCCTTCATCATTACTTTATCAGCGTATTTTTCACTTGTACCAGTATACGCTTGAATTTATATCACCAGTATACACTTGATTATGTTTTAAGTTCGCTGAGAAAAAACGCTAAAAACGGAATAAAATAAATTTGAATGTTTTATGCATTGCTTTTATTAGGCGAGAACATTTTACTCAATTTTATAATAATCACAGACTTTGATTTGCTTAAGTATTAAAGTCAAAAAATATTGAACCATGGCATTTCAAAACAAGTTTGTTACATAAAAAGCGAAATGTTATTAAATATCAACAAATCCGTGATAAAACAATGTTATTGATTACCTACGTAATTTTGGTATCTACCAACTAATAAAAAATCTAGGAATGTGTCGCCACCGTGTTATCTATAAAGACTTCATCTTTGATCACAAAAGTTAATTTCTTAACATTGGCTCTTAATTTACTTCAATCAGTTTACATTATTGATACAGAAAACAAAACTGAGAAAATTTTTACCTAATTTTTAACAATTACATTTTAAAACTGCCCCTTATTTATAAATTAAAATACACTTTAACAGGATGATTTATCATCCCATAAAGTAAACACAAGTAATGCTATGAAAAATAAAGTTCTGTTTTGTAAATATCCTACATTTTTCTAATTTTCTTAAAATATCAGTCTTATATAATCAGTTGTTTTTTAATTTTAATGAACATCCATTTCAAAGACATTAGAACATCTTACATATATGCAAAATTAGCACATTTTCCTTACCTTATCATTTTATGAGACTAATTTGTTGTAGAAGTCATGGTGTTGAGCAGGAATTGTACCAGTCTGACAAAGATAATTAAGATCTTTACTTTTTTGCTTATCAATAGGTAATGGTGCGTACAAAGCTCGAATGAATTATCGGCATGTACTTGAGAAAATTCTATTGTAGGTGACAGCACCGGATCAAGATTTTCTCATTCTGGAGACTTTTCTTTTTGCAAATCTTTTTACGCGAGGACTCTGAAACCGGTCTTGTGCTTGGCTTGCTTGATTTTGGTTCTCATCTACGATGACAGAAATTTATTGATATTCCGCAGAATTAGATGAAGCACAGCTTTGCTGCTGTGAAGTGATACTGTTTCTGAAAACTCTTCTGATACCATAGAATCTAATTTTTGTTTTTCCAAAAACTCAAAGAAAGTAAAGATTCGGCTTCTGGCGGTAGCGGTGACACTAGAAGTATTTTTTAATTTAGTTTTTTTCTTTCTTTAAACCCGTATTACTGGTCCAACTGACGAAAAGTTTGAAACCATATTTAAATAAGAAATTTCCAAGTCCCAAGATATTTATTTATTTATTTCTTATTATTTATTTTAATATGGTTCTGATAGTAGGTTAATAGGCCAGTTCTCCCTCTCGTCTGCTTCATTTTGCAATGATTTTACTTACTTTAAAATCATTTAGTTATCAAATACAATAAGAAACGTAAAGTTACAGAACGTAAAAAATATAAATAAACTGAATTGTGCACGTAGAAGTCGTATTAGACATAATGCGTCGTCAACTGTCTTTTGAGCATACTGAGACAACTCCCCGTACGCATCAATGGCGAGCGTGCATACTGAGGCAACTGCCAGTTACACCACACTCGCACCGCTTCTCCACAATATCTGCGCCGCGTATAGTGGTACAAGCGACTTGGCTCAGTATACATCGTACCGATTGTCAAAAAGGTGTAAGATGCGTTCATATACGTCACTTTATTTCCGAAACTAATGAGAATATTCGTACGAAATTTATGTGGCAGTTAAATGTAAGTATTTTAGTCTCAAATCTGCAAAAAAACGAAAATCTCAAAATTGTCACTTGTATCAGTATACGTAGGAGGTATCGTATTGTCTTCTTATATCGATTGACAAATACAATACCATATCATACAGTAAACGCGTTGTCCTGTATTTTTCCATGAATCCTGTAATTTTAGATCACATGTCCTGCATAATGAGTACACAGACAGGTCACCCTAGCTGGGAGGGAAGACACGTAGGTATTTTTGTAACTGGAGGGTACTCGTGTTTATGTAGTTAAGAATAATAACTATTTGAAAATGTAAGGTTTCCAAAATGGCCATGCTATTTGTTAAGATAATTAAAAAAAAGATGAAGCAAAAATATCTTTATTTAGATTAAACTAAGAACCACTAATGAATGTAGAGGCAACTGCTCTACTGTGGACAGCTGTAAGATACTGTTGAAAGGCTTATCTACTCCCTGTCTTCTCTTTGATGTCCTGAAGGCAGGGAATAGAGAAACATGGAGAATGCTCGGACTATGAGAGAGTAGGTACAGTTCTTTGGAGGATGAGAGAGTAGATATAGCACTAAGAGTTAGAGAAGTATCCACAGGTATAAGTCAAGTCAAAGTCAAAATGTTTTATTCAGATTAGGCTTACAGGTAGCACTTATGAATGTCAAAAAATTTACCACCGGTTCGGAAAAACCTCTGATGAGAAGATACCGGCAAGAAACTCAACGAGGTGTAATTTTTTAAATAAATCAAAATTACAGTGTTATTTTACATCTCAAATATTTAAAAAATTTAACAATTTAACACAGCAGGTGTACAATCTTTGGAGCCAGGGATCGCCAATACAAATCGGGATCATTTCCAAACATCCTTGTCCAAGATATAGTCATTGATTTTATGATACGCCCGAGAAATTAATGTCTTCTTGACAATATATTTAAATATAGATCAGGTAGAAAAGTTGGCCCCAAAAAGTTACCTACCATCTTGACGAGCTATCATTAAAAAAAAAACAAAGTGGTAATGTTATTTTTCCATCTTAAAAATTACAAATAATAATTTAAACTTTTGCAGTAAACACCAGGACCAACGGAATCTTGACATCCAAACCGTCAAACTGTCAGTACAATGACATCCAAAAAACTCAAAACAGAACAATGTAATTCTTGGAAAACAATAAACGGCGCGTATCCCGCGGCAATCCCGCAATAATAAGGCGCGTGATTGATGCAGCGGGTCCCGCGGGGGCCCGCGTCGACACGCCATTTGCATTTTTATGGGCGCCGCCCTCCGCCCAACAATGGGCTTGAGTATGTGAGCAACGCCTGGAGACTTCATTTCGATTGGGAGCTTTGAATTTTTGGAATTGGAATGTAGTGAATGATGTTGAGTAGGCTTAGGTATTCAGTGTATACGGCTACTACATAGCTTGTTTCTTGCCAATTATACGTCGTTTTTTAGGCTGAGAAATGATTTAAACAATATTGGTTAGTCATATTTGCAACAGTTCTAGTTTCAAACAAAAAAAGTGTAAACAAAAATGTTACAAATTAGTCATTTTACAGATACAGCCAACCAATTTCATTCATAGGCCACCGTGTCTCAATGTGTCATCGCTGAGATATTATGATATTTATTCAGAAGTCGTTATGAACTTTACTGTGAAAAGGTTTTACAGTGGCCTATAAATCAACTTGGTTGAAGCACATGTCTACAAACACGGACTTCAGATAAAAACAAAAGCTTAACTTGGAGTTGAAAAAAACCAAGATTATTTACACAACTTTTCTTTCTAAACAAACAAGGCATAACAATGTATGTAAAACTCTACTTAACAACCGTGTGTAATTAACTGCCTGTTGTTTTTTCATCACAAAGACTACATTATAGACTCTACATCCAGACAAACACTTTCACCTTTTAACATTATTTATTATTTGATTACCAAACCTTCAATAAGCTCGCATTAAATTATTTAGAAACTGATTAAGTCTTCGCCGGACACGTCGCTCTAGATTAACTAGCAACCACCGCGACTTTCATCGCCCGTTCTACACGACACTTTATTAGGGTTCCGTAAAACAAAACCACCATCACCACCAGCACCATCAGTATCACCATCTTGCTCGCTAATCCAGCCACTAAGCAGCAGTGCTTGCGCTGTTGTGTTTCGTCGTGGAGTACAAGACAGCCGGTCTAATTACTGGCACAAGAGGTATTCCATCTTAGCCCTCTGGGTTGGCTACGCATCTGCAATCCCTTTAGTGTAGCGGCTGTCTATGGGCGGTGATCACGTACCATCAATTGACCCACTTACTCGTTTGCCTTCCTATGTTGTATAAAAAAAAGGAAAAGGCGAAATCCTTCTAGGATCACTGCACTCCTGTGTTTGTCGGTGTGTCCGCCTGTCACAGCCAATTTGCTCTTGTTACCAACACCCCCAGCTTGCACTTCAAATACTTTATACCCCCTTGCATCGAAAACAATGCAAGTGAGTATGAAAATTAATAATTAAAAAGTCCCGCAATTGCCATCACATTGCTTTGTGTCTGTCTGTCTAGCATTCCTGGCCATCACTCGCGAACAATTAAGTGGAACATTTATTAGCCCATCTGTAAACATCTCGTTATCCAGCTTAGACGGACGTCGACAAAACGCCTCAGCTTTTACGGCAAAACAATTATTTATTACGCGAAACGGGGAATACCCTAAGGCTGGCTAAGTTAACAAGTGAAAAAACACCTTACATGTACGCCGTTTGGGTTTAGGATCGGTTGGCATGAGAGGAGCGACTCCCGAGCAAGATTAATAGGGTATAAAACGTAAGATAATACAATATACAAGAAGACACGTTGTAAACCGTTCTCGCGACGGCGGGGTTGAGAGTGTCTGTGCGTCTCGCTCGCTCTCGTTTCTTCCATGTGCTGGCGTCTTGCTCGCGCGCTTTCAATTATCTACGTAATCCCTCAATTACGCGACAGATGTCGCGCGCGTCTTCGAGCTTATGTGCCAGTTTAAAGTACCGTCGGCAGAGCAATTACTGTTCATGAGATTTGGAGATTTTGTTTACGGGATTCGGGTAGAATTGGTTTTTGTTGAAAAAACCTGGGCTTAGATGTAGCAGGGAAAAAATGAGTTTTAAGGGTTGGGAAATGATTATTAAGTGATTTAAATGACATGACAGCTTCCTTAAAAACATCATCGAAGAAAAGGTTGAAGGAAAAATGGGAAGAGGAAGACCTAGAAGCACCTACCTTCCTCAAGTAAAGGAGAAAGTGAGTGTTATGTCGTGTCACGAAGTCAGGTCCTTGGCAGGAGATAAAGAGAAGTGCTGGATACTCCACCGACAAGAGCTAAGCTCTTAAAATATGATGATGATGATGAGAGACGTAAGGCGTTAAGGATAACTTCGCTTGAATTTGAGCTGTCAGTCTAGAGATGGACCTCCGTCTGAGAAAACATATTGGCTTAATAACGTTGCTTTCGCAATCAGGAGTAGCTTTAACGTACGGGAAGTAAGCTGAGTACCATATCTAGAAGACAGATTAAAATAATAAACCGACCAAAATACACAAATTTTGTTTAAAACCTCAATTAATATTAACAATCCAATTAAATCGTACAATTATTTTGCTGTCGCTACTTAAGGGCCCCCGAGGGTTGGGACCAGAGTTAGCTAATAATTAATATTCTAATTAATGTTTAAATTAATGTTAAAATTAATGTTGCTACAGCGAAACCGGGGTTTTTAACCAACTCCGATTAATAGAGGTTAACGATCTGATCCCTCGTTAGAGACGTTACATTGTTTGGGGCAGGTGTCCTCTTAACCCTTCAGAATGAAATAATAGTACTAGTACAGAAGTTTTACTTCGAACAAAAACGGCGTTTAGGTATAAAAGCGTCAGTGCCTTCCTGTCTATCGGGTCGCTTGTGTTAAATCCTGGGCGCGGTAAGTAAATTGTACCGGCCTACGGTGAGCGCAGACATTCTTGTTGCTTCGTTAAGTTTTTTTATATATTGTACTAGCGGACGCCAACGACTACGTTCGCGTGGAATTAGTAGCCTATGTCCATCAGGGACGGTGTAGCTTTCTATCTGTATTTTTTTTAAATCGGTTCAGCAGTGCCAGAATTTACCTCTACATACAAACAAACAAAGTTTACCTCTTTATTATATTAGTGTAGATGTCGTATTCGATTATTTATTTATTTCATAAATTAACATTAACAGTCAGTCTGCCCGTGAACATGAGACCTGTAAAGGGCTCGAAACGTCGGGAATTAGATTCGTTACAATACACGCGATATAAACCGCGATATAAATCATAATTATTATGCTATAACAACTGCAGGTTATAATTATAAGCTTGTTCACTTTCGAAATCAATTATAGGAATTTTAAACGAGATTTGACAGAGATTTAGCTGAGAGAGTTGGTTGCAATTTTGTAATTGTAGACGTCAATAAGTATAAGTATAGGTAGGTACTTACTTACTTAGCATAAGTACTTCGGCTACTGAGATCTACTCAGAATAGTTTTTGCAGGAAAACGTTGATTTTCAATACTTTGATATTTCGTCTCAGTGAAGCCCATTTTTTTATGTCATATGATAGAAATCATATCATTTCATATAATATCATTTATTTATTGCATTTTTTTCATCGAAATCGTTAGACCCGTTTACGAGAACGCGATTACAGAGACATTGTTTGTATAATATTTTTATGGGATTTTGATAATTTTTTAATACATAAAATATCAGCTAAATTTATTTTTAATAAAACTTAAATTAAAAGAAACTTTGATCTTATATTATATAGTCAACTTTATGTAAGCAATTAAGAATTTGTCAAAGTTTTTTATCACTTTTTTTAAATTACCTCCAAATTTGTTCCACCTTGTAATTAGACATGCTTGCTAAACTAATTGAATCATTCCAATTCTCACGCCCAAACTGTTCAAGCCATTCTAATTAGGTAGCTACTCTCAGTCCTGATCTCTGCTTATCTTAATAACATCTAGTATTAATATATCACTCGGTCCGTCCGTCGTGACAAATGAAAGCGTCAGCCGCCGTAAATACAGACGTCGATAATTATCTATGGACGGCCAAGCGCGAGTCGGAGTCGCGCTACGGGTTCCGTAATTAAAATGATCACTAGAACCGTTAAGAATCTTGCCTAGGGTTGCCAACCGTACTACATTATATAACGTTGTACTATATTTCGGCTCTCCGTACTATATACTGAACTAATATATAGTACGCAAATATACTATATTTCGAGCACTTGTCACGTTATTAAAATAGATAGAACAGATAAATAGACAACAAACTACACCATTGCCTTTTTTCATCTTTCCAAAAAAATACTACATTTTTTTGAAGCGTACTATATATTTTTTAAGCTTATTCTCAAAAATACTTTATTCAACCGAAAAAAAGTTGGCAACCCTACTTGTCACTGATAGGAATTTTTGTCAACGACATCTATTTCGATTTTTAATGCAAATGAAATATGGAATGGCACAACAAAAAATCTTTGTGTCCAGCAGTGGGGTCTGTAGCTTAATTGGCTAGAGCGTGGCCCGGAATACCGAGGTTGCAGATTTGAATCCCACCAGATGCCAAAGATGTATATATGTGATTTCATTGCATATTCTCATTTATTTTTCGTAGTATAAATACGTTCGTAAGATTCTGCCGCGTTTAGCTTAAGAAACGTTAATAGCTCAATAAAAACGTGGAAAACTATGAATCAAAAATGTTATTTTATCATGACCGATTAAGAAATGAAATAGCAAATGAATTATATTACTTCTTCTAAAACTACTCTTCCTGAACTACCTTCACTCTTTCATCTTAGCATTATTAATAGATCCGGTTCGAAGGACCATTATTTTTGCAAAGGGAAAGGTGTTTTTCAGTATTATAAATATTTCAAATGTACAACTATTATTTTTCGTACCCACATCATCTCGGAAAAAAGAAAAAAAAATAACGTTTTTACTGATAAGCAGGACTCTAAATTCAAACGTACCAGTAAATTAACTTCCAACATTGTCGGATTAAATCTAGAAATCGATTAAAAATCGTCTTACTACATTCGAATTGCGATTATCGTTTCAGCTGTCAAACCTGTCCATCAACTTATCGCCCGATATTTCTTATTTCACTCTAACTTCAAAACACAACTTTGTACCGAACCAATAGAGTTTCTTTGAAATTAACAACGTATGTAGATTAGCTTCGCATTAATCAGTCGTAACTCCATTTGTGGAGCTATAGGAATTGAACTTTGCATGGTTAGCATAGGGTTGGTTTTTCGATGAGCGACGTGGATAGTTAGGTTTGATTGGATGGGGTGTAGAAATGATAATGATTCCGAGTAGGCAGTTCGGTAGCGCGTCGGCTTCGGTAAATGTCATTAATGACATTAACTTAATTAGATGGACGGTTACACGCTCAAGGCGGAGGGAATTATACTTGTTATGGACCCTTCACACTTATGACGTTAGACGCACAAAGCACGTCGACGACGATTTTCGAGTTAGGAGGTCATCAGCCGTTTAGCTTTCTATCATGTTTCTTAACAATATTTGTGAACGACGCTCTCTCACCAAATGGGTCACCTGATGGTAAGTGATCACCACCGCCCATAGACACCCGCAAGATCGAAGAGATTGCAGATGCGTTGCCAACCCAGAGGGCTAAGATGGAATACCTCTTGTGCCAGTAATTACACTGGCTGTCTTGCTCTCCATGGTGGAACACAACAGTGCAAGCACTTTTCCTTAGCGGCAGGAGTAGCGAGCAAGATGGTGGTGGCGATCCGGACGGACCTTGCACAAGATCCTATCACCAACATAGTCAAAATAAATATAAACCGCGGTAACATTTTCTACCTTCTAAACTTAACCTTTAAACATAAAAAAAAAACAAATTTAAATGCTATGTACCTAATGACAACACAAAACAAAATCTAGGGTGATGACAGGACTCAAACCTGCGACTTCAGTATCCGTGCCGTGCGTTTTCCAATTCCGCCACATTACCAACGTTAGATAAAAATAAGCTCCTATTAGCCGACTGCAGTCAGAATGGAGGGTTATTCATTGCTTTATAGTATTTTTCATTTATGTATTTATGTACACTTTTACATCTACTCTATCTACACTTATATAATAAAGAGGTAAACTTTGTTCGTTTGTTTATTTGTTTGTATATAGGGGGTGATTTCTGGAACTACTGAACCGATTTCATTATTATATTATTATAATTTATTTTGCTAATATTAAGCTACACTATCCCTGACGGACATTGGTTACTATTTTTACGCGAACGAAGTCGCGCGCGTCCGCTAGTCTTTAATAAGTCTATGACTGTAACTAGGTTTGCTTTGTTTGAACATGCTGGTTAGTATTACACACAAAAGGTACTCCAAACACAGACAGATTTTTAATATCATTTTACGACTAATAAATAAATAACAAATGTGACAGAGTAGAGCATATAGATGGACTTTTATATAGCGGCCCTATAAGTCCCACGCCTTGTCCATAACGTTACCGGATCATTCTGAGGGAGGCGCGGACAATCGATCGCGCATTATTCATACCGACGACGCGCCTCGACTGGCGGCGGACAAAGAAAGGAGTGGAGTGGGCTAAGAATGCTTTAAAATATTTATTTTACGTCTAGATCCCTAGAAAATAAAGTATGGTAATAAATCTTTTCTTGCTTACACAGTTTACTGACTCTTTCTTTGGCTTACAATACGCAGTGAGGCTTGTATGTAAATTCGTTATTGCACAAAAAACATAAATGTTTCCATGTTTTTTTTTAAACCAAAAGGGTGCCATACAAATTACATCAAAGGTCTGGAGTATGAAAATGTACCCAAACAAAAAAAAATGTGCCGAACTAAGACGAACTCATCTGTTTACGAGTCTCTTCCACTGAAAGGAGTGTCATAGTTATAAGGCTTGTCGAAGATTGAACAGTTTATAGACGGGCAATTTTTTTGCAAAAAATTACTCCAATCGTATACCTGTTTCGATCTTATTCCTCATTATAAAGACTGCTACATTAATAATCACTTACAGCAGTTGCACATTCATAAACCCCTTCAGAAATATTCGAAAAATTTTCAAGACACATACGCACGCATAAACTCTGGTTTAAAATTACACAAATGTCAAAATCTGCTGTTCAATGCCAACTTTCAATTCAATACCACAAAAGGATTGATTTATTAGCAAAAATTATAAAAAAATATATATGACTCATAGTTCCACGCCTTCTCTGTTCCGCCTGTCTTTGCCGGGGAGTCGCGGTGGCGTGATGTCCGCGACTCCATGTATCTACAGTGTCACAATGTGTTATTGCTCTTGTTATGTTTAAATACATTGTTTATCTAACTATAAAAAGTCCGTTACTGACTGACTGACAGACAACAGCCAAAACTGCTGAAGATATAAACATGTGTTCCTTAGAAATGTAGATATATGTATGCACTAAGAAAGGTTTTTAGAATCTAGACTTTAAACTTGGTTAAGTTTTGGTCACTCCTTTCTCACTCCTTTAAGACTTCAAGGTTTTAGTAAAAAAAATTGACATCAATTTGATCTTAAAGGCTCATTTGCAATGATCTAGTAGCTGGATCCAGCGGCACTGGATTCCAGCGTTGGATTGACACTGGACTAATGTAAACATGTTACAATTCCAGTACAGTATCCATTGCTAGAGTTGGAATCAGAGCACGTTCCTATTTTTAGAGTTAAAGACCTCAAAAGAGAAATAGGCGTCTTTATAAGATCAGTTTGTTGACTGTCAGTCAGTCTGTCTGTCAAGACCCTGTTTTTCAGGAACTCGTGTAAGTATCTAGTTAAAATTTATATTAAATACTTAGGTTGGCAGCCTATTAGAGCTGTAAAAAATCAAACTTCTATGTCATCTCAATCAATAGATTTGCCGTTTACTCGTAATATTTTTCATACGTTCGCAAGGAAATCATAAACCTAGATAGGATCCTTATTCTCGTTGAACTAGAACCATGAAATTTGGCAAGAAGCAAGGTCTTACCGCAAACATAAAGGAAAAAATCTGAAAACCGTAAATTCGTAGTTGCTTTTATTTTGCGATTACAAACTTATATTTACACTTATTATGACAAGAGTTTTCTAATGGCAAAGCTAAGTTTGTCTCTCAATTCAATTTATCTTTCTGTTAGAGCAATATTCGGTGCTGATTAAGTTTGTAGCGAACCCTCGGTGCGCTGTTTTGTAGTCCAGTGCTACTGGACCCAGCTACTGGATCAGTGTAAATCGGCCACAACACAGTCTGTCACGTTAGTTTAAATAGCCATCAAAAACGTGTCTACCGCATAATCGGAAATACATTAGCTCTATCGATCTCCTACATGTGTCTTCACTTCACCCCCATTTGGGAGGCGTTGTCAGACAAACGTTTTCAGACGATGGCTGTTTAAATATCTATTGGGTTTTGACAGGAATTTCGAGATTCGTTTGTTAGGTTTGAATTCAATGATTATTTTTTTTTATGAAATATGAAGGAAACAAGCAAGTGGGTCACCTGATTGTAAGTGATCACCACCGTCTATAGACACCCGCAACACCAAAAAGATTGCAGATACGTTGCCAACCCAGAGGGCTAAGATGGAATACCTCTTGTGCCAGTAATTACACCGGCTGTCTTGCTCTCCATGCCGGAACACAACAGTGCAAGCACTGCTGCTTAGCGGCACGATAAGCGAGCAAGATGGTGGTAGCGATCGGGGCGGATCTTGCACAAGGTCCTACCACCAGCAAAATGATGATATTGATGATCTAGCAATTATAAGTTGCGTTGCTCTTGCATAGAATTTTATTTAATTGTGATCGTTATGTTTTAGTTATGACATGATAGATATGATTAGTTATGTCGCAGAATGTTTTTTTTATACAAACGAGCAAGTGGGTCACCTGATGGTAAGTAACCACATCACAGACACCACCCACAACAAGAAGAGCGGAGATGCGTTGTTAACCCAGAGAGCTAAGATGAAATACCTCTTGTGCCAATAATTGCATCGGCTGTGTTGCTCTCCACGCCGGAACACAACAGTGCGAGCACTGCTGTTTAACGGCTGGATTACCGAGCAAGGTGGTACCTGCAAAATATGCAAATATATATTATGAACTTGAAGGCCTTTTGGCATTTAGTACACTGCTTCACCTAGTAACCGCATTTTGAAATTTTTGATCCCTATCGTAAGAACTTTTTTTATTTTTTTTAAGTCTTGTCAATCTTGTCATAGACGTTGAGTTAACCATATTTAAAACTATTATATATTTCTAACCAATAACATTAGTAGTTGCTACAATATGCTTGTAATGTAACTGACAGACGGACGGACAAACGGATGGAGTCGCACCAATGTTCCTTCTTTACCTTTTTAGTAAAAAACCTTTACTTATTTCAAAAAATCACGTTTGCAATTTATTTGTATAGATATTTTTTATGAAGTAGCTTATTATGAAACGTGTTTCATTCGAAAATTGACATGGAGTTCGGGACAGTTTCACTTCGGCTCCGTAGTCGGGTCCATCCCGACCGTCGGCCGTAGTCAATGAGCGTACAATAATAGAGCTGAGCGCGGGTCGCATACGCATGGCGCGTTTATCGACGCGGCTCGTAGGGTTACCAGTTTTTATGACAAGATTTAAAAATATCTAAATACAATGCCAGATTTGTGTTGATTGTAACTACTGTATGAATAATTATGTTATTATTGCCAAAGTATTTTTAAATTGACATTTAAGGCTTCACAGTGAGTGTATTAGTTTATGCTATAAATAAATAAATAATAATCACACTAATGTTATAATTGCGAAACTTTGTGTGTGAATTTGTATTTTTGTTGCTGAACGGCTGAACGGATTAGGATACAATTTAGAAAGTAGATAGCTCATACCCTAATTTAACACATAGGACACTTTTTTCTTCGTAAAAATGCATTTTTCCCGCGGGACAACGATAAACAAATTCTTCGTACGAAATTACAAACAAACAGAACGAGTTAATTAAAACTTTTTTTACTATTAGGCATACCTCGTTGATTTCCTTGCCGCTCTTGCCGATATGTTTTTAGCAGAGCTTTTTCCAAACCAGTGCGTATTTTTTTGACAATCATAACTACTTTGTCTAAACCTGACTTAAAATCAGTTGACTTTGATTTTGAGTTTTAAATCCTAGTAATAAGGCGTGGTTGACAACCCTAGCTGCCGCTCGGCTCGATGGCTATTGCTTATGCTACAATACTGTTTATTGTCTGTTCTTGTTTTGTTGATACGTGATGTTCGCGTGAAGACGAAAACGATTTGTAGAAATATACTGTACTGTTGTCAGACTTGGCAATTTTTTATACCGACAATAATTAAGAATGAAATAGTGAATAAGGCTGAGGTCGCAGTTTAGACTCCTGCCAGATAACCAAGCTTTTTGTGTTGTCATTACGTTTGTCATTTAAGAAACGAATACTTTAAAAACGTTGAGGGTGTTCAGTGTGGCTTAAATTTTAAATTTCCTATGTAAATATTTTTTTGAGTTGTTTGTCCTGTAATAAATGTAAATAATCTATTTCGAAAAAAAAACAACCACCTGCTTAATAGGTTCTACGTGCTTGTTGCAACACCCTATATCATACTCTCAGTAGTTATTATTATTATTATTATTATAAGCTCACGCCTGTTTCCCTTTGGGGTAGGCAGAGACCACAGAACGCCACTTGCTCCGGTCCTGGCATACTTCCGTCGCTTCCTCCACACACATTCCTCTCTTCATACATGCTCGGCGGTTACGGGTACTTCTAATTCTGCCTGTCTTTAGGACGTCGCTAAAGGACAGGGTTTAGGTCGTCTCAGTAGTTATAAAGTAAAATAGCTGTGATATACGAACGAACAAATGAACAGGCCCTTATTTTACTAAAAACATAAGCCAGGTGACAATGAAAATTCTGAGTATAGTCGACTAAGTAATTGTTTAGCCACTTATGTACCTTATCCTTTTGTACTCGTAATACGATTTAAAAGTGGTTAAGTAATTTATTAGCCAACTGTACATTACGTATCCACTACTTTAGCCAGGCAATACAAAACTCCTCGTGATAGCCATGACACTATTTTGTTACATGTCACCTGTCAGAATAGTGAAAATGTGGCCTTGACGTTATTACAAAGGTTTTTGCTATTGACTCCGGAACCCAAAAAAGAAGTCCAATATTTAAAACCACCCCTGAACCACTTCTGCCATTCCGAAAATCAAAAGCCGTCGCAATCAATCAACTTTCCACAAACAAAATAAAATTGATCGCCGAATCATAATGGCCAACATTTAAAAAGAATGCCACAGATTAATAAAAACTGTGCGTGTCCATAAAAATCCGTGTGGCCATGAAATTTCATGCGCCATCATATCGATATTACGAGAAGCTCGATAACATTCGATTGTATTCTATTCCATTCGATTCTCAGTCTGAATCGATTCATGAATATATATTGCGTTTTCACTCGGCCTATGCGAATAATGAATTCGTTTATCGTGATTATGTTCTCGATGCGTATGATGTAATTTATTTGCATTTTTTACGGATAAAATTTTTTCGATGGCTATCGATGTGGGAGATGTATTTGATTTTGTATCTCTTTTGATTGGAGTTTTCCGTGCTCGTTTGTACATGTGGTTTTATGAGAGGAGGATAAATGAAAATATTAAAATCCCTTGTAATATTGTTCGCATTCGGAACAAAGTTATCAGGAGGAAGACCGGTTTTATTTATATTGGACAACGACAAGCGGGGCGATTCTCGGTTTATGTGAGATTTATCTCAGACGAACACAGCTGTCAAATCCCTTGGAAATCTGTCATTTTTTGACGTTTCTCGCACGTGAGATGCATCTCGCAAGAACCGAAAATTGAAATGACAACTAACTGGGCACTTGATAAGATGTCAGGACGATAGATAGAGCCAAGCCGTTAATTAATTAAAAAAACAAATTATGCCGTAAAAAAATCGAAAGTGTGATGATTCTGTCTACAAATTACTTTTTTAAGAAAAAAATCGAAAAAAATTTTATTGACGAGCCAATATAATATGAACCCATAAAGCACATAAGTATATTATTTTCTAACCAGGCAGCGACTGCGAAAGTGAAGAATGCATTAGGTATTTCATTGATCACCTGTGTGCTTACTAATCCTGAGTTATTAAAATTAAACTATCCTACTGTAACTTAGTTGCAAGTATCATAACATTTTTTTATAACTCGACCTATAAATATGAGTACCTTCATAGTGTAGGGGGGACACAGGACAGTTGATTCAGCAACATTTGCCACCCCATTGCCAATTTACACGTGCAGGTGGACAAATAACACAACAGTACTACACATACTAACTTAACAACTGGCGTTAGCCGGCAGCGCCACACCTAACTGTATCCATAAATTTGTAAACTACTACCAACATACACGTGCAGGTGAGTAAATTTGGAACTACACAAGCTCCATGTAAATGCAGTGTTATTGATTTGATAGTGTCGCTTCATTGGACGGTACGAGTAAGTTGGCGCGTGCCGTGGCTCGTTTTCTCAGTCGTGTCTTTATTGGATTCTTATGATATTGTACGTGATAACATGTTGTATGGGCTTTCTTTAGTTTTATGAAAGTATCATACGAAACATTATGTTACCCTTACTTGTTCTTTATTAGGCTTGTATTTTAACTTATCGTTGGAGGTTATCTCATTGCAGAGAGGATTTTTTTTATAAAAAATACCCAGCCATTCAACGCGCTAACAATTTAACAAACAAAAGTAAAGTTAAGCCCTTCACCTTTAAGGTTTTGATTAGAAGAAAATAGTTTCAGTGTAAATGACTACTTAACTTAAGATGTTAAGTAGAAACGAGTTCAATAGAACACAGACATTATTATAGTGTGTATAAAGGCGAGAAACATAGAGGGATGCTTTTTATTTCATAAAAAAAATGTTCTACCTGAATAAAGCTATTACTTAATTACAAGTACTGCAAACGCAAATTTGTAGCAGAAATAATAATATGACATCGTGAGTACTCTAACATAGGCACACATAGGTGACAGCACTAACGTCACAACTCGTACCTTGCCCATTTGTCACACACATGTAAACAAAAGTCGCTTGTCGAAAAAAAACACCATTTGTTATCCATTTAGTCGCGCGGGATAGCCGGGTATCTGGGTCCATTAATAACGCGGACTTATCCGGCCTAATCTGCCTCATTCCCGCTTTCCGCGGAAGATTCTTTTTCGCGCCAAAAAACCGCCGCCATGTCCGTCCGCGCAGATTTATTGCGTTCGCGGATTAAAAGCTTGATAAATAATAAAACCGCGTATAAAACACTCGGTGTGTGATTCCGATATTCGATATACGAACGCGGCAATGCTGCCAACATAAGCTTGCGGGAGGGAGCTCGTGAGCGCGTTCGTGCCCCGTTCAGTTGCATAGTCTGTGGTGCGAGTTTTCTTTGTTTTTAGCGCTGGCAACTTTTTCCTCGGAACGAAGAGTTGGTTAGACACACAAGTAGGGTTGTTTGTGCGAATTTTCAATTTGTTTCGGCGGTTTCCTTTATCGGGTGCTCCTTGGGGACTGAGATATCCCCCTGTTATTGATAGGCGCCAGGGTAATTGAAGTGTTTACGGCCCGTCCGATGGGCTATGAAAATTATGTCGGCAAACAAAGGCTTCCTTACGCTCTTTATTACTCTTTATCTATAAAAACGGTAATGGCTGCGAAAACACTTCAGTTGCTTTGGATGTGCGATATTTCTATATATTTCACAGAAGTTGTTGCTAAGCGATTTAGCATAGAGGCTTCTTCCAAAAGGTTTAAAAAATCCAACCATTACTTTGAAAGCAACCGCAGTTGAAGGAGACTGTTAATTGTTCAAAAGTATTAATATCGAGTTTTGAAACAGCAAAGTTTTTCAGACTCTATTTATTCAATTCAGAATAGAGTCCAATTTCGCGACACAAAAATAAAGAAAAGAAAAAAGTCATAAAAAGATATAAAAAATAACATCGTAATGTTGAGCAAAAATCAATAGTTCTATCAGAATTTCCAGATATAAGTACAATAATACACTCAGGAGCTAAGTAACCACAAACCCAAAGGTTGCGGTTATTAAAAACCAACCCATTGATCGCCGATGATGACATTATAGCCCAATGTTTCCTAAAGCCACTGGCCAGTTAAAAAAAAACTTTTTTTCAACGTAGATACTAACTAGTTATATTTAAATACAGAGACTCACTAGTAATCCCATGAAAGCCATCCCATTATATTCCACTATCACTAAACAAATCAATCTAATCATAATGCCCCTAACGAACAGTAAATACATTGCAAAATGTAAAATAATGCACCCTCCACACGATAAGACGGCCGCGCGGTTTGCAATGGCAACACTCTCTAATTCCTTAATTTAAATTTAAATGACATTTAAGCCCGCGGACGATAGCACAGGGCTTGGTCGGAGTGACGTTGCGTTTTGTTGTTCGTTTTTGGTCAATACCCTGATCCAGTTAAAGCCCAACTGTGGGACCTTAATTGCTTGTTTTCTCAGTTTATTATGCACGTTCTAACGGCCTCATGCCACGTTATATATACGTAACTTATAGTTTACCTATCTGCCGTTAAAATATAACTACCTATGTAAAAGGATCCGTTCTTCGAACATCAGAAAGCGGCATTACGGGTGCGATTGCAAAGTTGTGTGGAATTAGGTATTTTTCATACCATGCAATGCGAGGTCTTACGCTTAGGTACTACGGTGTACTACTCTATTCTGTACTACCATGACCTTGGCCAGGCTGGAAACAGACTAGCGGAGTACTGTTAGTATGCCTATAATAAAGTAAGTACTTTTTAAATATAATACAAGAACCCGCCCCGGCTTCATATAATTACGATGGAAAATATTCATAAAACTTTCTTAAAAAAAATATCTAAATTATAGTGAAAACCGTATGGTATAAAAACAAGCAGCGGCGGCTAGCACCTTTGTTAAATAACTTATATACTGTGTAAAAAAGATAGATCAAAACATATTATTGACCATGGTAGATTATAAAATGCCTATATTCAATTCATCGGTGTATCTCGTCCTGTCAAACTGACGTAAGCATTTTCCCGCCAATAGCAATCAAGTGTTGCCAGCATGAGGGAATGACGCAACATAAAAACCGCTTCACACGCTAATTCCGACTTGATGAGCGGCTTACACGCCGATAAGGCGGGATTACACGAGGGTGGCGCCCTTTAAAATTTCAAGATTTTAGATAACTGGCTTACATGTGTTAGATTTATTTTACATACATTACACATTTAGATGAAATTTTAGTTTGGAGATAAAATAGCGTAACTCCATCAGCGATTTATCTGTTTTATAGTATTTCAAATCTGTATGAAATCGCTGTCAAATACTTTTTTTTAATGACAGCGTTGGCTATGGAAATAAGAAGCAAAAGTTTTCAGCAACAAGATTTTGAATCACAGCCAAAACTAATAACAGACGCAAAAAACAGGAATTAATAAGAGAAGGTAAAAACCCATTAGTCAAGTCGGAGAAAAATTAAAAACAAACTGCTATCAAAAATCTCCGCCGTTTCATTAACTCGGATAAAAAAATGTCGCCCAAAAAGAAAAGATAAAATTTTAGAGGTACTTTTTCTAAATTAATTAATAAGGGAGAGGTGAAGGCGGGAAAAAAATTAAATGTCAAAATTACAACAAGATTCGCTTTAATTATGTCCGAGGGGGAAACAGGGGCGAGCACGAGCACTAATTACATTTTCTTAATTTGCAAAGTTCTCGTTTCTGCTGCATTTGGACTTGTCCGGTTCTGCCACGCGGCCCTCGTGACTTGTATTGGAAAAGTTTGCTTTTGACAATATTTTAATAACTTTATGTTTGACAGTTGAATTTGTTTCTCGACTGTTTTTTGTTTTAAATAATATTCCCGTTTTCTTTAGTATAGCTAAAGAAGGCCACTACTCGTAATTATATAGTTTTTACAAAATTTAAGCCAATAAGGATTTAAAATACAAACACAAATATAAAATAGTAATAGAAAAAAAAGTAACAAGTAAAGTTTTAACCCCCTTTTTTATAAATGCTCTGTGAACCTACATTACTTCATACAGGTGTAGTCTTATTCTGCCATTTTATTTTTTTTATTGTTATTTTAACATTAATTAATAGAGGTTGTAATGTAAAAGCACTTACGTTGGCTCAATCTCACCTGATAACAAATGAAGACGAAGCCGAAGATGTAGCACCCTCACCTAGAAGATACCTGTTCATTCTTGTCTTCAAAAGGCCAAGGTTATATTTTTCTGGAAAAACAGACGTAAGAAAACCATTCCAGTTCTTAGCGATCTGCAACAAGAAAGATCGTGAAAACCTTTTTAGTGCGGACCTTAGGAAACATGACCACATGAGGGTGGAACCTCCCGGCGCCTAATAGCACGGTGGTAGAAAGTGGACGGTGGAATCTAATCGTAGATGTCTTGAGCTCATTTCCAAAAGAAACCTTGTAGAATACCGACAACCTAGCAACTTTACATCAGTGCTTATAAGTCTAAAGCTTGGTCCAATATAGTCTTAAGGATCTTCTCATCTAATGGTGGTAAACTTTCTGACATTCATAAGTGCTTCCTGTAAGCCTAATCTGAATAAAGATATTTTGACTTTGACATCGAGTGACAGCATTACGATGAAATGGAATCGCGATGTTCATATTTTTTTGTTTTTTCAGCCATGTTACCCCACCTCCCTCTTTAATAATTCTGGAGATAATGCTAAATACTTCACATTAACATTTTTATATTCGCTTCAAGTGAAAAAAGGGGTGTCTACCCCACCGGGGGGTAAATTGTAGATAACTGAGTTTATCGCTTTAATATCTCTTTGTCTTTAAAAATTTGCTAATGAGTTTTTTTAATAACGCAATTTGGAGCTTCCTTAATCCTTCCCTTGATTTAGGGACGTCACGTCACTGCCGTTATGTTGAAGTAAACATTTAAGTTTGTTAATTTTTTCTCCGGTTAAGTTGAGGAAAAGTTGCTGGCATAAGTGTTATGGAAATTCAAAAATGAAGTTCTTTTCTAATTGTTAATGCAATCTTTATTCAAACTCTACAAAACGACGAATTATAGGCACACAGTGTCCTTAACTGACGGTCACCAGATCTGTCATAACATAAACCTGACTTGGACTTATAAAGCCTAGAAGTATATTCACTATAGGCGGAACTCTTGCTTAATTTTTGCACTAGTTAAATAAAATAAACACACAATAGTTTCTTCAAAGGCACTGCAAAGACACTACTGCAAATAATACTTAAAGGCTGCAACAATTAAATCTATCAAAGTCAAAATCAAATTGTCTTTATTCAGATTAGGCTAACAGAAAGCACTTATGAATATCAGAAAATTTACCACCGGTTCGGAAAAACCTCTGATGAGAAGATCAGAAACTCAACGATGTGTAACTTTATGATGGTAACATGATATTCTGGTGAAAAGAGTGATGTCGCGACAGAGTTACACGGAATCAAGAAAGCTAATGTGGCTGTAGTCGCGCTACAAAAAGCTAGCCCCACGCACCGGATCATTATAGCTTCAGAGCATAATGTTCTTGTTATTAAAGCTCTGCTATATTGTTGCGTGGGAACCGGCAACAGTTCAATAAGTGATTAGGGCCAATCCGGTGGTTATTCTGCGATAATGGCCGAATAATAATTATTAATAAGAGTTACTGAAGCAAGGATTATTGCATATGGCGCGAGGTTTCACAGGTGAATGCTAGACGAGATTAGTTACAATCATTATAGACAGTAACCCATCAAACTTAGATAGAATCAATCATTCTGAGCCTGAAATGGCAGACAATTAATTGACCATTCAAAACAAGTATGATGAAAGGCAGGAGATGGTTAAAGTTACTCAGGGTAGCAGCTTGGAGTTTGATAATGTTTAAGAACGGCTTCGATAAGAGATTCTATTCTACGCGACTTACAAACATAGATTTAAGTATTGATAAGAACATAATAATCAACGATATACAATAAGATAAATGATTGCTGAAAACCACCCGGAATAGACACTTTAAGCAGAAGTTGATTTATTTCCTCCGTGTGCATAATATGCCATTTTGTGAAGATACTGCAATATTGGACGGGACAAGCACTACACTGTCTTGTACCACAAATTAGAAACGAATGGTACGCTCGTTTTTATAAATGAAGATCTAGCTTATAACTGCTCAATTTCCTAATCCACTTCAACTATAACACTATCTGCACCTACCATTTTTCACAAAACCGCCAACTGCACAGCCATAGACAAACATCACGTCACAGAGGCCATAGCTATTTCGCAAATTTTTCCTTTTTTGACGTCCGGAATTTGTGGCCAGGAACAAATTGGAACGTTTGATCGATGGAAACGTCGGCCTAATGGATACTGGCGTGGAATTGAAATGGAATGCAATTTACATTGTGTATGCATTGGAATGGTATCTTCGGCCGTTTAGATTTTTAGAGTTATTTATGCGCAGGTTGTAATCACTGAGTCTGTTTCAATCAGGCCTTGATTGATTTTAAAGTTGATGATGCGCAGGCTTTCTCGAAATGATTGATTGAGTAACTGACATTGGATTTACACGAGATTACTTTATTTTGGATTGGAGATTTTTTGCGTTGCGTTGAAAATTTAGTTACCCTCATCTAATAGAACTTTTACGATGATTGTATATTTTTTTCTATGAACTGCATACTTTTTTCCCTCTATGTAGTCCTGTCCCGCGTTTTAAAAACATTTATATCAATAAGCACTGTAACAAACACGATTTGACATTGACGATGTACACACCACCAATAAGGTGTTTTTGTGACATAAACGTGTGATTGTAATGAAAAGTGGGTTCCAAGTCAAAGTCAAAGTATATTTATTCAGATTATTAGTATCACAGGAAGCACTTATTAATGTCATTAAATTTACCACCGGTTCGGGAAAAACCTCTGATGAGAAAATACCGGTTCTGAAATTAGGAAGGCTGTTTCATTGTTCTTTCTCCATTTTCTATTGTTACCTACTGTATAATGAGTAAGATAACCTGCTCAAAGTATAAGCAAGGAAATCTAACAACATACTTTTTTCGCAATGAACAAAATAAAAACAAACCACAATCACCAATCCAATCCTTATCTAGGATAGACAGAACCCTTTGCACTGTATCCGCAGATCATTAGCGACCATTTGTCACTGCACCCTTTCTACTAATGGCGCGCGCTTAATGACGCTACATGTGTCGGATTGTGCGCTGTGTTGGTACGCCTGATTTGCTTTATTTATTCGTGAAGTTTAGGATTTGCACGGTTTTTTGCACGGTCATGTTGGCAGCGCTCGAGTTGTTTGAAATTTACACCATTAACTGGATCATTACGCTACCGCTAATGGCGAACACGCACTCCGTGACAGACTGTACTATTATGTTGGCTAGTCTGATTTAATTTAGCTCACTATTCACTTTGGAATTGGTACTAGTTTTTACTACCGGATCAAGTCTTTCATATCCTTTTTTATTTTCTAAGTTTTACTACCTTGTTCCTTGTTTTTACCCTATTTCACGCTTAGCCATAGCTTTTATCTTATTTCACGGTTCCTGGCTAGCTTTTCTTCTTGACTAAGCCAGTTAGTAGTATTAAGTTCTAATGTAACACATTTCAATATTAATGCGCTTATATTATTTGAAAGAAAGAAAATAGTTTATTCGGCGTCCAGAAGAACATCACCTTAATTCTTATGTAATTATTTATTCCATCATGTTGTATTGTTATGTACGTGCTATGTATATTTGTAATTACTATGTCAGATTACACCTCATTTGGTTAAGTAGATGTTTATATTATCATCATAATTTCCTTTTCAGAAATTTCACTGTCAAATAATACAACTCAAATGCCTAAATATACTCAAATAATCAGTTTATACGTGTAAGGGGCTAAATGAAGCAAAAAACAATCTGCACATCTTTAGAAGCACGTCTTATCAAACGCTGGATCTCTGATAGCTCCTTTATTAAATCTTAAATTCTAATTTCATTCAAAACATTGTTGCAACATCTTTCAGGATTGCTTATAATGTTATTTGCTCCGTGTAAACGTGTAATGGTTCCCTTACTACGGCGTTTGCAAGCAGGTCACGCGCTGCGAACTACCTCTCAGCGATGAAATGCTTGATTTATTCTGCCTATTGACAGAAAAACGATTGGTTAGTCTATGGAGAAACATTTGGTTTAACCGTTACGTGTATTTAGAAAAGTAAGGTTTTTATATAAAATGACGTCCTACGATTCCACTGTTGGACGAAAGCATTCAGTATTCTATTTAGAAAATAAATCATTTAAAAAACATCCCGTATTATAAACGTTTTGGTCTGAGCAATTACAATAATTGCCGTACTCTATAACTATTCATATCTCAAAATAAATTATAAAAGACTTCACAGAAAAAACTGTTGGTTGTAACCTGTTTATTAATGTTTATATTCTAATACATCATAACAAAGAAATAAAACTTCTTATCATTCAAATTAATTGCCCGGAAAACAACATGGCGGACATGTTAAGACGCCTTTATTCGCCGACGCCACTGAAAGCGCATTATCTCTATCAAACCATTACAGAGCTCTCTTGTGAAAAATAATAGATATTCACATAATTATCCCGACCCTCCTCGCGCGCGTGAGACAGCGTTATCATCGTCGCGGCATACGTCGGAGCGAGATAGCCGTATTTCGCTTCGTGCGTCTTTAAGCACTTAAGTAATTGAATGCAGGGGGCTCGGGTAAGTTGGGGCATAAAGGAAGACTAGAAAATAATAATATAAGTAATAATGTTCGCGGCCTGGCGAGAAAGGGTCGCGAGTTATGGAGACTACTGTTGTCGTAAATATAATAATAAACATACGTCACGATGTTTGTTGGTGAACACGGCAGTTTATGCGAGTTATTATGGGATAGGCGTTTTGTTGGACCTAGTGATTCATAAAGGTTAACTTTGAAACGAAACCCGTTTGAAAACTGTTAAAAAATTAGACTTATTTTTACAAAAGTAAATAAACGAAACGGCTGCTTATTAACGAGATCTCCGTCATTTTTGAAGCATTTATTTATTGACCACAATTTTGTGCATTAAAATTAACAAATTTTGTAAAAAGGTGATGGTAAAAACAGACGTATTTTTAAACTGTACAACTTTTCTGTTCTTATTGTAGTTAGACGACCTGATAATCGAGTGATTAGTGACTCTTACTAGGAAGCTAGAATTGAGGGTTCCGTGCCTGTGGGGGCAAGTGTTTGTAAGAAAAATATAAATTATTGTAGGTACCTCAGTTTTTGGTGTTGTATATTTAAGTACGTATTAATTATAACATAAGTATGTATACTAAAAAGGCACGTTTGGCTGTTCACGATGGCGTGTTAGTGCCCACGTTGATGTATGGAAGTGAAAGCTGGGTTTGGCAGAAGAAGCACGAGAGTAGAATAAATGCTGTAGAGATGCGTTCTCTGCGTAGTATGAGTGGGATTAAGCTGACGGATAGAGTGAGAAATAGTGTTATAAGGGAAAAGTGTGGTTTGAAAGAAGATGTAGTGACTAGAATAGAGAAAGGAATGTTACGTTGGTTTGGGCATGTTGAACGAATGGATGAAAGGCGATTATGTAAGCAAATTTACAAAGGTGATGTAATGGGGCGAGTGAATCGAGGGCGGCCTCGGCGTACTTTTGTCGACCAAATTTGTGATGTCCTGAAGAATGGTCAAATCAGAAGTACCCGGAACCGCCGAGCATATGAAGAGAGGAATGTGTGTGGAGGAAGCGAGGAAAGTATGCCAGGACCGGGGCAAATGGCGTTCTGTGGTCTCTGCCTACCCCAAAGGGAAACAGGCGTGAGCTTATAATAATAATAATATAATAATAAAGTATGTATATCGATATCTAGTACTTAGAGTACCTACAAGCTTTGATTAGTTCAGGACTAAGATAATTGTTATAATTTGTAAAAATATATAAATTTAAACTAAGTAATCAATTATTCTTGATGTATAATAGATTATATCGTTAAGTTTACATAAAAAGAGCGTGGTTTTTAGGGTTCCGCGGACAAACTACGGATCCTTATGATTCACCATGTCCATTTATCTGTCTGTCGGTCGGTATGCCATAGTCTTATTTTACAAAAAATACAAAGCTGTTCACAAGTATGTATGTACATCCAACGATCCAATATCCAACAAGTATGGACTCCACGAGCTTGAGATAGTTTTTATCAGTTAAATTAATGGCTACGGATCCCTGAGCATACAACCCCCCTGGGCTGAGTCCAGCCCCCTGTACCACAAGAATTAGAAGTGCTACAATTTGACATAATTGTAGAGCTTTTCATACAAAAATGTGACAAATATGTTAAATTGTAACCCTTGTAAATTTTGTGGTACACGCCCCAGGTTGACCACTCTCGGTGTTCTCATCTCATTGACGACCCTGTCCTGACTGAAATTCCACTACGTGACCCCTCCCCTGACTCGAAGCCTGGATACACCCTTGGCATGGGCCGACATGCTCGGTTCTTTTTTTCTTTAAATCCTTTCTTGTAACATTCACGTTCTTCATATTGGCACTAAACTCAGCCGAAGCGAACATGTTCGCATCGCATCAAGTTGGCAATAAAAACAAATGACGCAATAATAATCCGACTAACTTACGACGTCTTGTTTTGTTCGCTCCCATTTTTTATTGCCATTTTGTTGTGTAGGCTTTTTTTCAATTCTGTTTAATGGCTCATGTTGCTCCTTCACTGTCGTAAAATCCGCGTAGCTGAGTAACAAGTTACGACAATTCCACTTAATTCCTAGAACAAGAAAAAAACAAGTCATAGAAATGTATTAGCTACAAATTATGAACTAGCATTACATACGCTAGAAGTTAAAAATCACTAGCGTGTCTCTTTTGCTAG